>JAKSZT010053837.1:6239460-6256960 GCA_026826555.1 Tolypeutes matacus
AGAGGAGTTAGTTGGAGTTTTGATGCTGGAGTTTTTGAGCTGGAGCCTAGGAAGTAAACACACAGGAGAGAACAGAGACAGCTCCACAGACACAACAGAGGCCCTGGGAAGAGATGATCCATTTGCCTGATAGTCTACAGCTGGCCTTGTGGAGCATCCATGGCAGCTGAGCCCGGAGAGAAACAAGCCCCGGGAAGAGAGGAACCCAGGAAGCCTGAACTCTTAGCAGATGACAGCAGCCATCTTGCTCCAACATATGGCAACAGACTTTGGTGAGGGAAGTAATTTATGCTTTATGGCCTTGTAACTGTAAACTTCTACCTCAAATAAATACCCTTTATAAAAGCCAACAGATTTCCGGTATTTTGTATCAGTACCCCTTTGGCTGGCTAATACAAATACTATGATGTATAAATAGTCCATTAATCATATTAGTACTTGTAAGTAGGTGCCTTGACTCTAAAACAAACATACAAGTATACCATCATCCATCATTTAGCAACAGCTCAAGTGACCAAATCCTAAGGTCTATTTTCAGGTTCATAATATTTCCCAACTATTACTTAATCACACAAAGTCATCAATGAGGCTAAATAAAAAGACAGTCAAAGAAACTGCCAGTAAATAATATGGGGGTAAAAATCCCACTCAATTTAACAGATGAGGTCTCTGTAAATTAGGAATTAATTCATTAATAGCCTAAATGGATAAGCTTTCAGTGGCTCTCAAATGAATGAAAAGTGTTACCAATCCTTAGGGGTCATTTGGAAATGGATAGGGATATTTTGGTTGTAACAGCAACAGAGGATAACTAATCCTTGCCTCTTCTGCTATCCCGGACTCCAGCCACGTTACCATACTGGATGTCCTCAAGCAAGCAAGATCCCAGCATAGGGTCTTTTACTGGCTGTTCTCTGTGCCAGGAATGTCTTTCCCATGGATTCCTTTGGCTCGCTCCCTCACTTTCTTCAGGTCTTTACCCACGTCTCCATCTCAATGATCTGAACTTTGTATACCCTATTTAATATTTCAAATACCACCATCATACACACATGCATGCATTTAAATTCTGCAAACCTCTTGTACTGCTTCTTTTTTTCCCCAAAGTACAGGTACCTTATACCCTGTACTTATTTATTTGGTTGATTATCTGCATCTGCTGACTGGACTATAAACTCTATAAGGAGAGGAAGTAGTTCTGTGTTTTGTTCAGTGTTGTATCCGAAGGCCTTGTCACTCTCTAAAGCAGTGTACTGATATTTGTTGAATGAGAAAATAGCAGCCAGGGATGCTCAGCGTTTTGCAAAGGGCATCAATTGTACCTCTGTTGTTAGCTTAACAATATCTGTGATAAGAGATGGAACAATACAAATAGCATAAAAATTACCTCTCTCTCTCTATCTTACTTCACCTCCAAGGCAGAACAGTAAAGCTTGAAGCTCAGCTTTTTATAACAGGACAACTGGCTTCCAGAAGGATTTTTACAGAACCCCATTTTTACTTTTTAGTTACCACCTCCCTTCTTCAAAAAATTTCTAATCTCTCTTCATCAGACCTCTTCTCATTCTCTCTATTGGTTCCATAGGACATAACTAGACTAAAACTCATACATATTTTACTTAGTTATTTAAACCACAGTGACTATATTTATCAGTTGTAGAAAATTTGAAAAATAACTTGCCCTTCAGTTCTTCACATATTCCTCACACTGAATATCTTATTCTTTGCATAGTAAAATATCAATAACTTTATACTTTCTATTTTTATACTATATGAAATCAATTGGAACTATAATATTCTACATTCATTATTTATAGGAATAAACTTGGCACTCAAATATTTATGTGACTAAATTGTTTCATTGTAAAACTGTTAAAGAGATGGCAATACATGTAATTGTAAATAAAAATGTCAATAATATTCTTTCAACAAGGACATGCTGTGGAAAGAAGAGTCTTTTAGGTCATGACTTTCTAAAATTTTTCTTCTAATGAGTGGCCACAGAAGATCAAGTTTATTTATTTTTTTAAATAATTTTTAAGGCAACTCAGTAACTTATAATTTCTATATATTTCCCAAGATGCAAACTATCCCTCAGTGAATAGTCACACATGATAACTCTATGTTCATAGTATAGTTGAACTTTACATCTGTAAAATACAAACTTGCCTAGTGAAACTAATACTCATATGAAATACAGAAGTTACAATGGCCTTTTCTATTCCCTATCCCCATCTCCACTCACCCAAGTAAAGGAACCAGCAATAATCACTTATCTTACCTACTCTTTATATATAGTTGGAGGTCATAATATATTTTTATTGAGCAGTTGGTAAACACAAAGCAAGCACGTTCCATGTCATAAAATATTTTTAAGTGTAATCATCTTGACCCTTCTGGTTTTCATTAAAGGTGAACAGTCTCTCAAAGAACATTACTTAAGACAGTTCAAAATCTTTTAAAAACAAGTGGATAAAATACTTCAAAAATATTAATTAAATGTGCATGTCTTTTAGAATTGCTATTACTAAAAACATGTATTCTGGGAGTTTTAGAAAATAAAACTAGAGTAGTGATCTCTAAAATTTGCCTCTTAACTGTTGATATTGCCTTCTGGGGTCCCACAGCATAAATGAAATGGGAATTTATTTTTCCCCTCTGGTATTTAGATGTTAGCATTCACACATTTGAAGTCTTGTGCCCCCTTTAGTATCCAGGCAGAGGCTAAGCTTCACTTCACCCCCCAGCACAAACTGCTCCGCCTTCAACTTCCCAACATGAAGTATGTGAAGGTGAAAGTCAATTTTTCTGATAGGGTCCTCAAAGCTGTTTCTGACATCTGTAAGACTTTTGGTAAGTATCAGATAAATTCTTCATTTAAAGTATGATTTGTATGATGTGTATATTACTGGTGACTGGCATTGTGAAGTCTTGTGCCCCCTTTACTAGTCCTTGTCAAAGTTTATATTTATATTTACTAACACTGATTTTCTGTTTCTGTCCGTCAAGATAGGTTTAATGTGGGTGATGATGCTTTACTGGATTAGTAATAACAATTTTACTTAAATATGGCTTTGGAGCACTACTCTGCAAATACTCTTTGAATTCCTAAGAGTCTTTTATTTTCCCTGTAGCCCAGTTGGAGAGTTTTTAATATTAAACCGAATCATAACAACACATGCTGGTTAGAGTCTAACTTAAGACACACAGCTTAATGCTAATTTTGTACCTTCAAATCGAGGATCTGACTATTCTAAGATGATTACTTATCTCAACTGTGATCTTATTTTAAACTAGTAAAGCCACTGCTAGAGATTTTTGTATCATAACAAACTAATCCTATGGAGCAAAGAAATTCAGCAAAAGATTTAGAAGCTTCACTTAACTACAAAAATAGTGTCAAGAAGGAAAAGGTTTATTAAGAAGTTTTTAAAATATTGGGCCCAAAACCAAAATTGGCCACAGGTGAATGTATAGGATTGATGTGGGTATTTTGTGAATACAGTAAAAATGGTTGGTGGATATAATAAAAGGGAATGCATAGATCCTAATACCTTTAGAGAAAAGATAAGTCAATAATACTGAAAATAGGCGGGAGGGGTGTGTGTGTGTTTGGGGGGGGGGAGAATAAAGCTTCAGTAGGCAAAAGAAATTGCTTTAAGGTAAGAAATGAAAATCTAAATGCCACATTTCTTGCTTCACAATGCAAACTTGTATTTCAAAATAAATTTCTTATAAGGACCTTGAAAAGAGAAATGTATGGTTAATCATCGAAACAAGTATGTTACCATGGTTGAAGCAGAAATAGAACAGACAGTATCAAACTCCATCCACGGCGCTAAGGAAAACAGAATTGGATGATAAAAATCACAAGGGAATAAATTTAGGCATTCTGTGGTTGTTTTTTTTTTTTTTTTTTTTTTTCTTTTTTCTTTTAACAACTTGCCTTTCCTCCTGGGATGGTGAAAATCCTATAAGAATAAATCAGTGATTTTAGTTTGCAATACTAAGAAATTAGCTGGTGTCAAGTATCTGAACATTACAAGTGTCAAAGCCTAAGAAACTGAGGTGATGAGGCCAAAGTTCATGATGACAGAAGGCAATGTTTATTCTAATGATATAGATTCTAATATCAGTATGTGCAGATGCATAGACAAATCCACACCCTTCAGAATGCTTAACAGGGGAAACTCCATGTATCACTATGATACAAATTTTACAGAGCTATGAAACAAAAAAAATATAAAAGAGAAAAGAAATAAAAATGCCTTTCTCAAGAAACGTGGCTGACACAAATGCTATTTTATAAAAGCACTTAGTCACTTGAATAGAATATTGCTATTTTTATTTTCAAGATCTTGTCCTACACTTACAGTTCACATATTTTAACACTTACTGATAAAAGTGGGATATGTTAACTATTTTTGTAAGTGGGGGATGAGGTTGCAGTATAGGATTTTGAATAATACAACATATTCTCACAGGGACTGGAAAAATGTTTTCAAAACAAATACAAAATTAAATTTCAATGCCTCACTGTATAATGGAGGGAAGTACAATGGTTTTAGTTGGTGCAATTCTTCTTTTAGGCTATATAATTTTTATGTGAAGCAGAAAACTGAACTACATAATGCATTTCTACAATGCATATATTCATCCAAACCATTTACAAAATTACTATTTTCAGCATATTTAAAAAATGAGATTCTTTAATAAATTATGTTTATGCAGTCAAAACACAGCATTAAAATTTATTATTAGTCACTTAATGGAAGTTAATGGGGAGTTTATAAATGAAGTGCTGGCTTACTTTGATAAATTCTAAGAGCAACCAAAAATAGAGATTCTTTCCCAGAGTTCTATGTATTTTAAAGTGCAAAATAAGCAATTTTAGCAATTCTCAAATGCAGTTCTTCCAGATGCATTTAATCCTAAATATACTTATAGAAACAGAATATTTTTTGCTAAGTCAGGTATGTCTAATATATCCATCTTATGTGTAAAAACTATCCTGACTGAAGTATTCCATGCTTTATAAAATGATTTAAAAAACTGTAAAGATATAGAAAAACAGTGAAGTATTTTTTTTCTAATAGTCATCAGAGGGATATCTCAAATCTATAAAACAAAGCACAAAGCCACAAGACTAAAATAATTAACTATATTATATAGTTAAATATTCATTGAAAATGGATGCATGGCAATCAAGAACAGAAAGATATTATAAACTTACAAATTAGAAGAAATTCCAAACAATGTAATGGAGTAAATATTTTTAACAAATTGTAGCAGGGGTTTGTCACTCAGGAAATTGACTATGAATCTACCAGTATTTTTTTTTCAGAGTGTGGGGCACTCTCCCAAACTATTGTACAAAAAAAAAAAAGGTGTCACTCCCGATTTATGCTAGTGCATGAATAGAACATGGTTTACAATGTCTGAGACAGATTTCAATAATTCTGATAAAATTGGGAAACATGGTTTTTAAAATCACAACTTTTTATAAAGCTACAAATAAGATAAGTCAATTCGCAAGGTATATAACAGTAATTTTTTAGCAGACCATGATGTCTAACATATTTATATGCCAAAAGATTTCATAACACTAAAACTAACAGACATTTAAATATGGTAAAATATGACTATAATAAAGTTTTATGAAAGCTCAAAGAAGCTCATAGAGGAAAAGTTTATTTATAAGGAGTTGCATTCCAAATAAAAGTTTAAGTTTTCCAAACTTTAAAACAATAAAAAGTGATTTTCAAATAATAATGATGCACAACTTCCCTGAAGTCTTATATTAGAAAGATAACAGTGAAGGAAAAAAGAATGAGCACTTTATTTAAATTAAAAAAAAAAAATCTGTGCTGTGCATTGCCAGATAAAATAATATTAATAACTTATTCATGTTTATTTTTCAGGCTATAATTATGTGCTAATAGAAATTTAACCTTTACAAAATTTCAGAAGCACCAAGTTAATCAGTTTGAAACAAACTGAGCTAGATATATGTTCTATGTAGCATTCTACTTTAATTTCCTATTTTAAAGTTTATGTATAATAAATTAAGTCATGTAAGATTTGTAGTCAGAGTAGCAGCTTCAAATCATATTAGTTAATTGGCAACTACAGTGAAGTGTGAAACCACTCTTTCTCAGTAGTTTCATTTTAAATAAATCATACTCAGAAATAAAAAATATCAAGTTGCATTAAGTTTTATATAACATATTTTCAGCTTCTCTTATAAGAAGAGCTATAAGCAGCTTTCATGGCACTTTGAATAAAACTCTCTGGCAAGATACTTTTCAGAGAGACACAAGATATAGCTTGTGTCTACCAAAATGCTTAAAATATAGCACAAGTAAGAAGTTACAAGCTTCACCAAGCACAAAGAAAAATTGCCCAATAGCTTGAGCGGTAAGGTCTGTTCTTTATTGCCTCCGAGTTGAGAAGCAAAGGATTTTGATATTCTCCTAATTCTGACTGTTTAATGCTTACCATAAAATGTTAATTCTAAAACTCTGATTATACACTGACCACTTTATTCCTATTTTCAAAACTAAAATAAAGATGAGAATTTAACAGTGACTAGAATCACTACTAAAACTGTTATTTTTATACAATAATTGCTAATCTACTTTAGGCACTCTATTAGTTTTACACTCTAGTTCAAGGTACGAAGATGCTTACATATATTATTTAAAGCTTACCTTTTAAAAAATGAAAATGCTTGCATACACGTGCATTGGACAAATTTTTAACAGATAAATTTCTAGGTCTTGGCATATAAATATTGACTGGTAGGTTGACTTTATAGTTTCAGTCAGAAATCTTGAGAATCAATAGAGGGAGTTTTTAAAAGTCCAACTCTTCTATTCCTTTACCTAATGTTTACAAAGGAGGAAAACAATCCTACTAATGGGTAAATTCTGTCTTGTCAGGTATGTGCATTTTATATTCTATAAAAAATTATATCAACCCTATTTTGGCGACTGAACAATTCCACTGTTAAGGTTTGAAACTCAGTACATAGATTGTAGAATATCATTCTTTTCTTTTTCTTAAAAATAGCCAATTGTACCACAAAGGAGAAAAAAACGAAAGAACTCACATTTACCACAATAATAGTTTCTATAATCCTTAAGAAAATATCTTATGATCTAAATTCTTATACTTTTCATATCATTTAATATCACAAATCATTTCAAAGAACTTGTAAAACATCTCATCACTATCACTAGCGAAAGTAATTCAACATAAAATGTAGAATTAAGACTCATTACTTAGTGTCAAAAGTGCTTTTTTTTTCTTTTCCATTCTTTTTATTTTATTTTTTGCAGGGAGAAGCTAATTAGGAAGTTGAATATAATTGGCAAATATATTTCACTTTTCCTTAGATATGAAACATTATCTGACCCAAGATAATACCTATAACCAATAATTTACTAGTATAGGAAAACAACTTTTTTGCTTATCATTTTCCATGTTCTTACTTGGTGCCTATCGATTTAGACAAAGAAAAACAAATTTCAAAATTTTTTTGGCCTGTCTGGTGCCTCAAAGAAATTACCTAATATTCAAAGACGGAAAACACAAAACAAAACAAAACCACGTTTGAAATGAATTTCGATGGTTAAGAAATGGCTGTGCAAAATACCAAAAGAAAAAAAAATCTGCTATACTAGGAGAGAAATTATTTTCAAATCTCTGGAAAACAGCCACAGAATACTATTTATTCACTGATCATATTACAGATTTTATGTTATTAAACAACTAATAACAATTTTAGGTGCAACTCCATTTTTGCCTTAATTTTATTCATTACATAAAATGAAGCCTCTCACATAGTAGGTATGTGATAAACATTTTACATGACTTCTTATACACATTTAAATTAATTAATTTGTAAATAAAATTTGTTTGATTTAACATACAGAATCAAACTACTTTAATTTGCCAGAGACCTTTGATTTTGAATATGTACACAATTTCACTGAGATACCTGCTTTCCACATAAAGTTAATGCCACATCTTTGGCGAAATCTATAAAACCCAATGTCTTTACGCACATACCGATTCCTCATTTCACTTTTGTAATTTTTAAGCATTGAAGAATTACTAGTTGGCAAAGAAGCCATGCTATATACAGCCAATCTTCAGTTTAAATAAGGGACAAGCCAGCTATTAACAAGTTAGTTGGAAATGTTAACAACCCTCAGGCTGTTAGCGTAACAACTGGCCATTACTGTGATAATGACCAATTTAAGAGGAAACTGTGTACTGATAAATAAATATACTGGCAATCAGTATCACAGTTTATATTTAAGCATGATTATATTTTAATAAAGGTAACTAGCATTAAAAGTTTGAGCCAATCCAAAATTAACTGAGAGCTATATCACAAGAAGCAACGCAGAGACTTAGAAATCAAGATTTCTGATACAAATTCTATTTTGATAAATTCCCCTCAACAAAACACAAGTGACGATCAAATGACAGTTTAACATCATAGTTTTACAAACACAAGGAAGAAAAAAACAAAAATAAAGTTACTTTTTCTTGCTTGATACCATACTGAAAACTGTGAAGCAGTTTTACTCATAACACAGGTAGTTCACTGGCATATTTACATTTTTTTTTTAATTTAAAAGTATCCAAATATTTCAAGAGACTTTCTTTAAATTTTATTTCATTTTTGTCTTTACTGCTTATTAGAACACCTTGCCCAGACTTTTTAAACTCCTGATTGGAAAGGCTCTAATACGAATCCATGTGAGATGCTGAAATTGTAAACAAATATATAAGTCAAAAAGGACTCAAAGACTTTGCCTATTGGTAAAGCAAAACTAGGTAACAATATTAAATCACTAAAAGTGAATACAAGTGCTTTACATGGAAATGGAGCTCTAACCCCAAATGAACAGAGAAGAAATTTTTATTTCAAAGAGAAAAGTTCAAGGACTAGGGAGCGTTCTAAAAAGACGGATGCAATACGTTAATTCTGGTTAGCTGTACCATCAAAATAAGGGAAATCCTGCCTGTAGGGTGTCAATTCCCATTGTTGGCACTTTATGTGTGTTTTGTTTACCTGGAGAACAGAGAAATCAGTAACAAGTGGTCATAATTAGTCAGGAGGTTGACAGCTGAGGCAGCCCTAAGAGGGCACAGAGTAGAATCTGATAAACAGTACCAGATTCACCCTTTTATAGCTACCATTAATCAAATGATATATTTCTTATATACAGAGTGAATCTGACCAAAAACAACTGAGGTACATACTAAACAGCACCAAATGCCCTAGAAAACACTTCCTAAAATAACCAAGATGGTTCAGTTACTACTAATTGATACATTTTGTGTTATAGAGGAGAAAATTCAAAATAAATTGTCAGACAACGTCAGGCTAGAAAAATGATCTACTGTATCAAATATGAAAACCCAAATGATGCCATATATCATTTCTCTAATTTGATAGACCCCACTTTATTAATAAAATACTTTGCAGCTGAATGAAGTCACAAAGTTCCCTCAAAGGCGAAATCATGTTTCCTCAACAGAAATGCATTTGTTGAGCTCTACACACCAGGAAACGTGAGAGGACGTTAGTGCACTGGTGCTTTACCTCACAGCCAGCCTCATGGATCCATAACCAAGAGCATCTGCTTTGTCCCGAAGCCGTTCAGACGTGTATACTTTGGCGAGTGACTATCATTTCCCTGATGATAGGACCTTTACTTAGCTATTTTCCATAAAGCTACTGGCAAGCATGAGGCTGGCCAATGCTCAGGGATGTCTTTGTAATGGCCACTTGGAAGGTCATGGGGCGGGGTGTTGGAAAGGTATTCACACTTGGGGAAAGTTTGCAAAACTATGTATATATACTGAAAAAAACACTAGTTAAGAATTTAAAACTGAATTGCCCTGGCAAAGCTGAATCAGAAAAGAGAGCTGAATAACTTTAGAGGACTAAATTCAGGTCCGACCATTAAGGCAGTAGTTAACACATTTCAAGTGTATTTTTCTCAAGTTGGACTTTTTAAAAATAAAGTCAAATGTTTAACAAAGCAACTGACCCATATCTTTGGGTTATTCTCAGCCTATCTTGCCCCTTAAGCTCTAATTAAAAAGCACATGCTGGTTTCTATCAAGTGCATCCTTGACATTAACTGGCAGATTCAATAAAGTCAATGGAATGACCGCTTCCTAAATATGAACATCTAAGCATGCCAAATTGGAACACCTTAGATAGTGGGGTTTTTTGGCCATTCCTTAAGTGTAATTTGAGTAAACATTTTGAAGGCTGACAGGTCAACATCTTTCAGGAATATAAACTGGTAGTAAGGAAATAAAACACAAAACACACATTCAGAATTACTTTTTAAAAAGCCACTCATGCCTGGTGTGCAAGGATAGTGCCTACCTCAGATAGTCTCTGCGACAAAGGATAAGATTGGCTTTAGTGTACAGGGTGGAGCCCACTTCTCCTAAACGACAGTCGCAGCATGCACACTTCAAGCAGTCTTCATGCCAGTATTTGTCCAGTGCCTTTAGAAGGTATCGGTCCTTGATTTTTCGGTTGCAGCCAGCACAACCTTTCGGCTTGGTGTCTGGCTGGACTGAGAGCATTTGTATACCTAAACCAAGACAAAAACAAAAAGAGAGCTGGGACTACAAGACAGAATAAAAAAGATGTCAAAAGACCTGAAACAAGTTCAGTATTTAATATTGTCTTTTCTAGATGTGTTAGTTTTTTTTTTTTTTTTTTTTTAGGGCTGTCCTGAAATCAAACTAAATTGGAGACAAAGAGTCTCAAACTTTCAAATCCTTATCAAATCATTTACTAATGTCGCAAGTATAAAGTGGCAAAAAATAATGAGTTCATGTTGTAAACGGTAGGCTGACATTATGTGCAAAGAGTTAAATAACATGAAATAATTTTACAGTATTCCTTGTTTCCCTCACAGAAAATTTCCTTTAGGGAATTATGAGTAAATGTTTAATAATTTTTAAAGCAAGTTATTTAACAAACTATGCAATCCATGCATAGTCTATAATGATCAAAAATGAGTTTTTTTTCAATTGGTTAAAAATTTTCACTTATGTGCTTGCTGGTGGAAGGAGAGAGCACCCTGTAGGGGTTGCACTGACCTTACTCCACAGCAGAGCTGCCTATGGTTTAGTACACAGCACAGTCACCCAGAAAGCTCCCCAATCCTATAGTACCTGTTTGCATTTGCCTTCTTCCTTCGAGTCCACAATATTTCAAAGTATTCACTACATTAAAATAAAAAGTATATTTATATTCACAAGGATCTGTCAGTACCCATATTAATGGTATATTAACTAACTTTGCAGGACTTGCTTTTAAATAAAACTAAAGTATAAGATTATATTCATTAAGTAATCATATACTTATTTTTGGGGGGAAAAAAGAAACAACAGAAGGCAAAGTCCAAATATGTATAGTTAAATATATATATCCAAAACAATATAAACATACATACTTAAGTACAGTATAGGTATATTATATCCGTACTATACAGAGATATTTATATATTTTAGTGGTATGGCTCCATCATAAATCAGAGGTGTAGCCAAGCTCTTTTGGTTTTTACAACTTGACTGAAAACATTTCAATGAATATGATATTCACCTTTGAGTTTCTTCTTATTTCCTAAGCATCAAACACCCACCTTGGCAAAAGCTGGACAAACTATACAAGTCTTCATTTTTGTCAAATAATTCTTTTTAAGTACTATACATACTGTAGATTCCCTCTATTCCAGGTCCCCTCATTTTACAAATTATGATACAGAGGCCCAAGAGAGCTCAAACCTGCATCATAATTGGGACTAGGTGGCCTTTTTTACGGTCCAGAGGTCTCTCTGCTATCCTTTGCCTCCTCTTCTAGGCATAAAGTTTTAAACTTGGATGTAGTAGGATATAAGAGTCCAAATGTGCATACACTCAAAACAGTTTCAAGAAAGGAAATGCCAAGCTATAATATTCTGCGTTTTCTGTGCATTTCCCCTCTCAAAAATACTTGAACCTCCTTCAGTTTCCTCTGATGCCTTCTGATGAATGCTTCACCCCTATTACCTTCAACAACCTTTTCTTTAAAAATCACACTAAGAGACTTCAAGGTACTCCCAGAACTGAATAACTTTTCTAGCTACAAATAATAAAAACAATACACGAATTGCACATATGCTGGTTATGATGTTGAACTTTCATTAGAAAATAACTTGTCTGGTGGAGAGCTGGAGTAGGGAACGGAGGGGAGAAAGCAGGGTGGCTGTTCTTTCTTTATGGTATGCACAGCCGTGGTTGCCGGAGCTGCAGACGAGCAGCTGGATTTTTACAGAAGAGCAGGTGGTATCCCTATAGCCTGCTATCTACTCCTTTTCTTTGAAGGAGCTCGGGGCCTAGTGTAGATTAATCATAACCCTTGATAGCTCTGCTAAATCTCACTCTCTAGAACTTCTAACAAATGAAGTTTCTTTGATCAGAACTGGTTATCCACTTCTAGCAAGGTTCCACCAGGAATGAATCCCATTAATTACAGTACAGAGCATACCCAAGTGCCTCTTAACCATATATCTGGGGGGGAGGGGGAACATTTTGATTTACTAAGTGACATTCTGGATTTTGTTATTGTAAGCATCCAGGCACATAAAGAGTAACCATTTTTAATTTTCTAATTGATAAGGCCATTTTTAAAATCCCATAGCTCAAGGATGAGAATTTTTTAAAAATCACAAACTCCTTCTTAGAAGTGGCTAAGCTATATTTCCCACAGCTGTGTTACAACTACAAAGCGTAGAAAGCCAACTATCTTTATTCAAAATGTTTTGTGACCAGATACAATATTTTGGCACAAGTTACACTGTCCTGCTTGTCTTCACACAATGTTTTTCTTGTGTTGACATTTTAATTTAGCACTCAGAGGCCAATTAATATTTGAAACACTTACATTCTGCTTGGCCCTGGGCATAGAAGGAGTTTGATATTTTATACTCCATCCCAGTAACTTCTCTTGAAGAATATTACATTTTCCCCTTGAAAATGGAAGCATTTCAATAATATGCAAGTTAACAGTTGTAGAAAAAGAACTATGTTGTAGCTACCACATCGCCAGGTATCTAAAAGGCGTAACACAGTTCGTAGCCGCCTCTCATCATCAAGAGGAACACGCCTGGGTAGAGTTCCACGTTCACAAACTGAGAAACATTTCGCAAGTTGCTCCTAGCACATCAGGACTCATAACTAGTTTTAGATTGGCATGTAAATTGTTTCGAGGGAAATTCTTATTGCCTCTGAGACCCTGCCATTCTGAGTTATTTGACAGTTTAAGGGAAATCATAATTTTTAGAAAAGACATAAATAATAGCCTGTGCAGTGTGGTGTGCACAAATAAGTGGAACCATTTCATTTAAACTCTGGTGAGCTTTTAATTGCCTGGATTGTATTGTGAGGCAGCCTAACGGTTGATTGCCTCCATTATGTTCCCTTGTTCTGTGCCATTCATCCGCACAGTCCAGCTTCAGTAGTTAACACAACAAAGTAACCACAACTCCACAACACACAGGGGTTTAAAAAATAATAATAATAACAATAAAAGATTTGCAGCACTTAGAAACAGTCTTTTATATATTTGGACTAACTACACATAATGAATGGAAAACATTTTGTCCCCCCTCAGAAGATGCACAGAGAACAGTCTGGGAGCAGGAAGAGAAAGCAGGAATACATAAAGGGGAATGACAGAGATGAGGTGCCTCAAGAAGATGCTAAAATGGGAACTCAGGTCCTGCAGCTGGGAGCAGTGACACAGATTAAAAGAATTTGGCCAACAGGCCCCTTCGATTGCCAAGAGGTACCAAACAAAAGATTTTTTCTCCTCCTACCCATCTTCATCCTCTCCCCAGCCCCCAACCCGTATTGGAAAACTGGATTGGGCCTAAAAGCTTGTTCTCTCTGTTCACTGGCCCAGAGCGTCCCTACAGGCTGCAGCCCCCTAAGGGACAACAATGCAAATAGATGTCCCCAGATCTCAGGCACTGGAGCTGCTTAACTCGGTTCTGCCCCTTCAACTCCCAACCCCCTTCCCATCCTTCCATTCTCGCTGCCCCCCCCCCCTTTTTTTGAGCAATGGAGCTGGGAACCAATTTGATTCCCTTTTTCTCCAATGCAGCTGCAAGGCTCAGAGATACTGACATTTTTCCACTCTTATCAGTTTAATTACAGTTACCATGGCAGCAAAGTGCTAGTGCTTGGCAAAGGCCAACAAGAGATTTGCAAGACTGAGTTCAATTTTGATGCAGCTCACATGCAAAATAAAAAAAAAAAAAAATAAGAAACATACATACACTCTAACAAAGAATCCCTTGCGGAGTTTATGCTCCAGCCTTTTGTGGTTGTGGCTTTGCAGCCACACAGGGATGATTTGCAAAGAATGTAGCAGTATTTGTTGCACCTAGCAAGATTAATTGGTTTAAGCTGCAGTCTTTCAAATCAGTTACAACAATACTATTTCGGATCTTTTAGAAAGACACAAAAGCGGCGGAAAAGCAGGAAGGCTTTGCAGCAGCTAAGAGTGCCGAGCGCCGGCAAAGTGCGTCTATGATAGATTGTAACCTTACCAAAACTTTTCTCCTTTTTCTGCATGAGTTGGCTTAGGCGAGCCTGAGTTGCTGCAGCTTCGCATTGAGCACCAAGCCCAAAGGTACAGGTGGAAGGGGGTCTCCTCGATTTGGCTCAAGTGTGGACCTGGTGCGCAGCCTGTAGCGCCGAGAACCGACTATTGTGAAGCCACTTTGGGAGCGGGTCGAAGTGGCGGCAGGGGGTGGGGGAAGGGATGAGCGCGGCCAGAAGAGACTCGGTGCAAACGCGGAGCCCCTCGCAGTGTGGCAGTGTGCAAAATGATGGCGAATGACAAAGCCACATGCTTCCCTAACTCTGCCCGTAATCCTAAAATCCCAACGGCCCCTTGGAGCTTCGTGGTAACAAATGGATTTGATTAAACTGTCACATGCAGCGTTAGCATAGCATATCATGTTCAATATGAAAAAGATAATAAATCTGACTTGCATTTCTTTACAGCAATCCGGGTAGCCCTCGTAAAAATGACCTGCATCAGTTAGAATCTCAACCTAGTAGGACATATGCACCTCGTTCCACTGAAGCTCTCCCCTCTGGCCACTTCTCTTCCACACCCCAAAAAGCCACTTTTCCATCTCATTGAAACAACATTTTATTGGGGGGGGGGGGGGGGGGGGGAAGGTTAAAAAAAACCAAAAAGATTTTAAATTGGGGGGGGGGGGTGTCAGGAATTCCAGCCACTAAGGGGGGAGCGGGGGCAGGACCCAGAATCCACCCAGGACTGACTTCCCTTCTCCCGGGCCAGGAGCGAACATTTCCCACTTGCTAACTCTGCCTGCCCCTCTCGGCCCCGGAGTCGGGGGAGTGGAAATGCTGCAGTTCCTCGTGAACTTTGACTATTATCCGCTCGAGTCCTACTTGAGACGTGCCGCACCGCAGCCGCTCGCCCTCCTTCCATCAGCATCTTCAGCCTGCATCTATTTCATATCTCATCATAAAAATAATGAAGCCTCACATGATTTAAACAAAACCGTCTCAGCAGAGCTGCAGCCCGAGTGAAAGTTGCAGTGGGGAGCTGGGATGCAGCTCCAGTTTATGCCTCATTAAGAGAGGCTGGGGGAGAAAAAAAAAAAAATACCCACATCCGCACACGCACGCGCGCACCCGCAGACACAGCACAAATAAGCCGACGCGTGTGTACACAGTTGCTCCACTTACCTTCTCAATTAAGCGATACAGGGGGAGGCTGTTCAGAAAGCACAGTGGCTGCTTTGTAGCGCTTCTCCTTGGGAAAGGTCAAAAAGAAGCATTGTTTGAAAAAAAAAAAAAAAGGGGGGGGGGGGGAATCTTTTTTTTTTTTTTTTTTTTTAAGTTTAAAATAATGAGGTCCTCAAGGATCCGCCAAGTAATGGTGTTGACCGCATCTGAGCCACAGGTGTTCTCCTTTTAGGCAACTGCAGTCCGAGGCTGGCTCTCTCCGTCCTGGCTCAAGACAACTTACCCCAGCAGCCTGCGAGAAGCCGAGCTGAAGGAAGCCCCGGCTCTCAGCTGCAAAATGCAATCCCTTCCCAGCCAGACATAATACAGCCAAAGAAAAGGTCACTCCGTTATTACAGAGCCGGCGGAGCCCAGGCGGCGCTTGTCAAGCCCACAGAGAAGCAGCTCCCTTCCGATTTAAGACTATTTACCTCTCACTCCCCCCTCCCCTCTCCCTTCCTTCTCGCCCTCCCTCTCTCGCTGGCTCCCTCGCTCGCTCTCGCGTTCTGCAGCTCAGTCAAGTACAGCCGCCCTCGGAAAGTGCCAAGCAGCCACGAGACAGATCGGGCTTTGTTGCTAATTTCCCAGGGTGAAAATTTACAAGCCTGCGAGTGCAGTCAGCACAACCACATGCATATGCTACTCACAAACGCTGGGGACGACCCCGCGTACAAAATGTGGCCTCGGCAAGAAGCGACTCGGGAAGGACCCTACCTCCTGGACCCGTCCAAAAAAAAAACCACTCCTGGGAAAGAGCTCCGGAGGAAAAGGGTAGGAGGTCCTCAAATAAATAGGGCATTTTGGAATAGGCATCGCATTTAATGCAAGCTGTCCTTCAAAGCCATTTCTGAAACTGCCAATCATGGAAATTAAAATACAAGCAAGGAAATCAAAGTGCTACCAGAATACGCTGGGAAAGCACACAGCGCTCGCCTTTAAGAGCTGCCTGGGGGGCTGGCCGTGGCTGCCCCGTCCCTGCCTTCCATTTCTGAACTCTCTCAAGTCCCTGATCCGCAGGTTTCCACCCATGCCGGGTCCAACGGATGACACACTCCCCTTGCTCCCTACTCTAATGGTCCTAGAGCCAAATTGTGAACTTGTTCCCTATCAACCAATGCAGACTCCCCTATCCCCCCCCCCCCGCCCCCGCCACGGAAACACACTTCCTGCAATTACTTGAATTCCTTGCGATGTAAAACTCACAAGTTCCGAGGAGTAACACATCTAGAAACATTGTTTCGCGACTAACTTGGGCCAGGAAGCATGGAGGAGTTTCTCCATTATTGCTGTCCCAGGCTTGTTTTAGAGGCCTTGTCAGGTTTGTCTTTTTTCTTGAACTAGGTCTCTTTCTCCCCAACCTCCTCTCCCCTCAACTTTACTTTCCATCTATAAAGACCACTGGTTGGTTTAAAATCTTATCATTTTTCTAAGTTTTCAAACTTCAAGGTCATTTTCTCTTTTTGGCAGCTATTCTAGCATCCTCACCAGAATTTCACAAACTTGTCAAAGGTCAAGCTTAAAAAATAGTCCAAATTTGGCACTCGCTGAAATGTTTGAAAAGCCAAGAAAGATTCGATTGCTGAACTACAGTCAACTTTTCTTCTTCTCTGCACCATCAGTTTTAATCTAGTTCTACTTTAAA
>JAKSZT010053837.1:6261960-6301544 GCA_026826555.1 Tolypeutes matacus
TATTGTAATAAGCAATACTTCAGTTTATAAGAAAGCAAAAAAAAAAAAAAAAATCTTTTCTAACAGGCTTGATACATTTCTTTTAAATCAGTCCTCAAGACCTCTCAGCTCAAATTACACTGCATGACAAAATGAAATTTTAAATGTTGCCAAAAATCTAAATGATCTTCCAAAATAATACCTGCTAAGTCTTTACCTGTATAGATAACACTGCAGACTTGTTCTTATGCAATCACAAGCTAAAGGTTCGATGTAATGACTCCTCTGCTCCCCCTACAAGATTTGCAAGTTTGTATTCTTAGATGGAATTTCTCCTTCACAATTGCAAACTTCTGTTTCAATTTCCACATATTGAACAGAATTGTCAGCCACTGCTAAGAGAAAACTCATCTCAGGTTTTGAAATGGTAGTGTGTTGGAAGAATCTGAGCCAACCACAAGTTCTGGCCATGGCTTGTCCTTATTTAATTGGATTTAGTTTTTTGTTTTTTTTTTTTAACTGTAGTAATTAATTCTCATGTTGAACCATTAGTCAACTTTTCACATTTCTGCAACATATTTACTATGTTTATCTTGGTTGAATCTTTTAGAGGATAGATGTATGAACCCTAAAAGTGAATAGTACAGTTGTCCTCAAACTATTTCTTTGTGAATCTGGTGACTATTTGGAAAGTTTACTTCTAAACGTGACTGCAGATCAAGTCTGATAGGCTATGAAATATGCCAAAGGAGCTCAGTTGCATGCAGCTCATGGTCTGCCCTGCCTTTCTCTAAGCCCACCCCTCCCCCTGCCAAAAATGGCTATGAAGGTTTTCAGGCAAAGGTTCAAATACATGTCAATCTATTTCTGCTAGACCTCTGAACCAATATAGATAATGCAATTTTAAAAATATTTTTAATGAAAAGATAGCACTTTGTGGGCTATTACACTTGAATTACAGTTAGGTTATCTATGTCTGTATCCCCTGCTCGGCTTTAAAAACCTCGAGGATTCAAATTCTGTCTTATTTAGCTTTACATATTTCAGTGCCAAGAGGAATGTCTTGCTCACAAAACACATTTATTAAAAGCTGATCAAATTAATTTAAATTGAACAAAGACTCCACAGTCCTAAAGAAAATGTTTACAAATAAAATTTTGAATCTAGTTGATATACGTTAAAATTTTAAGTTTATTAAAATCAGATGTTATTTGACACTGGTATTTAGTTGTTTTTTTTGTTTTGTTTTTTTTTTTTTTTGCACTATGCATACCTTCAAAGAATTTATAATAACATAGTAAAAAGGTTTATTTTCTCATCTGTCCTCATGATTAGACTATAAGTTTTCAAAAGTGCAGTTTACATCTTAGTATCTATGAGGCCTATCGCAATATCGAACATATATAGTAGATACTTAATAAATGTTTACTGCATGAATGTCTGAATGAGAAAATAACAAATGGAGAGAAATACTTAGAGGCTACAGTACTAGTACAAATAAAATTATTATTACTTAAAATTAGGAGCTTTGTGAGACATAAAATGGAAGTCAATGGGGTTTTCAACACAAACTAAAATTACAACTGTTATGGTTAGGCACAGAAATATTGGGTTTTTTTGTAAGGTTGGTAGTGGTTTGAATGTTTATGCAATAATATTCATTAGTTATTACTATCGGGTATCAGATAGCATCTTTAAGAGGTTTCTAGTAGTGAAGGAATATTTGGGTAGCATTTGAAATAGTTGTAGGATGGTAGTTTTTCCTAATTATGCCCTAAAATACTTGAGAAAACACTAAAGAGACAAATGTGGTATCAAGTCTCAAATTGCTTGAGGAATCTGGGAGTAACTTCTACTAACCAAAAGTTATGGTTCTTGGGGTTTTTAGGTTTCCTGTCATGACAAAGAAAACACCTAAAAGTGATTGGAAGACACTTTATAGTTCCTTCATGTTGTGCCTCTGAGTCCCTGCCCAAAGGTACACACCAACTAAATTAGCAGAACTGCATATATGCTGATTGCTGAGGTAATTGAATGTCTATACACAGACCTTTCCCCTTCACCCCCATGTCCCCTTCCTTATCTGTCTCAGCATTGAAAAACCGCATCTTTCAGAACGCAAATGGATAGGAGTCACAGAGTGGGAGCACTGATTGCTCATTGCATCCTGGCTGCTTTAGTCTCCATAAATAAAGGGCTGACAATGGTGAAAGAGATAGCCTTATCCTGGAAACAGTGGCTTCTGGGACTTTTAAGCTGTTGCCTTTTAGATCCCAGCCCTGCAGAGGACAAGACAGGTGGTAAACTGAAAATCAGGTTGGAACCAAGGCACATCAACCTCCTTCCTAGGTGTGAATCTGAGAATGAGATGTCATTGTTATTGATTCATCAGTGAGTGTGGCTAAGGGCAATCTGCCCATCTCATATTCTGAGAGTCACTGAGTTTAGGAAGTGTCCCATTTAGTACTTTACTTGAAAATGAATAAATAATTTTTAAAAAGCTACAGAATATGCTATGGTATAAGGGAAAATAATTGCCAATTGAAGATTCAGAGGAAGAGTTTCTAAAAATGATTTACTATAAGACTCAAGAGTTTACTTCTGGAACCTGTTTGAGATACTCAATAAAATGCAAAAAAAAAAAAAAAAAAAAAAAGAAACAATAGACCTCCATTAAATAGGATTAGCAAACAATAAAAGGAGATAAATAAGCTAAAGAAGAATTTCAGTAAAACTACATTGGAACAGGATAGTTAAAACCTATGTTTAAAAAGGACTGAAACTAATGAACTCTAGTAATGATAATACAGAAGAATGAATCACTGAAGTGAGGATGGACTTGAGAAGTTACCGTAGAATGTATCCGAAAAGGAAAGAGAGATGAAAATTATGAAATACACCATAATTAGTAAGACTTAGAATAGGGTTTAAACATGTGAGTAATGAGAGTTCCAGAAGAAAGGATTGAAACTTTTGAAATAGGAGCAATAAGAAGAATACGATAGATGAAAACTCGACATGTATATGGATTTGAATGGCTTTTCCTAAATTCAAGACTAACAATAAAAGAGACCCAGAAAACTCATATTTTTGACAAACTTTTGAGTTGCATGGGAAAATAAACCTATCAAGCAACCAAATTAAAAGAAATAGGGAAAAAAGGTAATTCACAATTTAAAATATTGTAAGAATTGAAAGACATCTAAGAATTTTGAAAGAATTATGTTGTTAGATAAGAAATTTATATCCAAACAAGTTGTATGTTCTTGTGGATGGTTCGTTCTTAAGGATGGTTTCAAATGGATAAGTGGTCAGAAAAATAGCATTCACTTACCTTACAAAAATTACTTGAAGAATTCTTCCAAATTAATCTCAAAGAATCAGACTTAGAAACCCAAAGATGAGAGGATCATGGTACCAAAGGGGCATCGGGTTGCTCCTTACTGTTTTTGGATCAAAATTTCAGGGATCGCTTTAGGGAATGCTTTGGTAGGATGATTCTGTAAGACAGTTGTGCTCCTTTCAAATCCTACCATTTTCTCTGCAAATCCTACCATTCCCCATCACCAGGAAATGTATTTATCAATGTCTAATCTTTCACCTTATAGTTCAATGGAATCTCCTGTTTGGCTTAAAGACCTAAGAACACTAACTAGCACTTGTGAAATGGTTAAAAATTGATATTTACATAGCGAGACATTATGCTTGACGGTGTATTGTTTTCTATACATAAAGCAATGTTTGGCAAATTTCTTTACCAAATTTTTCCTCAATAATGAAGACTTTATTATAACTAGGTTTGTCTTACAGATAAGAAACAGATACTCAGGAAGGTCTCTCAAGATCCCACAGTTAATAAGAAACAAATTTGAATTTGCATTTCCTGACTTCAAATCAAATACTCACTCCATTATTTGTCTGATTCATGACTCCTTTATGGATTTTCAGGAAATGACAATTTATATTACATTTTTCTCTCAGTTTTATTTCATTGATAGAGTTGAAAAAAGAAAAACATTCTTTATGTTATGTAATATTTGCAATTAGCTTAACTTCTTTAACTTTGAAGGGTGCAATTATCCTACACAATGGTATATACCTCTGAAATTTCACTTTTCTAATTTCCTGTTGGTATGACAGCCAATTCCAAACTGCTGTTTTTGATATCACATTTTAAAATTTCTAATCAGATAATAGCCCATCATTACATTTTTTTAGAGAGAAATTTGAGGATCCTTAGTTTCACAAAGAAACCTTTTTTTTTTTTTTAGCTTTTTGGGAAAATTTTGATGTAATTTCACACTTATAGAAAAGTTGCAAAAATAGGGCAAGGAACTCCTATATACCCTTTACCCAAGTATACCAATTATTTATATTTTGCCCTTAGTTATTTTATCATTCTCCATCTCTTTCTCTCTATATTTAAACACATAAACAAAATTTCCCTTGAATATTTGCGAGTACAGTGAGGATACCATGAACCTTTACTTCTAAATACTTCAGAGTCTATTTCAGAGAAAACAAAGATACTCTCGTGTATATTAAAAATCGAATTTCCAAAATGAGAAAGTTTAACATTGATAAATTGCTACTATCTAATCCACAGTCCATACACACTGTCCATTACTTGTCTCTATGTCCTTTATAGCCACCACCACCCCCACCCCTATCCAGGATCATGTATCGTATTTTATCCCCTTTTCTTTCTTTATGTAAAGCTTTTGAAGTCCAAAACACGCTTCTTCTCATGATCATTGAATGTTGGAGGCAAATAATTTGTTCACTTTCCTAGCTTACATTCTGATTTATCTGGAGAACTTTGCAAAATAGTTTTTCAGCTCCCATACCACCCCCTGCAGATTAAAAATCCCAGGGAAGGGAATGCCACCGGGGTTGTTTTTTGTTGTTGTTTGTTTTGTTTTGTTCTTCAAAAGACCCAGGAATTCTGATGATCATCCTGATTTGTAATCACTGAGGTCGGCCAATGGAAAACTTGGAGAGGAGAGAGAGAGGGTGATCCAGGGGGAGGCACTAATCAGCAGGACGACATAGGAGGTGGCAGGCATTCCAGCAGCTACTGAGGAGTATTTACCCCTAAGTGAAGATCTTTCTGTACATAGTAAAACACAGAGGCCCACTTGGCTTTCCTAATTTTAAGACCCTTGAGTGCAAATTGTTTCTTGAACAATTACAAGCCATTCTTCAAGAAAACGTTTCTGTGATCATGTATATGTGAAAAACAAAATTAGTCCAGTTTCTTCCTCAGAGTTGTTAATATATTAAGGTTCTTCACTAATCTACAAGATTTTTTAATGTACTTTTTTATTAGAGAGGTTGTGGGTTTACAGAAAAATCATGCAAATGATACAGAATTCCCATTTACCATCCTATTATTAACACTTGGCATTAGAGTGGTACATGCGTTACAATTCATGAAAGAACAATTTTATGTCATGTAGTTGGAATCATACTTTACATGGCTTCTTTCGCTTAGCAATATACCTTTAAGGTATTTCCACGTCTTTTCATAGCTCCATAGCGCATTTCTTTTTATCGCTGAATAATTCTCAATTGTATGAGTGTACCACAGTTTGTTTATACATTCACCTACTGGGTTCCCAAAATTTTTAAATTACGAAAAAAGGTAAAAATCCAATAAAATCTAAAAAATACTAGTTCGTTTAAAAAGAGCCATGCAATCTTAGTTTCTCCTACAATAATATATAGCAGAATAGTTCCTCTAGTGAAATTAAGCATAATGTATATCTTTCTCTATCAGCTCTTTTATACACACACACACATATGCATATATGTATACATTTATATATAAAAACAGAAAGAGAGAGAGAGAGAGTTGGCATTCTGGATTACACCCAAAAGTGCAGTTTAAGAAAAAAGGTATAATTTTATACTTTTAGAGCTCTATCATGGTTACCTCATTACTATATCATAAGGCAGTGTGGGAATTGAGAAACACCTTTGGGCTAGCTATGCTCTCTGGGTGGTTTTTCGGGGATGGTGGGACTGTCCTCTACCTGTGCTGTCCAATATAGTCTAACCACTAGGCTTATGAGGCTATGGAGCACTTGAAATTTCATTTTGCCTCTAAAAGAGCAAATTTTTAATCTTATTAATTTTAATCAAGTTAAATGTAAATACTAATGTGTGGCTGATAGCTACTATATTGGACAGTGTAGAGAGGGTATTCATTTTGCATTTCAGAAGATATTTTCTTAACTTTCCTGTGCTGAGAGAGATCTTAGACTACCCAGGCTTCTCTCCACATTCCAGAAAATTCTACTTATTCTAATAGGTCTAGATCTAGATTTATCTTCTATAGGGTACCATCCTGACATTGAGTCTGTACTGATCTCCCCCTTCTCTTGGTATTAATTATGCCACTACCTTGGCATCTATTGTACATTATTATACATTGCAATGTAGCTGATTCATAAATGTGCATTTCTATCCATAATCAGAATTAAAACTCTTCTGTGCCAGAAAATGTGCCTAACATTTCTTTTGCATTCCTCTTGGCACCATAGCATGTGCTGAGCACCTGGCTGCTGCTCAATAAATATTTATTGCATGGATAAATAAAGTAGGTTACATCAGGGAGCAGGGAGACTGGGCAGATGATGCCCAACTTGACAAAAGCCCCACTTCTTCCTCTTAGAAGTGATGGTGTATTTTGATAATTTTCCCATAAGATTCCAGAAAGGTATTTGAGAACAAGAATATGCAGTTAGGGAGCCTGACAAGGAGAGAACAAATTTCTTGGAAATTGTACCATGTAGTTCAGGAGTGTTGCATGCTCGCACTTCTCCCATTTCCTCCCAGTAGCAGATACTCCTAAGCAGAACAGAGAACCGGAATGAGATGCTAAGCTTTCTCTCATGTATGTAGAGAGCCACATGGTGGCTCCCACCGCTAGTGATTTCAGATCTGTGTAATAGGTCTGTTTTGACGTTTTGCAACTTCTTGAAATCTGTTTGCTAGGTTACTCATACACAGTATCTATTCAAACTGTTGATGTGAAGACTATTTCTTCCGAACTTTTTAGACCAGAGTGGGACCAGAATACAAAAAGAAAAAATAAATGACAAAAATAATATACAGCACACAGCTGATGATTTAAAATTATTCTGACAAACTATTTCTGAGTATCATGTGAAATTTTGGGTAAGTGTGAAAAGATACACCATTTTGAGGTAACAAAGCAATGTTACTATTATTTTAAAAACAGTCAATAATGACTAAAATTTGTTTATACATATGGCATACATTTTAGATGTAACAGCCAGGAAAACCTTATTATTGTACACTTCTCTGGAAGATCTCTGAGGACCCTACCAGCTTTAAAATTCTGAATATAATTCAGAATTTATGATAATTTGAAGTAAGCTAGGCTGAAATTTACTTTTATATGATCTATGAAGCAAGGATTTGCTAATAGTGTAAACAAGATTGCTTGAGGCTTTTAACCAAGCTGTTCTTAAAGATCTTTAGCACATTGTGTGATACAAATGGGTCCAAATAATTTCAAATGATTCCCACCTTTATATTACAGCACACAGTGCAAGTCTGTTACTTAGAAGTGCTTTTATTAGCAGCTAAATTTACAGTGTGAATTTGAAAGTAATGCATCTGCATTTCTTATTAAAGTCTATAGTTTATACTATTTTTCAATTCAGATTGGTTTCTCCAAGGCTAGAATATATCAGTGAAGTTTTTCTTTGATTTAGAAATCACTATTTTCAATATAATTCTCTATTTCAGTAGTTTATTGTTTTCTTTCTTTACTGTATCTGTCCTTTATCAATTTGACCTATTTTTAAAATATATTTATGAGGTATTAATATTATTTTATCACAACCCAGGTGAAAGGCTTTCATGGCAACCTAACTACTTTATGAGGAATAATTAAAAATGTAAAGCTTCTTAAATTTGGCTCTAAATCTGATACCAATTCACAACTCTTCAAGAGTACAATGGATTAATAAAGAAACTGTAACATTAGGTAGATTTCTGTAAGGTCTTAATTTTCTTCTTCAACATGTTGTCATCCTAATTTGTTTTCCGTGATAAAGAATTCTTATGTACATGAAGCCTAAGAAATATTCTGTTCTATTCCAAGGAACTAAAATTTTACTCTAGGCAATAACAGCAAGGCAATTTATTTCACTTAAAAGCAAAGACCTGGAGGGATATTGGATATCTGTATTTTATCAAAATGAATATTAAAAATATTTACTTTGTTAAAGCTCATATATGGTTTACAATGGTAATTTGAAAATAACTGAATTTAAAACTCAATGTAGGAAATATTTGGTGTCACTTACTATTTGTAAATAGTAAAACCAAAACCCAAAACTAGTTCTACCAGAAGATGTCTGCGAAGCATCTCTATGGCTTCCCTCTACAAGTATATTTTTAAAATACCATATTTTTGTACTATGTAGGAGAGCAGTGTTTTTCATCTGCTAGATTCTACTGGCCATGTTTAGTTTAATAAGCTAGAGGGCAATGACTATGATAAAAACCAATACATAAAGCTGAGTGTAAAATTTCTACCTCTGTAATACTTTAAACATTTCAAAGCCTTTTTCTTTTCTTTTCTTTTCTTTTTTTTTTAACAAATATTATTTCAGTTTTCAGTTAACTAATATTTATCAAGTAGCTAGGATATTGCTTGCACTGGCCTAAGTGGTCTTTATACATTATATGATTACCTTCATTTCATAGACGAGAAAATTGAGGCCTAGGAAGAGAGAATAATTTGCACAAGAGATACCACTAGTGTGTGGCAGAGGAAGCATTTGCATCCCTATCTGTCTCACTCTAAAAGCTTTTGCTCTTAAACGCCACATTGTCTTTCTGAGTCAAGGTCTTGCATTTATTTTCTCTAGGTGTCACTTGCGTGAATTGTCTTAGAGACTTTATCTCGCCATATATTAAATATGAACAAGTCAGTCATTGATGGTGCTAAATGATGAGAGAGAATTTTAGAAAAGATATAGAACTGTTACATTTGGTAAGGTATAGTAACTAGTCTCAGGTCTTAGAAGTTTGAATGGTGGCCTAATAAAATTTGAATATAGTTAGAGATTATGTTGCACAGCAATCCAAGTGGGTAGCTTTCGAAATTCCATATGGTTCCATCTATTTTTCAATGTTAAATTCTTCATCTGAAATTCCTTGCAACTATGAAATAATTTCTTCTATCACATACAGTTCAGGGCTTCTGCTTCATGTCAGTTGGTTGGAGAGGGTAAGTTTCACTCATTACTTCTTCACATAAAGGAAGTGCAATGATGTAGAAAATATAGTCTGGTGAAGAAATATTGGTTTCTAGAGATTCCTATATACCAGGCTTAAAATTTAGTGATCTCTAAATCCCTCTCTGGTTCATATTTCTCCTTATGTGCTCTAAAATGAGCATCACTCAAGATTTTGCATTAAATATCATTCCAATGCAGATAGTACTCAATTCAAAGTAAGCTGTTTGAATGTCAAATGACATTTGGCTGGGTGATTCCTAATAAATGAACTTGCTAGAAATAATCAACACAAAATAAAATTAAGAATGGTTAAAACTACACAGGAAAAAAATATATTGATAAAATTGGATAAGAATAAGATCTTATTGAAATTCTAATCTATAATATTAAATACAGAGAAATTTGTCTTTGTAGAATAATAACCACTATGAAGTAATCATAAAGTATGATCATTAACACATTTTGACATGGTAAAATTGATTAAGCAAAGCTTTCTTATAAAATTTACATGGCAAATAATTGATACCAATGAAAACATTTTCAGACAAAGAAAAATGACAATGGGAACAAGGAAATTATTTAAAGTATGTAGGCAGTTTATTATGAAACTAAACTGGCTTATTGGATTCACTCTAAAAAATACTTTCCAATAAAAGTTAATCAGTGTTTCTACAATGATAAAGTATTTGTGTTCATAAATAGAGATTTAAAATATCCAAATGCCAAAGTCAGGGCTCAAAATATTCTCCCATCCAAATGGTGGTGTAATAAAAGCTGAACAAAAATATTTTGTATTCTTCCAAAATATACAGTTTCCATTCCCAAATCTTTTCATTTATAAAATGAATTTGATAATAATAATATCTGTTCTGCCTACTGACTCATTGAGTTTTTGTGGAGATCAAATGAGTTGATAATTATAAAAGTGCATTAAGTTTAAAGCACTGTTTACTAGTACTTTTTTATTTTAATCTGTTAGACATTCCAAGCTGAAAGCCTGACTAGTAGAAACCAAGCTTATAGCAATTTTCCCCAAACATTAACCTCTCTCTGTGACTTTCATGTCAGTGATACCACAATTATGAGAGGTCTTTGGGATTCTGGAGTTGCAACCTCAGGGTTACTTTTTTTTTTTTAATTGTTTTTCTCTCCCCCTCCCCCCACCCTGCTGTTTGCTGTCTGTGTCCATTCGCTGCGTGATCTTCTGTCTGTTTCTTGCCTTCTCTTCTCGTTTTTCTCCTCTAGGCTTCACCGGGATTCGATCCTGGGGATCTCCGATGTGGGAGAGAGGTACCCTGTTGCTTGTGCCACCTGGTTTCTGTTGGGTCTCTCTTTTGTTGTGTCGTCATCTTGCTGCATTGCTCGCCATGCGGGCCTGGCTCGCCTTTACCAGGAGGCCCCGGGGATCAAACCTGGGTCCTCCCATATGATAGAAAGAGGATCAAACGCTTGAGCCAATTCGCTTCCCCTCAGGGTTACTTTTGACTCCTCCATCACAACCACAGAAGCCAAATAGAACCTGCTCATCAGTCAGACCACAGATGCTACTACCAATTTGGTGACTCACCT
The DNA here is from genome assembly GCA_026826555.1 of Tolypeutes matacus. Lineage (NCBI taxonomy): Eukaryota > Metazoa > Chordata > Mammalia > Cingulata > Chlamyphoridae > Tolypeutes > Tolypeutes matacus. Next base: position 6,272,790 of record JAKSZT010053837.1, read on the forward strand.
CAATTGCTTCTCAGCTATAGCTTTTGCCCATTTTACATAATAGATACATTTCTGGAAATTTTCAGAAATTGATTTTTTTTAACAAAAGAAAGTCTATTCTATATGCAATAACGAGATTTTAAGGAGTACTCTTCTAAAATTTTGGATAGACTGAAAACATTATCACTCAAGATTTTTCTATATGGCATGTCATTAAAACATGGCAGACAAGTATTGTTTTCCTTTTTCCAAGCAACTCTTGTAAATGGCATGCCAAATGTTATTCAGTGAATATTTTATTCTCTGGTAAAGCTAGTGATTCAATGACCCATTGAATTAGTGTCTCTGTGGTTATATGGTTTGGCTTTCTGCTTTAGTAAACCTAAAAGCTTTAAATAAATGTGTGTGATTAATTGAAAGTTTAAACAGTAGTAAAACAAAGGCAAAGAAGAAGGAACAGAGAGTGATCCTGTACTTTATATTTGAAGCAGTGCAGATGACATTTAAGATATAACTATAAGGAACAACTAAATTACAGTGACTGTGACTGCAACTTAACTGTGTGATCAGTTTTGTTTTCAGTGGGACTTAGAATAAAATAATAAAACTCAGTAGAACAAATTTGGTTGCCCAGGATAACTATTGAAAGTAATTGAGAGGATTCAATGCATGGGAAAGAGGCATATTAAATTTTTCAGAAAGGATAAAACTTTTAAAAATGGTAATCATGCTTGTTATTAAAATCAGTGCAGTAGAGTCATTATCTCAAGCATTTGCTCTCTTATGACAGGAAGTTTTTCTCATTTAAAGTTTTTCTTCAGTTGATTTAATCATTTCTTATATATTCTTTAAAAATTTCGAATATCAATGAATAAACAGTGAAGAGATTACGATCAACTAAAATGAAATGGTCACAGTTATACCACACAGTTTAATCATGCCTGTAAGATTTCCTGTGTAACTACTGGCATAAAAAGCTGAGAGATCCAGGTTTGGGGTATTCCTTTCTGTTTTGGATAATAGAAACCAAATAAGCATGTGGAAAATATGACATTATATAACACAGGCTAATTTTAAAAATATTTTTAATGAAATCTAGGACTGGCAAGAGATGAGGATATAATTTTTGAAAATATGAAGGCATACAGACTAGTAAGACAAGCTGTCTGTGGAGCAGTTTGGCAGTTTGATAAGTTATGAAGTCCAGAAATAGATACTGGATTATGCTTGTAAACTGGTCTGTTCATCTGGGCATGATTAAGTTATGATTAGGGCTTTGATTGGGCCATGTCAATAGGGCATTGAGCCCCGCCCCTTGGTGGGTGGGGAATCAAAGATAAAAGACATGGCAAAGGACAGAGTTGGAATTTTGATGTTGGAGTTCTGATGCTGAGTTTTAATGCTGGAGCCCGGGGAAGTAAGCACACAGAGGAGCTTGGTCATGAGGAAGGACAGAAGGCCCTGGGAAGAGATGAGCCATTTGCCTGATAGTCTACAGCTGGCCTTGTGGAGAGATGTTAGCCTCAGCCCTGAAAGAGGCAAGCCCCAGGAAGAGAGGAACCCAAGAAGCCTGAACTCTTGTCAGACATCGGCAGCCATCTTGCCCCAACATGTGGCAATGGACTTTGGTGAGGGAAGTAACTTATGCTTTATGGCCTGGTAACTGTGAGCTTCTACCCCAAATAAATAACCTTTATAAAAGCCAACAGATTTCTGGTATTTTGCATCAGCACCCTTTGGCTGACTAATACAGCCTGCAAATAGGTTATAGATTTTTAAAGGAAATCATATGGATTCCCATGTTTCTCTAGGGATATAAAGAAAAAAACAAAACAAAACAAAACAAAAAACAAGCCAAAAAGGAAAATTAGAACAAACTTTCGTATTCTTCCACCAAATCAGCTCTGGAGAAAGTTGTTTCTGAGCAGTCCAAATAGCACCTGGATTCTTCTTGCCTAAACCAGGAATTCACTAACACTACCTAATGGAGTTAGTATCCAAACTGGTCTCAAGAGATAACATACATGACCGTATTGGGTCACAATATTATTTTCAAAGTGTAGCACTCAAATAGATCATCATGGTAACTAAGGTTATCTCAGTCCCGGTGAAATACATGCATTTTTCATAAAATGATTGAAGATTTTATGAAGAAAAGTATTTTTATGTGTTTTTCTATTTAAGTGGTCAATTATTTTATGGTTCGTGACTCTATTCTGGATTTTCCAGATAAATTCAGATTTCATAAAATTGTTCCTTTTAAAATAAAGGTCAATCTCTAAATATATAACTAAATGTAATATACCCTTTGAATCATTTTTGTATAATTAAGTTCACAAATGAGCAAAGAGGGAAAAAGTCTATTAGATCACATGTCCTGTTTTTAGATTGATAATATATCGACATTTTACCCATTTCCTAATTCATTAATTACTGCATATCTCATGCCTGGCCCTAAGATGCCTCAAACTCTTGTCTCGAATGGCTTGCATCATCTCTCTTACTTTATCTCTTAAACCTCCTCTTCCTTTATTCCCTATGCCAGTTGGTGGCATCTCCACCCACTGGGTTAGCAAAACCAAGTCTTGATGTCGCTGCCTATATATTCCTTGTCAGTCTGCCCCTTTGCCATTGCTCTCATTTAGGCCTGTGCTATTCATCAAGTGAGTATTAAACTTTCTGTTTTTTGCTTCCACTCTTGCTTCCATTTCCCAGTCTATATACTGTACCGCTGCCAGAATTATCTTAATTTGATTCTGACCCAATTGCTCTCCTCTTTGAGATCCTTTAACACTGCTGTCAGGTAAGAGAGTGCCCTCTCTGGTCTCATCTCCTTACTCCATGCCTAACAATGGATGCTCTGGTCACACCAGGTTATATATTCCTCCCGAAAGATTCCACACCAACTTGGGTGAGCCTACCACAACCATGATCATAAATTTGGCTTTCATATTAATATCATTGTTTACATAACAAGGAGTGCAATCTTATAAAAACTTCTTGAAAATGGAAACTGACCCTCTAGTTTTTCTTAAACCCCTCTAGGAAAATTCTTTGAGGAGAGGTTGCTATCTACCAGTATCTTCCATATGTCAGCCGATTTCCAAACATGATCTTCCTTAAGGCCTCACAGCACTACATGGCATGGTTATAAATTTAATTTTACCAATAAAAATATTAGAGATCCGAGGGCTTAAACACCTTGTCAAATACCTTGGCCAAGTTGGTACCTGTGGCTAAAGAGATGCCTAAAATCGGCTATTTGCCTGCAAGGACCAAACTCTTTCCCTTGAACCACATTTACATCCAGATCTGTCACCAGGACTATGAGTTCTCATTACCTGAGGGCAGATCAGGTTAGAGTATTATCTTAGGGCTACTATGACAAACATCACATGCTGGTTGGCTTAAACAACTGGAATTTACTGTCCTTATAATTCTGGAGGATAGAAGTACAAAATCAGGGTTGCAACCAGCCATGCTTTCTCCTGGAGTCTGTCGTGGTCTGGTGCTGGTTTGCTGCAATCCTCAGGGTTCCTTGGCTTGCATCTCTGCCTCTGTCACATGGTGGAAAGTGACCTATCACCTTTGTTTTCCTCCTGTGACTTTCTAGGGCTTCTGCTGACCGACCATGTCTGAGTGAGTAGACTGACTTTCCTCTGACTTATAAGGACTCCAGTCATATGGTTAAGGCCTACTTTGATTCAGTATGGCCTCATTTAAATAGAATGTTCAGGAGAAGCGGCAAGATGGCATCGGTTTAAGTGGGCACTCACCATCTCTCTCACAAAAAATGCCTGAGACGGGGCAAGATCCTGCCTGAGTGAGCTGTTTTGGGGATCCACAGAGCAGGAGGCTTCAGGGCATCAATCTGGAGGGAGCTGGACAAAGAGATAAAGAGCTCAAGGTAAAACCATGAGTTTCTCTGCTCAGGCAGCCTGATTTACCTAACCACTCTGGGATAGAGAAACTCGGGCTGGGAGAGGGTGGAGTCAGGAAATTGACTAGTCTGGTGCTGAAAATGATAAAAATTCCAACTCCTCTAAAGGAGGCAGGCAGTAGGAAGTACTTAATAAGCTTCCAAGAGCCTATTTAGAGTCTCCTGGGAGGAGGGGGTGGTCTGGAAGAGGGTTTAGAGTCATTTTCCTGTGGTGAGTTCGATTGCCAGGGTCCCATTTGAATTTCAGAAGGGAACTCAATCTGACCCGGAGAGGTGAGGGGGGATCCACTCACACAGGACATTGCATCCTGCTGCACTAAGAGAGAAAGCAATAGGAATAGAAAGGGGGCAGGCACAGACAGGCTCCTAATCAGCAGGAATCTAGTCAACTGCAAAGAGTCAAACCTCTCCGAGGGAAAGTGACTGGATAGCTTTCTGAAGAGCTAACTGACCCAACAAGAAAGTTTAGCTCAGTGGGGGAGTTTCCACCTTGAATATATGAGGTCCCTAGTTCAATTCATGGCTCTTCTTAGAGTAGTGATCCATTGGGATATCAAACATCCAGCTGATATTTTAGGACGGGGAAAATATAGACATTATTTTTGTATTAGCTTCTCTTGGGTATCTTATTTTTCCTAAAAAAAAGGCTACTTTTAAAAAAATTTAACTTAGTTTACTCACTAATACTTGCTTCAAAACCTGTAGAGGAAACACTGCAGGATAATTGATTGATGAACACCAGCAGCCTGAGAAGCTCCTCAGGGGCCTAAGAGGGAAAGCTGTTTTTCCTTAGTTTTTGTTTGATTGCTTGCTTGTGTGTTTGCTTCCTTTTTTTCCTTCCTATTTCTTCCCCTCCCCGCTCCCTTTTTAAAATTAGGTGCTGCTGGCTTGTTTCTTGTTTGCTGTGTTTCCTCTTCCTTGGTTTCCCCTTTTTTGTGTATACTGATTTTGTCTATCAATGCTATCTCTTTTCCTTCCTTCATCTTTCTATCTTCTGCTTTCTGTTGTTGTTCTTACATTCCACCTCTCTTTGTTTAGTCCTCAATTTTTCTAGTTTTTATTTCTATCTCATCTTTTCTTTTATTAACTTTTTTCTTTTTGTCTTTTCTTTTCTCTTTTCCTCTCTTCTCATTATTTTGGCCTTTTAATTTATTCTATGTATTTTTCTATATTTGGTTTCCCATTTCATTGTTTGTACTCCACTTTTTTATTCCTATTACTCTACACTGCTTACACGAATTAATTATTCATTTTTCTAGGTCTTATATGGTTCCTCTTCTAACTTTTACTATTCTTATTACTATTATCCTTTTTCTTTTCTTACCTTTTTTGCTTTCTCTGGCCCTAATCTTTTTCTTTCAAGGGAATATAGACAACAGCAAGGAAATAGAATAAGAGGAACAAAGTGTCAAAGAGAAAACACACACACAAACAGCAACTAAGTAAAACCCTAGAGTAGAGAGAGAAGCTAATCAACTGAATAAATGCATCAAGATAAAAAGACGACCAGCAGCAACAAAAAATTACAAACCATACTAAGAAACAGGAAGACATGGTGCAGTCCAATGAACAAACTAAAAACCAGAAGGAGATGCAAAACATTGAACAACTAATCAAAGTTGTCCAAACAAATATCATGGACCAACATGATGAAGTGGAGGAAGAGATTAAGGATATTAAGAAGACACTGGTTGAACATACAGAAAAAATTATGAACATACATAAAAAGATAATGGATATGATGGTGATGAATGGCAAAATCCAAGAAATCAAAATACATTGGAGGCACATAACAGCAGATTTAAACAGGCAGAGGAAAGAATTAGTGATGTGGAAGACAGTACATCTGAAATCAAACAGGTAGTAGAACAAATAGATAAAAAGATAGAAAAAAATCCAGCAGGGATGTAGGGATCTGAACAACAACACAAAATGCACAAACATATGCATTATAGGCATCCCAGTGGGAGAAGATAAGGGAAAGGGGACAGAAGGAGTGTTGGAGGAAATAATGGCTGAAAATTTCCCAACCCTATTGAGGGAGATGGATGTACATGTCCAGGAAGTGCAGCACACCCCAAACAGTATAAATCCCAACAGGCCTACTCCAAGAAATATACTTGTCAAACTGTCCAATACTCAAGACAAAGAGAAAATACTGAAAGCAGCAGGGAAAAGAGAACCATCACATACAAGGGAAGCTCAATAAGATTAAGTGCTGATTTCTCATGTGAAACCATGGAGGCAAGAAGGCAGTGTTATGACATAGAGAAGGTACTAAAAGAAAAAAAACCTTCCAGCCAAGAATTCCCTATCCAGCAAAGATGGCATTCAAAAATGATGGAGATTTCAAAATATTCACAGAAAAACAGAAATTAAGAGAGTATGCCAATAAGAAACCTGCCCTCCAAGAAATACTAAAGGGAGGTCTGCAAATTAAAAGGAAAAAACAGGAAAGAAAGAGTCAAAGGAGAGTGTAAGAAAATTTAAAAAGACAAAAAGAGAAATAAAAACAACATGTGACATACATAAACCCAAAGAAAATATGGCTAATGTAAGTAATTCCATTGGAGTAGTAACACTGAATGTTAATGGATTAAATTCACCAGTCAAGAGACACAGATTGGCAGAATAGATATGGAAATATGACCCATCTATATGTTGTCTACAAGAAACTCACCTTAGACCCAAGGATTCAAGGAGGCTGGCAGTGAATTGCTGGAAAACAATCTTACAAGCAAACAATAACCAAAAAAAGTCAGGAGTAGCTATACTAATATCAGACAAAATAGACTTTAAATGAAAAACTATGGAAAGAGACAAAGATGGACACTATATATTAGTAAAAGGGGCAATCTTACAGGAAGAACAATTGTAAACATTTATGAACCTAACCAGGGTGCCTCAAAATACATGAGGCAAACACTAGAAAAATGAAGTGGAGAAATAGATGCCTCTACAATTATAGTGGGGGACTTTAGGACACCATTATCACCATTAGACAGAACATCTCCATGGAGAATCAATAAAGAAACAAAGACTTTGAATAATACATTAGAGGATCTGGACCTAATAGACATATACAGAACACTGCGCCCAAATACAGTGGGATATATTCTTCCTGAGTGCACATGGATCATTCTCCAAGATAGACCACATGCTAGGCCACAGAACAACTCTCAATGAAATCAGAAAGACTGAAATTATAAAAGTAATTGACCATAATGGAATGAAGCTGGAAATCAGTAAGGGCCAGAGAACCAGATTAGGCACAAATAAATGGAAGTTAAAGAACACGCTCTTAGACAAACAGTGAGTCATGGAGGAAATCTCAAAAGAAATCAGTAACCACCTTGAAATGAATGAAAATGACAACACAACGTATCAAATCTTATGGGATGCAGCATAAGCTGTACTGAGAGGTTAATTCATAGCCATAAATGCATATATCAAAAAAGAGGAAAAAGCTAAAATCAAAGACCTAACTACACACCTGGAGGAATTAGAAAAAGAACAACAAACTAACCCCAAAGGAAGTAGAAAGAGGGAAATAGCAAAGATTAGAGCAGAACTAAATGAAATAAAAAATAAGAAAGCATAAGAAAAAATAAACAAAACCAAAAGCTGGTTCTTCAAGAAGATCAATAAAATTGACAAAACCTTAGCTAGACTAACAAAGGAAAAAAAGAGAGAAGATGCAAATACACAAAATAAGAAATGAGGAAGGGGCTATCACCACTGTCCCCACAGAAATAAAGAGTATCATAAGAGGATACTTTGAGAATTATATGCCGACAAGAAGGATAATTTAGAGGAAATGGGCAAATTCCTAGAAACACACAGCCTACATTGACAAAGAAGAAATGGATGAACTCAACAGATCAATCACAAATATTGAGACTGAATCAGTCATCAAAAACTTTTCAACTAAGAAGAGCCCAGGACCAGATGGCTTCACAGGTGAATTCTACCAAACATTCCAGAAGGAAGTAATACCAATCCTACTTAAACTCTTCCAAAAAATACAAGTGGAGGGAACATTGCCTAACTCATTCTATAATGCCAACATTACCCTAATACCAAAGCAAACAAAGAAGCTGCAAGAAAGGAAAATTACAGACCAATCTCTCTAATGAACCCAGATGCTAAAATTCTCAACAAAATACTTGCTAATCGTATTCAACAACACATCATATGAATTATACTCCATGACCAACTGGGTTTCGTCCCAGGTATGTAAGGATGGTTCAACATAAGAAAATCAATCAATGTAATACACCACACAGACTGAAAGAAAAAAAAAAATCACATGATCATCTCTATAGATGCAGAAAAAGCATTCAACAAAATACAGCACCATTTCCTGATAAAAACACTACAAAGGACAGGAATAGAAGGAAACTTTCTGAACATGATAAAGGATATATATGAAAAATCCACAGCTAGCATCATATACAATAGTGAAATCCTAAAAACTTTCCCTCTAAGATCAGGAACAAGACAAGGATGCCCACTATCACCACTCCTATTTAACATTGTGCGAGAAGTGCTTGCTTGAGCGCTGAAGCAAGAAAAAGATATAAAAGTCATCCAAATTGCAAAGGAAGAAATAAAACTTTTAATATTTGCAGATGGCATGATCCTATACATAGAAAGCCCTGAAAAATCTACAACAAAGCTTAGAACTTATAAATGAGTTCAGTAAAGTCGCAGGTTTTAAGATCAATGTGCAAAAGTCAGTAGCATTTCTGTACACTAATAATGAGAAATATGAGAAGGAAATCAAGAAAAATTCCCATTTACAATAGTAACTAAAAGTATCAAATACCTAGAAATAAATTTAACTAAAGATGTAAATGACTTTTACACAGAAAACTACACAACACTATTAAAGGAAATCAAAGAAGACTTAAATAAATGGAAGAATAGTCCCTGTTCATGGATAGGCAAACTAAACATCATTAAGATGTCTATCCTACCCAAACTGATCTACAGATTTAATGCAATCCCAATAAAAATCAACACAGCATTTTTTACTGAATTGGAAAAGGTAATTATGAAATTGATTTGGAAGGGCAAGAATCCCCAAATAGTCAAAGACATATTGAAAAAGAAATTTAAATCAGAGGAATCACACTAACTGACTTTAAACCATACTAAAAAGCTACAGTGGTCAAAACTGCATGGTATTGGCACAAGGTTAGACATAAAGACCAATGGAACCAAACTGAGAATTCTGATATATATCATCGCATATACAGGCATTTGATATTCAACAAGGCACCAAGCCCACTCAAGTGGAAGAGAATGGCCTCTTCAACAAATGGTGCTCGGAGAATTGGACATCCATATCCAAAAGAATGAGAGAGGAATACCATCTCACACCTTATACAAAAATTAACTCAAGAGGGATCGAAGATCTAAATATAAGAGCCAAGACCATAAAAACTTTGGAAGATAATGTAGGGAAGCATCTACAGGACCTCGTAATAGGAAATAGTTTCATGAACTTCATACCCAAAGCATGAGCAGTGAAAGAAAAAGTAGATAAATGGGATCTCCTCAAAATAAAAAAAATTGTACCTCAAAGGAGTTTGTCAAGAAAGTAAAAAGGCAGCCTACCCAATGGGAGAAAATATTTGGCAACCATATATCTGATAGGAGCCTAATATCCAGCATATAAAAAGAAATCCTATACCTCAAAAATGAAAAGACAACCCATTTAAAAAAATGAGCAAGGGAGTTGAAAAGACATTTCTCTTAGAAGAAATACAAATGGCTAAAAAGCACATGAGAAGATGCTCAACATCACTAGCTATTAGGGAAATGCAAATCAAAATTACAATGAGATACCATCTTACATCCATTAGACTGGCGGTTATTAAAAAAACAGAGGACTACAAGTGTTGGAGAGGATGTGGAGGAATGGGAACCTTCATCCACTGCTGGTGGGAATGCAGAATGGTGCAGCCATTGTGGAGACAGTTTTGTGGTTCCTCAAGAAACAGACTATAGAACTGCCATATGATCCAGGAATTCCACTGCTGAGTATATACCCAGAAGAATTGAAAGCAAGGACACGAACTGATATATGCATACCAGTGTTCATAGCAGCATTATTCACTGTTGCCAAAAGTTGGAATCAACTCAAGTGTCCATTAACAGATGAATGGGTAAACTAAATGTGGTATATACATACCATGGAATATTACTCAGCTGTAAGAAGGAATATAGTGCTAACACATAGGATAACATGGGTGAATCTTGAGGACCTTATGTTGAGTGAAGCAAGTCAGGCATTGGAGTACAAATATTACATGACCTCATGGATATGAATTAAGCAAATTGAGCAGACTCAGATAGCTAGAGTCTAGAAGATAGGTTTATAGGAAATAGAAAGGGAGAAAGTTGTGAGCCAATGCCCATAAGGGGGAAATCTATGATAAGGTGGAAGTGTATAGTTGGGCAGTGAAGGTATATGACAGGAGTGTAGTGATACTATTGGGTTGGGCACTGCAGGTTTGACAGGGGTATAGAGTGGGGAGGGTGGGTTGCATGATCCATGGAACTAGGGGAAAGAGTTGGGAGAGGGACCAGGTGAACTCTGGGGATTGGCAGGTATGTGGTTGAAAGTACAAAGTTGGGAAAACTCTTATGGCAATATAACAAGGAAGGGTTACTGGTTTAGGGTGTTGGATATGGCAGGATTTGGGACAAGGTGCAGGCTTCTAGGAAGTGTGTGAGTGATTGTTTTGTCATATTGTGTTGTATCAGTGGATGGACACCCACATAATGAGTGGGAAGGAGTTGGACTCCCATCCTAGGGAAGACCAATATGTTTACAAACAAAGGGGCAAGAGTCTCTAGCGAGCATGAGCAGTTCCTAATAGGGGAGCACCAACCAGTGTGTCAAGACCTCAGTGTTGTTGCAAGTAACTCTGAATCTTGTCATCCAAGGAGTGAAGCCGGATGGTCACTGTGGACCCCAAGGGGAGGGGGAGGGAGGAATAGAATAGATGGAACAGGGGGTATTTTGTGGGCAATGGAAGTGTTCTACATGATCTTGCAATGATGGACACAGGCCATATTAAATATCATCAAAATTTATAAAAGTGTACAGTCTAAAATGTAAACCATAACGCAAATCATTGACAATGGTTAGTAGCTATGTTTCACTATTTGTATATCAGTTGTAACAAATGTACCATTCACACATAAAAAGGAAGGGGGATGATGTTGGGTATATGGGAGTCCCCTGTATTTGTATGTGACTTTACTGTGACCTAAACTTCTTTAAAAAAAAAAAAATGAAAAAAAGTAAGACACTGGGTAATAAATGGAAGAAAATGTCACTGTACATACAGGACAACAGATATTACAGTGATGAAAGGCAAAATGTCAAAAATTCTTAAAAATATTTTTAATTATTTTTTAATATCCCAATTTTTAAATTTTATTTTATTTAAAAAATTTTTAATGTATTTTATTTCTTATATTTAAACCTATCATTATTATTTCATTTTCCTATTAATTGTATTTGACTATTATTGGCTTCATTTTTGAAGAAGCTTTGGGTCACAGAAGGGTTACAACTGGGACAGTGAAGGATCATTGGTGTGGGGTGTCAGTGATGGGGGATACATGGGAGGAAGTTCACCTGGACATACATATAAGGTATATAAATACGTTCAAATGTTCACAGGGCATTGTCATAGTGGGTGGAGATTCACACAATAACCGAAAGAATATTGAATTCCCATCCTGGAGAGCTCTGCCACGATCTCTAATGGAACAGCAACAATCCCCCAAATACAGGGGCAATGACTAGCAAAGGAGGATGGTCCATTGATGGGCCTTTGGTATTAACAACTATGTCTACGAGCCTTGCTCTTGAAATAGAAACTTAGCCTAGTGTTGTAGGGTACCTAAGAGTTACTTCCTGAAAGCCTCCTTGTTGCTCAAATGTGGCCTCTCTATAAGCCAAACTCAGTATATAAATGCATTACTTTCCCTCCAGCGTGGGACGTGACTCCTGGGGATGAACCTCCCTGGCACTGAGGGATTACTACTAAGAACAAACTAACAATGCAGCTGGAAAAAAACATGGAATAAAAGGATGAAAGGTAAAGACAAATGAGTTTATATGGCTAAGAGATTTCAAAGTGAGTCAGGAGGTCTTCCCAGAGGTAATGCTTATGCATGTCTCAGCAGGATCTCATAGATTGCCAAAGTGGATACTACCCCAAATAGTGCGGCTCCTGAGGACTCTGGAGATACCCAGGTCATATGGTCAGGGCACATAGCTCAGAGTTTGGTGCCTTGCCAGTGGGCCCTACTTTGGCGTTTGTGCTCCTGAGTGTGACAGAGTTAGACTCAGTTATGGCTTCCCTACACATGGCTCATCTGTCCCTTCTATTTGAACCTATAGTTGGTGCTGGAGTTGGTCGGTAGAGACTTAAATCTTTGAGCTGTCCATGTGTCAGCTGGGCCCTGAGCCCCAAGAGAGTTGCAACACCTACTCCCCAGTTCATTGCACTCATCCAGGACAACTAACAAGAAGGTGAGGATGGAGAACCATCATACCAAGGAAATGAATGAGCCTACAGCTGCAAGCAAGAGAATCCCATCCATCGGCTATCTGAGATCAAAACCCCCTCTCAATTAGAGGTGGAGTGGACATCACCATCCCAGAATCCTCAGGATTAGGGAATGAACTATGGACTAGAATGGACTTACTGGTTTTCTTCTATAGACTTATTGTGATTCTAGCAATGGAAGAAATTACAACATTGATGTGGAGGCAGTGGCCACTGGAGGCCCTGAGGGCAAGGAGAAGGAAAAACAGGTGTAACACCTGGGCATTTTCGGGACTCGTCCTGAGTGACATTGCAATGGCAGATATAGACCATTATATATCTTCCCATAACTTACAGAATTGTGTGCGAGAGAGTGTAAACTACAATGTAAACTACAATCCATGCTCAGTGGCAATGCCCCAAAATGCATTTATCAATTGCAGTGAATGTACCACACTAATGAAGGATGTTGTTTACGTGGGAAAATGTGGGAGGTATGAGGAGGGGGGCATATGGGAATCCCTATATTTTTTATGTAACATTTATGTAATCTAAGTATGCTTAAAAAATTTAAAAAGTGCATTAAAAAAAGAATGTTTGATAATCGTATTCCCAAATGACTCCACACCTTAACTAACTGAAACATCATCAAAGGTCCTACTTACAAATGGGTTCATATACACAAGAACGTGGATTAAGACTTGAATATGTCTTTTGTGGGGTAAGTGATTCAGTCCCAACAAGTGTCTGTTTGTGACTCAGTCACAGGACACAATAGATGTTGGTCTTTGACAATTGCCATGGGAATCATCATCTTATTCCCACTGACCATAATGGATCAAAAATCTCTACCCTTGATACTTTGCTGTTTCTGCCTGGAGAGTTCATCAGTTCCCAGTGATCCCCTCTAGCAGGACCTAGGTACAGATCCTGCCTGGATCCATGTTCTTTGGCTCACTTCCTTTGAGTAGTAGTTTCCCAAATCACAAGTCAGCCACATAGCATGAGAAATGTCAGTAAACATCCAGAAAAAAACAATGTGCAATGATTTAGAAAATCATTTATATTTATCTTCAAAACATTATACAGAGCATCTGATTAAGGAAACTGGGGATAGAATATTCAACTTACAATGTTAGGGAAGCTTTATTTTTCTTTGAAAAGAGACATTAATAGTTTGACAAGAAGTTGACCAGGTGGCAAAAATAGATTTAGAGACAGAGAAAAAGCATTTTGCCCATTCTTCTGCAAAATGTGCTTGAAAGGGAAAGAGCTCCCCAAAGGCTATATCTCTATGATAGAAAACCATCAATTTGTGAAAGAATAATGTGGCTAAGGATCATAGTTAGCTAGCGGGGGGACTGCATGTCACCAGAAAAATGTCCATGCAAACAAAACCCTTGTGTTCTGGCCTGTTGAGAAGAATTTTAAACAAAGCTCCTTGATTGATTGGCTGTCACAATGGACAATGGTTTCCCTGATTTTGCCTTATTTCTCCCCTTCCCCCTCTTTTTCCTAGTCTCTGGACTTCTAATACTCCCCCTTTAATCTCTTGTACATTTATAAAAAGTAGTTTGAAGGAATTATTTTGGTTCAAACATGGACGATTTGGAAATTTTTAAATTCTATGGACAATAGTATGGTGTTATGTGTATGTTAGAATCAAAATAGCATAGAATTTCCCAGAAACTCCCTGCATTTCACAATGAATAATAGTTAAGCAAAATAACCAACAAGAAATAGTTCATTCAGTCTGATTTTGTGTAGGTTTGGCAGGGGGTAAATTTTTAAATTTGCTCATCTTTAGCTTATTTGATTTTCTAGTACTTGACCTTCCTAAGAGTAGATAAACATTAATTCAATGCTAATGGTAAAAACAAAAGCAACAGGCAGAGTCCTACATTTTAGTCTACTTTATCACCAGTTTGTATGACGGGGAAGGACTTAAGATTTTCTCTCTGAAAGAAAAAAATATATTTATTGCATGTCTATTGTACAGAGTGAGTAATATCTATATTGGGTGAGAAAGGACAGTGGCTACTTCTTTTGTTTGCTACCCCTGTGGAAGGGAGTAAGCAGGTGGAATCATTTACCATGTGGGCTGGCAAACTTATTGCTTTTATCGAATGCACAGATGCATACTCTTACAAAAAAAATTATCAAGTTCAATATGCCACAGTTCCTGTATTTTTAAAAAAATTACTTTGCAATAGTTTTTCTTCTTGCATGACTTGAGGTTCTTTTTTTCTTCAGGAAATTAAGCCTCATATTTTGAATTGTTTCTAATAGTTGTGAGGACGATTATATGTAGAGGGGAAAAACTTTTAAAGTTGATATTTTATAATACTAACTAAAATGATTCGATATCAGTATAATATATAAAATGTATAAGTATCCATATTAGTAGACTATTTCCAAATATCTTATATGGATATAAAATCTTTAATTGACATGTATGTGGAGAGGACTAAGACAAGTTTCTTGTAACTGGTGAGCTCTGTTGATATCGGACGTTTCCTGTACTTAGTCAAGTTACAGAAGGGAGATGGGGAATCGGAAAGAAGATGGTCATCGATGATCTCAGATTTGTGCAAAAAGGACAGAATGTGATAGCCCATCAATGCGGCAAACATTTCACTGTGGTATAGTATATTAATGTTGAGAGAAACATATGCCAAATGAAAAATAGAATGATTTAAACCATTGAAGTCCAACTCAGTGTTCAAATATGTTTGCATTTAATAAAATAATATTTTATGAGCCACTCATCCAGATTTTCTGTACCTAAATCCTCCAGAAAATATCAGCTCTTCTTATTGAAGAAATTGGTTTTAAAATCTTTCTTATAAAACTTGCAGTATAATAAAGTCAGCAGAACAATGGTATAAATTATTAGATAACTATGAATATATATAGATATTTCATTACAGGTGGAAGCAGTTTGTGGGGATTTTAAGCACAGAGATATTAGAAGTCCAGGACAGGATTTTTATATTTAGAGAAATATTTGTTTTATGTGTGTGTGTGTGGTTTTTTTTTTTTTTTTTTTTTTTTATGAAGGGAATAGGAGGAAAGTACTCAATAGACTAGGACCTCTAATATGAAATTTACCAGCAGTGTAAATAACTATTCCCAGAACAACTTTAGATCTAGAATTTAATGTCATATCATAAGAGCTTCTCCTTTACTTTTGGAGGCATGTTATTATTTCCCCATATGTTGAACTTTCAAACGGTCAGTTTCTTTTAGGAAGGATAATGCTATATTGTGTTATTTATATGTCAGAGGGAGATGGATACATTTAAGTGATATTATGGAATAGACATGTAATCACCATTGTCACATATTTTAGTGCTCTGTCAAAAGATCAATATTACTACTTACTATATAGATGAAAGTATTCTCTATTTCAAAAACCTCTAACAATGCATATGACCACTTATTATAATTCTAGTTATCTAAATGAGTTGAAAAAAATCTATCAGTAGATATACAGACTTTCACATATTTTGTCTTTGTTTCTTTGCTGATTGAATATATAATAATTTTCTAAAAACTGAGATTATTAATTTTTCATTATGCTATTGCTACCACAATTTTTAATTTTGACAGAGTACAAATATGAAGTCTGGAATAGACTTGAATTATGTTATACTAATATTTTTATTAGAAATATATTTTTAAAAATAATGAAGGACAGAAAGCAAATATACACTATTTTTAAATTACACTTATTCTTAACTTGAAATATAGATTTAATCTTGGTAAGTGGAAATGGTATATGATGTTTACCTCGGTGTTTAATATCTGAAACCTTTCACCAAATCTGTTATAAATTCTGAATTGTGGTTGTTATCAATTTTGTGAAGGAAACCCAAAAAAGTACATTAAAATGATTCTTTTTTTTTTAGTTGTAGTGTAAAGTATTATTGTATTTTCAATAAGTACGATAAATACATTCGCTATCATTAAAAGCTTTGATTTTTAAAGAAAAGGTTAAATCCAGGGCCATCAAAGATAAGAGTTCTAAGATTTTAGGACAACCTATGTGATAACCCCACGTAGGCATTTTTTAATCTATTTATTTTTTTTTTGTACTTGAGAAGAAAAATCAGTAATACACAAGCTATTTTTTTCACTTTTAAAAAACTTATATGTAGAATCCCTGTTTTTACCCGGTGTTTCACCCTATATTCCTAAGCTTTTACACCAGAATATGAAATATTAAAATCAAAATCTCTCTAACTGAACCAAGTAGAGGACCGATTCAGCTACCTCGTTTATTCGGGCAAACACACACACAACTCATATTTTACTTTGAAGAGACCTGATGCTTTTTCATGGTTGGTTGGCTGTTTCCTTCTGAAATGTTTGGTCTTGAATAATCCAAAGTCTGTTGATTTATTTGCTGTACTACTTGCTAGAAATGCTCATTCAGGCCACAAGTGGTTTTGAGCATCCTTAATAAGTTCTATTGAGCACCATCATGGAAATAAAGTAGACACGGTTTCTACCCTGAAGGAATTTAAAAATTAATTATTGAGAAAAGTATAATGTATGCAAATCAAGAAGAAACACTGTGTGGGGTGGTAACCCAACCACAGCTTCTTCTAAAGAAAGCCTCCCTGAGTTTTTAAGCCCCTAAGGGGCTTGCTCCCAGGTTGCCATCTTCTCAGCCATGACTGATGTGGACTCTTGACGTGAGGGAAGCCAAACCTCAGAATTCCTAGCAATCCACTAGCTAGAATGAAGGATGAGTTATACATTTTTGGGTGTTTAGGTTAACAAATACCTCAAGAATCGACTCAGCTAACCTTGCTACAGCTGGCAGATTGTGAAAGCTGAGTTTACACTATGTGCAACTGTGTGGAACTATGTGCCATACAGAGTTTTGAAGTAGCACAGAGTGGGAATAAACCAAAAGAGCCATCGATGTTAGGGGAAAAAACCTACTCATGAGAAGAGTATTGTGTCCCTTAGAGCACCAGGATAGAGGTTCTTGAATTTTTCCTTCTAAAGTAGCTAGAGCTAACTAAAATTCAGAAACCTCTTTAGCTCCAACCTCTCTGAGGCTTTTCCAGTGATGTTTTGATGAGTTCCACATGTTTCATTAGTAAATTCTCTTTTGCTTAAGTCCATGTGAATGTGTCTCTGCTCTGTACAACCAAATCAACTTGCCTAGAACAAAGAATGATTCAAACTTGAATCGTGCAGAAAATAAGTGCTGTAGAAGCTTCTTGAATCCATTTTTTAGTCTGATTTTGATGAACATCCTTATTTTTTTTGACTGATGAATTTAGAACTTATTTCTTAAATTCATTTCTTAAACCGGCCAAGAAACTTTAAATAAAGGGCCAGATAGTAAGTATTTTCAGCTTTGCAGGCAATAGCAGTCTCTATTACAACTACTCAGCTCTGCTGTTATATTGTATGAAAGCAGCCATAGATAAGACACAAATGAGCATGGCTGTTTTCCAATAAAATTCTATTTATAGGCACTGAAATTTGAATTTCATGTAATTTTCACATTATCATAACTATTATTCCTTAAATTTTTTTTCAACCATTTAAAAATATTTAAACCATTCAGACCAAACACAAATAGGCCACAGGCTGGATTTTAATCCATGGATGGTACTTTGGCTTAAAAGCACCCTAGATTAAAAAATTCTAGGCTGTGTTATAAAACCTAAAATTAAGGCCCAATGGTATGTGTGTCTTGACATCTGGGGAAAACTGGGAGGGCCTCAAATGGCCTACTTGAAATTTCTTCCCATTTTGCTCCCACAGAAAAGGGCCCCGAGCCAAAGAAACCTCCTGGTAATGGGGAGCAGCTATAGTGCCTGATCATCCCTGAGTAGTGGACTTCACCTGCCTGCCAGCCTGCAGAATTATTCAGACAAGCCAATTACATCCTCCTCTGGGCACCAGGCCACCACATCCTTTGGTTACACCAAAGCCTGCCTCCCACAGCCCCTGCTGCTTTCCGCTATTCCTGCGTGCACCTTCCCTGCAACTGCACCGTTTGTGATGTCTCCCTCCCCTGGCTGGGAGGATATGTGATTAGCAAACTGCTGGAGAGCTCATCGGTTCAGGACTGGGCGTGGAGCGTTTCCCCATGACCCTAGGGTGAGACTCATTTCCTCACCAACAGGGTGATCAACACACAGGGAGGAGGTGATCAACACAGGGGCGAGCCCTTGCTTAGCAAAGATGTGACCCTGAGTAGGTACCATTATTTCTGGTTTCAGTCTCCTCCTTTAGAAAGTGAGATGATTGGACTAAGGGAGCGCAAAGACCCATCTGCCTCTAGACACAAAACTCATTTTATATTTTAGTTCAGATTTGAATGTTTGAGGGTTTATTCATTTCCTGTGCCATTTATTTTCCCTATATTGTATGCTATTTTCTACGAAAAGTTTCTACTCTTTATGTCATTATGAAGTAAATGAAAATTAATGTAAATAGAAACAAAATATGTCCAGCCAAGATTTTTTAAAGCACAAAGCTAGTTTTAGATCCATATTATATAGCAGGTCCTGTCCTCCGCTTTAATTATCTGTAGGGGTTTAAGCAGTGATCTTCTGACTGTACTTTCCCCAGCTTCTATTTATTATTTGTAGACTGCATGTAAGTGTTCTGACAAATTATTATTTTTTTTGAGGGGGGGGAGGTGGTCCATGGCTTTATAATTCCTATATTTATTCAGATGCCCATATTGGACACCAAGAAACAGAAAGTTATGATTTAAAGGTTTCTGTCAGTTTTAGTTTCAGTTTTTTTGTTAAAGCAATTTGAATGCCAAAGACAAAAAGATAATTTTTTCTTTTCTTTTTTAAAAAATTTAATATCTCAGTGTAGCTTTTCCTCATTGTAATGAGAGGAACTTAGAGTTCTGAGAGTTTAGCCTTAAGAACTACTTAACTCATAATTTTCTTTTCAAAACTGGGCCCCTGTAATGACAGATCCAGTTTATGCCATTATTTGAAATTTCAATTTCATGTGCTTATTCTATTTCAATTTTTACTCCAGTTATAAAATATACTAAAATGTTTCTTTATTTTCATTCACAGCTATAAACATTTATTATTCTATGTTTTATTAAAAAGCAACCTGAAAAATTAATATATATTAAAATTAATATTAATTTTCAAAAATGAAAATGTGTTCTCATTTTGAGGATTTAAGAAACTGTAGAATATTTTTAGGCTTCCTCACAATTTTGTGCTTATCTTTGGTCAGAACTAGTTTGACCTAAAAAAAAATTGTGCCAAGGGTGAAGTAATGGATTTCTGTTAATTGCCCAACGCCTTTTGGGATACCCACTCACCTCTGCTCTCCCAGACCCTTTCTATCCTCCTTTCCTCTCTCTGTGATTCCAGTTCTTATATCTTAGTGGCTCTTCATTAATCTAATAACCCACTGACTATATTTTTTAGCATTTATTTTCATAAGGACTTTTATAGACCAATGGGCTATTCCCAAAGTTGATATCTGGAGTAGGTGCCTTAAACCAAAGTCCACTCTTACTACACACAGGGATAGCTCTTTGGTCTACACCACAATATTTTATTTCCTAATCAACTTCATTCATAAAGAGAATTATTTGGAAATCCTTCATGAAATACAATAGGGAGTCCTCAACATTGGTGTGAAAATGAAAAGGATTGGCACTTCTTAGCATAAAATTACTTTTACACCTACAATGTGCTAGGGACTCTACAAAAAAATGCACAGATAAATAAATCATGGGGTTTGATTTCAAGGCACTGGCTATTTGGTAGGAAAGACAGACTTGCCAAAAAATAATTGGAATGAAATATTTAAAAATTCTGTGATTGAGATACTAGGTACAGAAAAAGCACAAAGAAATGAGTGATTAACGCTATTGGGTGAGACAGACAAGACTTTATAGATATGAGTTTTGAAAAAATGAGCTTTCTAGGAGAAAGATATGGGGAATTTTGTACCAAGGAATAGTGGCATGTGACTCACTGGTTTTGAACTATGGATAAAGAACTAATCTTGAAAGAATTGGAAATAATAGTAAAATCCTTTTTTTTTTTTTTTTTTTGACAGTGGCAGTAGCTACATCCAGTATTCATGGGAGTAGTGGCAGTGAATCCAGTGTCACTATCCAATGGTTAGAGCCACTGGTATGGTCACTGGGGTCCTTACAGGACCGATTAAAGAGTAAGATTGCAGCTGCAATCTTCACTTTGTCCTGGCATTTTCAGAGCTTCATTCTTGCCTTCTTGGCCATTCCATCTTGGTTACCCAGTATCCTTTCAATAGAAGTTGTTTTTTTAATTTTTCTTCTTAAATCAGCAAGAGTCCTTTTCTATTGTAACTTAGATACAATGTACCTAGATGCAATAGTGAAGAACTGAGATTCTAGAGAATTTTATTGTTGTTTCTCTTTACAAAAGTAAAGCCTTACATGGTAATGTGCCCTTGCATGTGGCTTGTTAAATGAGAGAGGCTTTGGAATCACTGGAATTGAGGAGGTCTGGGGGACTATGGTGCCAGGTAAGTTGTGCACATGGGCATTGGAAATACCCATGATCATGCAGGATTTGAGAAAAGGGATTTACAGCTGTCCTTAATTTGGATATGTGACCAAAGGAAAATAAATGACAGAAAAAGAGATGTCGAAAGTGGTATAACCAGGTATCAGGAGCCTAAAGTCATAATTGAAACGAAGTGAAATGATTGTGTAAAAAGAGAAATAGGAATGGAGATAAATATCTACTTTTCTCCCAGCACTCACAGTGTTTGGAATATGGGAAAATGAGTAGCTTTTATTTGAGAAAGCCATAGGAAAGCATATGAACATTCTGTGAAGAAGTAGATGTGGAATAATTTATAATAATAATAATAATAATAAATTATTAAATCCTCTGGGATTCCAGAGAGCACAGAGGAAAGACTTGAGATGGCAGAAGTGGGAGAATTAATTGGAGGGGAAAAGTATAAATCACATCATAATCAAGATACAAAAGTGGATAGAAAGGAACTTTATTTGGCCAGTGTCATTGGATGTCAAGGATGAATAGCATGGCAGAATTTAATTGACATAGTGGTTCGGGATAGAATGCCAGTAGAAAGAGGTTTCTGTACCAAGATAAGGAGTCTGTGGATGATGACAAGAAGCACTTAGTCTTGGACCAGTCAACAGTCTTTCATCTGCTGGAGGGAAATTGGTAAATGTTTGTTTTAGTTTTTCTGATTAGCTTAGCTCTCGGCCAGTGTTTCTCAGTCTTGGCACTATTAACATTTTGGGTCTGAAAATTCTTTGTTGTGGGAGCCCATCCTGAACATTTCCACTCTATGCCAATAGCATCCTCCTCTTAGATGTGTCACCAAAAATGTCTCCAGACATTGCCAAATGTCCTTCAGAGAGCAAAATCGCCCCTGCTTGAGAGTCAGTAGGCTGGGCTTCCCAGTTTTGTGGGGAGGGGTGAAGTGAAATTCAGACTAAAATGTTAATACCAGCTTTTATTTGAACTTTTTTCCTTAGTGGTAGGAATTGTAAGTTAGAATAGAAAAGTAATATGTAGAAACTAACTCACAAACTTTTGACATTTCCTTATTGCCTACTGAATAAAATTCAGGTTTAGCACATCGGTTACGTTTTCCCATTAACTTCTGCTCTTAAGCTCCATTTGTGTATTTACCTCTCAATCACCTTTTCATTCATGGAAATCCCCTATACATCCCTATAATTTCTCTTTTTACTTTTGCTCATACTTTTGGCTGCATTTTCCCCACCATCTTCTTCCAAAGAAATCCAGTTCTCAAGGCATGTCTCAAATGACTTCTCTGCCATGAAATCTTCTCTAATTCCAATGGTTGGAATTAATCATTTCCTCCTCTGCCTTGAAGTAGTACTTTGTACTTTTGTATTAGTAATTACATTCTTCTCTGTTTTTGATGATATAATTTTTTTCTGGAATACAATGCCTCCCATAAACTACAAGTACAGTTCTTTAATTTTAGAAAATTTTCTTCTATTATATCATTGAAAATGTTTCTGTTCCATTTCTTGGGTTGTTTACTTCAAACAAACCAATAATATTTAAGACGAATACTTGTCCTCCTTATCTATTATCTTCTCTCTGATTGTTTTAATAATTTTGTTTTTCTCTTCATTCATTTACTGTGATTATCTCACGTGTTTGCTCCAAGGTTCGACTTTGTTTTTTTACTTTGTTCTGTTTTTTCTACTTTATTAAAATTTTTATTTATTACATTTAATAGTGCTAATTTTATGTGCTCAGAAAGAAGTAAAAATGAAGCAAAAAAAAAAAAAAAGTCCCTTTATTACCACTCACCCCATATTTTAAAATGCTAAATAGCTTTTCTCTCTTTTTAAATTTAATTTTAAAGTTTGTGTATTTATTTTTCAATTTGTGTATTTAGCTCTGGAATTACCCTCTTATTTTATTCTGTTTTTAAATATTTTAATCCACATGGATTTTTAAAAATCTAATTTGTATTCTAGGTAATGGTATAGAAGGAACTCTCATGGGGAGTTCTCTTTATTATCTTGAATTATAGTTCTTCCATTATTTCCCATATTCCTCTTTTCTCCTCCTTCCCTCCTACATCTCTTTCCCTTCCCTCTCATTCCTTTTTCCTCACCTTGGCCCTTATGGTTTGCATAGTTGCCACAGAATTTATTTTAATCTTTTGTTGCTTAACATGGTCAGTTCCATCAAAATCCTGTCTGACTTCCTTCTCACTTTACATGAGACCTCTTGATCTTTCAGAGATATAGTTTGATGGCTCAGCATTTCATGTTCAATCCATTCTTCTAAAACTTGAGGATGATGCTTGGTCATTACCCAAGACTATATTAAGTTTGTTTGGAGAACTCCACTCCTCTCTCTCTCATCTGAGATTTCCTTAATGTCCTGAGAACATTCATGCTGCTGAGTTGGGAATGTTACCTTATTCCTCTGGGAGAGTTTTAAAATTATTCTCCTGACTCAGTGGGGAACACAAAAACCTTTGCTTCGATTAAGGTGGTTTATTTTTCCTGTCCTCGATTTATACTTAGCAACTGCTGACAACTAAGCCCCAGCTACAGGAGAAAAAAAAGACAAATGATGCCAGAAGGTTTAGACTCCAGCACTATTACTCCCTTGGTGTGTGGGGGGTGGGGAGAGAAACTTCTCCTGGTGCTTCTACCTGGTCTCCTGCTCCCTCAAAATGTCTTTTCAGTAACGTTCTCTTTTTCTCCTTCATTAATTAGCTTTTTCTGCTTATGTCTTTACACTCATCTGTACTACACCAAAATCATGTGTTCTGACAGTTATCCTTGCTGCTACTGATTCCCAGAGCTGCTGATAAGCAGGTGCTTGGACTCTCCAGGGTTTTTCCCACCCATTTTTCTTTTCAGATCCTCAATATATTTCTCTCTCAAATGGAGTATTAATAAGATTACCTAGAAATTTATCTTCTTGCCTTATTTCCTCTGACCTGCTTCTGAGCCAGGGTGGAGTGGAGGAAGTTAAAGGATAAATTTGGAATTATGACTGGCCACAAAACAGTCTTTTGTAATTTTCAGTGCATGCTATTTAACTGCTTTATTGAGCTATAATTCTCATTCAGTAATCTGCACATATATAAAGGGTACATTTGATAAATTTGACAGATGTGCACACTTGTGAAATGATAACTTCCTATAAGCAAGATAATGGCATATCTTTCACCCCCAAAAGTTTCTCATAATCCCTCCCTCCTGTTCCTCCCTGATACCCTTCCCTTGCCTCCATTCCCAGACATCCACTGTCACCATAGTTTGCATTTTCTAAATTTTTTTAAACGGAATTGCACGGTATGCACTATTTTGTCTAGCTTCTTTAATTTAGTATGATTATTTTGAGATTCATTGATGTAGCATGTATCAGTAGGTTACAATCCTAAATAGCATTTGCATATATATATATATCAGAGTTAGTTTACCCATTCAAATGTTGATGGACATTTGTGTTAGTTCCAGGTTTTGGGTATTATAAATAAAGCAGCTATAACATTCATGGAAAGTCTTTATGGGTTTATACTTTCATTTTTTTCTGGGGAAAATACCTTGGAGTGGAATGACTGTATCATATTGTGAATGTAAGTTTAACTTTTAAAAAACTGCAAACGTTTCCAAAATGTCCATATCATTTAACATTCCCACCAGCAATATATGAATGTTCCAGTTCATTGTGTCATCACCCATACTTGGCATGGCCTTTTTTTTTTTTAATTTTTAAAGATTTTTATTGTGGTGAAATATATACCACACATGATTTCCCATTTTGATTAATTGTTCCACATTGCATGTGTACAATTCCGTGATATTAACTACATTCATAATATTGTGCTACCATCATCACCATCCATTTCCAAAATTTTTCCATCATGCCAAACAGAAACCCTGTTCCCCAAACCCCAGCCCCTGCAAACCTGTAATCTACTTTCTGTCTCTGAATCTGCTTATTCTAGGCATTTCATATAAGTGAAATCATACACTATCTGTTCTTTTGTGTCTGACTTCTTTTACTCAACATGATGTCTTTGAGGTTTATTCATGTTGTAGCATGTATCAGAACTTCATTTTTTTTTCATGGCTGAAAAATAGTCCATTATATGTATAAATACATCACATTTTGTATATCTATTTTTCTGTTGATGTAGACTTGGGTTGTTTCTACCTTTTGGCTATTGTAAATAATGCTGCTATGAACATTGTTGTGCAAATATCTGTTCGAGTCCTTGCTTTCAGTTCTTTGGAGTATGTACTAAGAAGTAGAATGTCTAGGTCACTTGGTAATTATATGTTTACCTTTCTAGGAACTGCCAAAATTTTCTGCAGCGGCTTTGCACCAGTTTATATTCCCACCTGCAAAGTGTTTCTTTACATCTGCATCAACATTAACAAATGTTAATGTTCCTTTTTAAAATAATAGCCACCCTGGCGGATGTCTCATTGTGGTTTTGACTTGTATTTCTCCAGTTAAGCATCTTTTCATGTGCTTATTGGTGGCCAGTCTTTTTAATATTAGCAATTCCAAAAGGTGTGCAGTAGTATGTCATTATGGTTTTAGTTTGTGTTTCTCTAATCATTAATGATAATGAACATCTTTTCATGTGCTTAATTGTCATCTATACGTCTTCTTTGGTAAGTGTCTCTCAAATATTTTGTCCATTTTTTTAAAAATTGGGTTGTCTGATTCTTTAAAATTGAGATTTGAGAGTTTGTTAAACATTCTAGATACAAGTTCTTTATCAGAAGTGTGATTTTCTTTCAGGCTCATTTTTTCACATCTTAAGTCAATTGAAGTTGTTCCACAGGTAAATCATGTTCTGCTCCTTTTTAAAAATTCTTATTTTTACTTCTGTGTTTCAATATCAACAGTTTCTATTTCTATTTCTTCGATTTCATTAACCTTTTTTTCCCCTGCAATTTCTAAACTGCTGTTTATCCCAGCTAGTGTACTTGGGTCTTTTTTTTAAACTTTGCATTTATCCACATAACTTTTCAGACATATAAAGGATGGATTTTTACCTTCTTAATGGGTTTCATTTTCCTATTTTTTTTGAATGTCTGATAATGTTTTTATTGCTTGCCAGAATTGCGAATTTTACCTTTTTGGGTGCTGGATAGTTTTGTATTCCCATAAGTTTTTCTGTATTGTCTTAAGCTTTGAGGTGAGACAAAGTGAAGCTACTTGGAAACAGTTTGATCCTGGCTGATCTTGCGAAGGTTTGTTAGGTGAGACTGGAAGAGTGCTTAGTCTGTAGTCTGTCATTCCATACCACTGAGGCAGGACCTTCTGTGTACTCTGCCCTATGCTCCATGGATTATGAGGCTTTCTGGCTTGGCTGGTGGGACAGACACTCTTTCTGGTTCTGCATAAGGTGCTTCATTCCTCAGCCGTCGGTTGGTGCTTTCCTCACATGCATAGGCTGCTCAGCCGTCAGCTGCCTAATCCAGGAGGACCCCTGGAGATCACTGTAGTTTCTTCTCTGCGATTCTCTGTCCTTTGGACTCCACCCCCCTGGTTTCTCTGGAATTTATCTCCATGTGCTCAATTCATGGATTCTGCTGGGCTTCTCCTGAAATCCACCCCTCTGTGCAACAACGTGGATATACTCTCCAGATAGTAAATTGGGGCGATACTAGAGATCACCTTGTTCACTTCCTATCTCTCGGGAATTACAGACCTTTGTTGCCTGAAGGCCAGTGGCTTGAAAACTACTGTTTCATTTTTTTATCCCCAATATTTTATTGTTTGGCCAGATGTAGAAGGAATTCTATTTTTTTTTTGTTTTGTTTTTTTGAGAGTCTAGCATGACTCAAACTATGCTCTTCTCATAATTTTGTTGCTGTTAGTAAATTTATTGATTGAATTTTAACTCTTTTTTTTTTAATTAATTAATTTTTTATTGTGGGTAAAAACCAAAATTTTCACAATACATACCACTATTTGTAAAATGATATATAAATATATGTGCATATATGTGCATTTGCTTACAAAAAATGTTATTTATATATATATATATATATATAAATGTATTTTAAGAGGTGCTTAGATTACCGAAAATATTACACAGAACCCCCTCGGATTCCCATGTTGCCCACCTCCCACACCTCCCACCACTTTATAGATATTAGGGAAGGGCAATTGTGTGAATTGCCTTTTATCTACCATGTGTACTCAAATGTTTTATTTGATTACATGTCTATTTTTATTAGTAGATTTTATACTCCTCATGTTACCTCCCCCTTAAAATCTAGAGAAGATGAACTTGCATACCCACTGAGCATCTTCTGAAATGCCCGCCTGCCGTCTCCGCAGACTGGTGTGAGTCCCTCCGGGTCTCGTGCTCCCCTGGGGTTCATCTCATCCTCTGTTGCTGAGTTTGTTCAGCTCCCAGATGCGCCTGCCTCCTTACATGCACTCCTCAAGCAGACCTGGAGTTTAGCTGCTCTCTCGAGTCACTAACCTACACATGTGCACAATCAGGACACTCCCCGAAGGCCTGTGCGTCCATCACAGACACCTAATAATTTGGGGGAAATTAAATGACTTTCTACAATTAGATATATTTATTCTGAAAACGTCCTTGGAGCAATTTCTAGCCTTGTGCCATTGTGTTGACCCTCCCTCTTTCTCTCTCCTCTCCTCTTTTCCCTGGTTACTCCATTGTAGAAATCAGAATTAAAAAAAAATCCTTCATATCTTAAAAAAAATGCACAACACAGTTTCTGAAATCCCCTACCCTCAAACTCATTTCCTCTCTTTCCCTATTAAACCCATTTCTTCACTTTACATTTTGAGATAACCATTTACGAAAGGGCCAGATTAAGTCCCCCCCTCCCCCTCTCTGGAGAGATGTTAGAAAGAGATTTTTTTTCCCCCAGTTACGACGTTAAGAAGATTAGAGACAATTTTCTCTTATTTATTTTTATTGTCTATAAATTAGCATACTCACCTCTGTTTGGTTGTTGTTAAACCATTCCCATTTTTGAAAATATGAAAATGTTTATTTTCCCCAATATGTCTCACATGTTGCCCTAAAAGGACATATACTTCTGCTGGTTGAGAATCATTACTCCATCGTGTACCTGCATCTACCACTCAAGAAGATTCTGAGTGGCATTATTTTCTGTAGATCATAACACAAAAACAATAGTGTTTTTAAAAAATTCAGAATATAATATTGTAATTGTCCTTATTCCTGACACCTTGACTGTCTCCATCTCTACATGTTAAGGATTAAATACTGTGCGTTGCCTAACAGTATATTGTAGGACAATACTATCAGGGAATACTTATTAAATTTCTATTGTAGGTTTGTTCTCTGCTAAATACTAGAGATTAAAACACAGTCTTTATCTTTAAAAAATTTACAGCAGCAGTTTAAAATTTTAATTGTGTATCATATTGCTCATAGAAGGTCTTTAAAATATGGATGTTCATTTTCTTCCTGGGCCTACTCAATTAGTGCAGAGAGGTAGAACCTGCATGTCGGCATTAGGAGAAAATTGAGGGAGAGAGAGGAAGGGAAGGGAAGGGAAGGGAAGGGAAGAAAAGGAAAGGGAAGGGAAGGGAAGGGAAGAGAAGGAAAGGAAAGGAAGGGAAGGAAGGGAAGGGAAGGGAAGGGAAGGAAAGAAAAGGGAAGGGAAGAGAAGGAAAGGGAAGGAAGGGAAGGAAGGGAAGGAAGGGAAGGAAGGGAAGGAAGGGAAGGAAGGGAAGGAAG
>JAKSZT010053837.1:6301554-6315147 GCA_026826555.1 Tolypeutes matacus
AGGGAAGGAAGGGAAGGAAGGGAAGGAAGGGAAGGAAGGGAAGGAAGTCTAATCTTATAGAACCACTGTGGAAAACCTTAGGTTTAAAGCATAGTTGTGGAAACTTACATGTATGTAGAAAATGTCAATATAATTAGTTCAGGGATAGGACAAAATTACTTCTAATATATTATTGGAACAAAGAGGAAGTAACTATTGCTGGTGTTCTAGGTGAAGACGGGTCGGAATTGCATGAAATTTTGAACCACTAGAAATTTAGAACTCCTATACCTATAGGAGTTCTTGCTTTTGTTGCCCAGTCGATAATCTGTCCTCTCCTTCAGGTTATAGATCTCAGTTCCTGGGCCAAAGGCATGGGCCAATCACTCTATTCCACTTTCCCTGGACACATGGTTGATTCTTGGTGGTAGTGGAAATGAAGAAGAGTGTGGACTTTTGACATAAGATGGGTCAATTAGCTCCTCTCTATTCTGCAAATTTAAACCTTGAGCAGACATACGAAAGCAAATGGTGGTTGGTATTGGTGCTGAGTGATTTTATGCCAGCTTTCTAAAGAGATTAGACTCATCTCCCAAGGGGTTTGTATTACTTAATCCAGAACCCTAACCTTAGATTATAATTTTGCTTAAATTAGCCAGATTTCATTCTGTTTGCTTGTAACCAAAGAACCTTAAATAATACAGATTATAAGCAATTTGGTATTATGGGAAGATAAAGTTTGAAACTTTAGTTTTTAACTAAAACTAGATAGGTGGTGGGGCCAGTTTATGGAGCGTCTAATAGTCCATGCTCTGGTAACTGTTCTTTATTCTATAGCTTACAGAGTTTTAAGAAGCTTAGTCTACTAAGTCATTGTAAAATTTTAGTTTTTGATCAGTCACTCAGACAGAAGAGTCAAGATGAATTTGGAAGAGGATAAACCCTGAGAGTGAAAGTAGAAGTCTATTTTAGCTAAGAGATATGAAAAGCCTGAGTCAGCACGTTAGTTTTCTGTTATTGCCAAGACAAATTAACACAAGTTTCATGGCTTAAAACAACACAATTTTATTATCTTACAATTCTGTGGGTTAGAAGTCAGACAACCAACTCACTGGGTTAAAAACAGAGTTGTGTTCTTTTCTGGAGGCTACAGGAGAAAAACCTGTCTTTGTCCAGCTTTCAGCCACTGTCCACATTCCTTCACTTGTGCGCCCATCTTCCATCTTAGCATTTCCCTGAACCTACTTCTGTTATGATGTGTCTTTCCCTGCAGTGGGGGAGGCTTCTCTACTTTTAATGAGTCATGGGATTAGACTGGACCCACCTGGATAATCCAAGACATTCTCCCATCTCAAGATCCTTAAATTTAATCACATCTGCCAAGTCCTTTTTTTTTTTTAAAGATTTATTTTATTTCTTTATTTCTCCCTATGCCCTCATTGTTTGCACCTGCTGTGTCTGTCTTCTTTGTTTCTTTAGGAGGCACCAGGATCTTTAGGAGGCACCAGGAATTGAATCTGGGATCTCCGATGCGGGAGGGAGGCACCTAATTGCTTAAGCCACCTCGGTTCCCTGCTTTGTTGTGTCTCTCATTATGTTCTTCCTCCTGTGTCTCTTGCTGCATCATCTTGTTGCTTCAGCTTGCAGTGCGTGCCTGTCACGTCAATTCTCTGTCTTGCCTGTCTTCTCTAGGAGACACCGGGAACCTCTGCTCCCTGCTTTGTTGTGTCTTTCATCATATTTTTCTTCTTGTGTTTCTTGTTGCGTCATCTTGTTGTGTCAGCTTGCTGCACCTGCCCATCACCCCAGCTCACTGTCTTTTTTAGGAGGCACTGGGAACCAACCATGGACCTCCCCTCTGGTAGGCGGGAGCTCAGTTGCTTGAGCCGTATCCGCTTCCCTGTCAAGTCCTTTTGCCACATAAAGAAACATATCCACAGATTGTGGGGATTAGGACATAGGTTTTTTTTTGTTTGTTTGTTTGTTTTTGGGGGGGTGCATTATTCTGCCTACCAGACCCTGGGATTTTGTAAATGGCTCCAAAGAAGAAAATGGATTCCAGAATATAAAAAAGGAAAAATACAGTGGACTTTGCATTTGGATGTGTGTATGAAGCATTGGTAGCCTCAATGAAGAGGAATAAATTTATAATCTCTTCCAGGTTACTGACTTGAGGACATGGACATTGTAGTGAGAAATCATTAAAAATTTTCTGCACATTTTATGGCCCTTTAAGGACAGTGTATTTGAGAAACAATCAAACAAAAAAGACTTTGTGGGCTATGGCATGGATATCTCTGATCTAACACAAAAGTAGAAATTTTGAAAAAGACTTTTCAAATGTGAAAGGCAGTTCCTTCTCCTCTTTGCAACATTTTCTAATCCCCTCACAGTATCAGTTTCTCCATACTACCATGATTATTAAGGCCAATAACCCGTGACATCCAGCCTATATTTTCCATCTTCGTGCTTATTCTCCTCAAGAGTAATTGGCTGTTTTAATATTCTCCATCACTAGACCAAAAACATTGTGAGGGCAGAAGCCATATCTACTTTGCACAACATTTCTTCCCACGTAACTAGCTTGATGTCTAGCAAATAGTGAATGCTACAGAACTATTAAATCAGAATCTCAGGGTCTGGTGCTGAGGGCATGGGCATTTTCTGAAAGCTCCCCGGTAATCACAATGCACAGTTAGTTAGGGTGAGGAGCCACTGTGGTATGCCTGTCTCCCTTATCTCACTAACTCCAACCTCCCTTCCTTACTCCCACACCAACCAGTCCCTAAGCCACTGAATAAAGCTTTCCCTCATTGAAACTAGACTTGAAGATGTCAGGAGTAATTGAGAGAGGTGATAGAGGTTAAAAATAGGTACTTTAAGATGATGGTGGGCAGTGCCCATCCCCCCAAAAAAACAGAGTATCTGTAACTGCAAGCAAGACATTTCCATCCATCTGCCCCATGGGATCTAAGCCCCCTTTCAATCTGAAACAGAGTGGGCATCTCCATTCCCAAATCCTCAAAATTGAGGAATGAACAAACATAAGAGGGGGTTGCAACTATGGACTAAAGTAGACTTATTATTATTCTAGTAATGGAAGAACTTGTAACATTGATATAAAGACAGTGGTCACCAGAGGTTCTGGGGGGGGGGAGGGGAGAGAAGAATAAGTGTAACATGGGGCATTTTGGGGACATTGGAATTGTCCCATATGACATTGCAATGACAGATCTAGGCCGTTATACATTTTGTCAAAACCTATAAAATTGTGTGGTACAAAGTGTAAACTATAATGTAAATTATAGACCATGGTTAGTAGCAATACTTCAATATATGTTCATCAATTGTAACAAATGTACCACACTAATGAAAGATGTTGTTAATGTGGAAAAGTGTGAGAGGGGGAGGGGATGAGGTATATGGGAATCCCCTATATTTTTTATGTAACATTTATGTAATATAAATCTTCTTTAATGATAATAATAATAAATAAATAGGTTATGAGGGAAACTTAAGATCAGTTTTAGAACAAGTTTTAGATTGCTTTATGTTTAATGGGTAAGTTTGATATATGAATCTGAATTTCAGGAGAGAGATAGGATGAGGCTACTGATACAGGTTTAAATGGAAAATGTCCATAGAATTTTATTCCATTAGTGTTATTAATAATTTTCTTGAGACTTATTTCATTTTGAGGAGTGGGGGAAAAATGAATTGTAACAAGGAAATCAGTCAGTGTAATCTAAACTTTTATGGACCTTTGAATAAAAAATAATCTATTGAATAGTAGGCAAAAAGTATATCAGGTTACAGGAGGAATGTTTTTTAAAAATAATTATCTATCTATCTACCTATCTAACATCTAGATCTGTTTACGGACTTACCTTCCTACATATCTATCCATGTTCTCTATTTCTTTTAAAAGAGGAGAGATTTGAGCTGGAAGAATAATACCATGTAATGACAGATTTTGAAGACAGAGGAGTTGGAATATATGATATAGGATATTCCAGAAGGTGGTGAAATAGAGTCAGAAACACATTAAATGAGGAGAGCACTCTATTTTGTGAGATTGCAATAATTTTGGACAAATGGGTAAAACTGATTCACAAGGAGATGATTTCCATCGACTATGTAATGCATGTATATATGAATGTTCTCTCTCTATGTACTTCTCTATGTATCTCCCTACCTATCTTATCTCTTTCTCTCTCTCCATCTATCTAATCTATATTCTTTTTGTTTAATAGTTCTCTGCAAGGCACTTCATGCTGGGAAATTTTTGTTCTTAATCATGTACAAGACCTGCCTCTTCAAACCTTTCCTGGTCTGGGCATGTGGTTAAGTGTTTGGTTTCAAAGATCTTCTCTGCAAATAAAGTCAAATAAATCCTAGTAAATAAAAGGAGTTCGTAAGTCAACAGTACTGGAATTAGTAGGTGCTAATTGTCAATAGTGATTGTCTAACATATGAATAAAAC
Source organism: Tolypeutes matacus (assembly GCA_026826555.1). Classification (NCBI taxonomy): domain Eukaryota; kingdom Metazoa; phylum Chordata; class Mammalia; order Cingulata; family Chlamyphoridae; genus Tolypeutes; species Tolypeutes matacus. The sequence continues at coordinate 6,306,017 of JAKSZT010053837.1, forward strand.
ATGAGAGATTTGAGTGGATACTATCAACAAGCTCAGAATAAATATCAAGTTTACCAGACTGAAATCTGAAATTTGTCAGATTTCACCAATTTCCTATTCTTGGAATTGATCTTAAATGAGTGAGAGAAACATATTAGAAGTCTCATGTTTGACAGTGTTTTTCTATTTTCCCTTTGTTGTAAATGATTTTATTTCATTTACTAAAAATTCCCTTTACTTTATAAATAATAATAAAATATTTTTGTATATATATATATATATATATATATATATATATATATATATATATATATATATGAATCTTGTGAGAGTCTATGATTATTTCCTTAGGATGAATTCTTTAATGTGGAATTAATGTTTTAACAATGCTGATGTATATCAGATTATTAGTATGACCTACCACTAAATTTCTGTCCCTAAAATTCCTATCACTTTATATGCTCAAACCATCATGCTAAAAAGATCATTTTGTTGCACTGTCATCTGTAGATGCCATAATTTTATATACTATTTTCAATTAATTAGGCATATGAGATTTTGTTTTAATTTGAATGTTTTGGATGCTTAGGTTAATTATTTTCATATCCTTATTAATCATTTAGGTTTTTCTTTTATAGAGAAACCTTGTTTCTGCTAAATCTTCTATTAGATATTTGTCTTTTTCATATTAATTCACAAGAGATTTTATTATATTAAAATATTTACCACTTGACACAATATTATAAATACTTCAAACAGTTTTCTTCTTGCCTTTTAGTTCTGTGAATGGTGACTTTGGCACACAATAATTATTGCTTTTTACATACTAAAATCTACTATGTTTTTCTTCTTTAATGTGTTTTATTATTTTTTGCATAAAAATCTATTACTACTCCAATATTATCTATCTACGTTTTTAATTTAAGAATAGACCTATTTAGCTTTTAATTAATTTAAATATCTGTTATGTCTTTTTTTCTAAATAGTTACCTTGACACCAATTATTAAATGATTCATTAATTTGAGGCACTCAATATTATCAGAAAATGCAATATAATATATACTAGGGACTGTACATGCCATTCAATTTACCTGTCAAATTGTATATTCTGTATTGTTATGCAATTTTATTATTATGATTATTTACTAAATACCACATTTTATTTATTATATATTGAAATATATTTTATACTTTGTATATTTTAGAATATTTTAATATCATGTTGTAATTTAAATGTTTTTCTAGACTCTTTTTACCCATTGTTCTTTGGATGATTACCAGAATCAATTGTTGAGGTTTTAAATTTTTTCTATTCAGTCCTGGAATTGTCTCAGGAAATCTGGGAATATTTGACATCTTTAAAATATTTTATTTTCTCAATTAGGAAATAGATAAATCTATGTTTCTTGATTTTCCTTAAGTTTTCTCAGTAAAATCTCTAGTACTATTTTGGTGGAAATTGTACATTGCTTGTTAAGTTTATAACAGAATTTTGTGTTTTATTTCTATTGTGGTTAAGATCTTTAAAATTTTCTACTTGGCTATCATATGAGCAAGATACTGGATTTTATATCATATTTTCCTTCTGGTTATCAGCACTCGCTATTTTTGTTTAAGATATTAAATTAATATTCTTGAATCTTAGGAAAACCAATAATTTGCATTGAATAATAATTTGTAGTCATCTTTCTTATGGTTAGGAATATATTATTTTGGCCATATTATAGCTGAATTTCCAAAATCCAAATATATATTGCCTTCTTGCTTCGTTTTTAAAATATAAATTTTGTATGAATGTTTAGAGGGAACTGATATTAAATTAAGTAAAATTTTGTCAGATGATATATTCCCTTCAAAAACCACAAATCAAACACACCAAAAATTGAACCATCAAGTTCATAATCATCTGACATCTGTATTCTTTACCTCTTTTCTACCACAACATGATGGTGGTCTAATAGCTGCAATGAGAAACACTGAAACTCAAGAATGAAAGTCAGAAATACTGTTTCTGGCAGTGTTAAAAATTTTTGGCTTGGAGTTTTTGTAAAAGAACGTCCTTTGTTAGGAGTAAATATGTCTTTAGGGAGGTAAACTGCACATCCTAGAGGTGGAGAAAAGCAGTAGAAGTAAAGACAGCGAGAAGCCACATGGAAACCAGGTATGCTCAGATAATCAGTATCAAGAATACCAAAATCCACAAAAATTCCCAGATCTCACTCTGCTTTGCCTTAAGGAATACACATTCTGTGTTGCCTGTGGTATATTTGCATAGATTAATATTTGCTCAACTTGAATTATTAAGTGCGTGTCACATTAATGGTAAGGTTTTCTAAAAGTATGTGTCTCTTAAAAACTTGAAACCTAGTAAAAATGAACACATGAAAATACTTTTCACACAGTGTGAAAAGCAAATAGTTTTCACTTTCAAAAGCAATCAGTGTTATAAATTAATGTATGCCAAATAAATACTGAAAGAATGTTAAATGAACATCTTTTAATTTTGAAAATAACTGGTTTTCAAATGCCTTTAATGTTTTTACAAGATTTAGGTCATATGCTTAAATAATGATCAGAATGGCAAAATATGTAGGAGAAGAAAATTTTATAAGTTTCCAGTTGAATTATTGCAATAGACATGTTTGAAGAGAATCAAATCTTTATACTATCTTGTTCAGTTAACAGCCCTAATCAAGTCCGCAAATCATGCCTTTCCATGATGTGAGATAAATGATTAAGGGTCCATTTTGTTGTTAATTCCCATTAACACTGATGAGAGCCAAGCACATGTACAAAGGCAGAATAGACTCTTTAAGAACTATAGAACGTTAAATATATTAAAGAGGTAGGATATTTAAAATGTCTGGACTTTGATAGCACTTTCTTCAAGATCCTCATCATCTTAAGCAGAATACTGAAAGGGGTCTGCAGCTCAATCAGTAGAGCTCCCTTTTCTCTAAACCAGCTCTGCACAATGACTCTTGAATGATACAGGGGAAAGCGCTTCTGAAAAGACCGCCATTTGGGTGTCCCAAAGATCTTCAGAAAATATCAACTACTTGTAGCCATTAAGGATTTTATAGCACTTTTAGGAAAAGAAATGAACATTAGGCACCAAATTTCTCCCTCCAACTTGTGCTGGCTCCGCCTCAGCTCTGCATTTAATCGATTTTATTTTAAAACGTGCTCTTCCTGCCTCCTTTTCTGTTTGTTTCATAAACATCTTAGAGGGTCTCTTTATAATAGTGGTAAAAAAGATTTCTTCTTTGTAGGTCTCTGATATATGAGGAATTCTTCATTTGGGTCCTATAGCTGCCAGCTATCTAGTAATTCTTTTAAGTAAATTCTAAAAACATGTAATTGCAGTGATATCCCGCCAATTTTTTTTTGTGTGAAACATTATGATGCACATCTTTCCAACCAAGAGGCTGAAGCGGTCACAGCCATTTCCCTTCACGTTTTACTTTTACCAAAGATTGGCTTTGAAAGTCTAATTCTGTGCCAAGTCTAATGCTACCCTGTGCTTTAAAACTTCTCTTGCTGTAATGTACAGCAAGTTATCTTTGCCAAGATGGGTTAGGGATGGCAATAATAGCAAATAAACCTAAATTAAGGAAGAGATAGTAAATAAATTTTTAATCATACAAAATTTAATACTTATGTTAAGAAACAAAATGTTAAAAGTCATTTTATACAGCATGAAGTTATATCAGAGTTGAATTTAAAGGTATGAAACACTGAGTGATATGATAATCATGTTTCCCCCCCCCCTTCAGTTATACTAGGGGATTGAAATTTATTTACTCAATAACTAGAAAAGAATCATAAAGGATCAGACTGGAGGAATCTGTCTCTTTCCATTTTTTGCTGTCACTCCCACAATGATCTTAATATTTTCCCCATGTCTTTGCTGATTTCTTTTGCCAAACCTTGTTTTCAAATGCAGACTGTTTTGAAGTGAATACTATAAACTGCATGTTTCCTAGCATATACACACATTTTCCAGGTACTACAATGGAATCTTTAACAACAAGAAATGAAAAAATGGAATGACTAAGTGTCCTGCCAGTTTTAAACTCTACTAAACAGACTTATTGTAAATCTTAAATTATTTTTATCACTTTACTTATGCTTTATTATCTTTCTGAAACATGAGGGAAAAGAGAATCTTTTCCACACCAAACTAACATCACATTTGCTTTATTTGTGGTTTTCAAATGCTTTGGGCAAAACTCCAGAGACACTGATAGATTTTATGCATTTAATTCATGTTAAACTGGACTAGTGATTTATAAAGTATGCTTGAATTTTTTCCTCTGAGTAGTGGCCAGAAACATTGTTAATTTATTGAATTCTTTGCAGAAAGTGATATATGTATTATATGAGAACAGAAGCGACAATGAGTCATATAAATATATTCAGTATCATGAAAAAAAGTATAAAATATAAACAAGGATAACTGGTCTTTTCTAGGATTGAATCAGAAATGTGATAAATGTTTCATCCCATTAAATGATTACAGTATAATTGAAAGAGAAACGAGGCAGTGAGTTGCTGTAGCCACGCAAGCCTTTTCTGCAGATGTACTAAATTACTGGAGGCATCTCTTTCTCGTCTTTATTAAAATGAATATAGTCATGCACATTACTATACAATTTCTCTTCTTAAAAATAGAATTTCAAAATAAAATTCTATAAACATTTCAGTTAAAGAGTTACCTATTTACAATCAGTTCCCTTATCAATAAACTCCAGTTAGGGATTTTTACATTTAAATATTTGGTTTTACTTTTAGTGAATATCGCAAATTATCTAATAAAAACACCCAACACATCCTTGATTATACATTATCTATAATTATAAAATGAAAATGTGTAGATTGTGTTGTAAGCCATATGTATTTATTTTGTGAAATGCAAATATTTTCTTCTGATGAATTAAAAACCTATGTAAAGATTGTAGCAGCTTTAAAAAATGACACTGTCTTCTTGAGGTAGTGGTTCCAACACATTTTTTCCTAACCATCATTCTTCTAGTTGTCTGTCATGAAGCTAAAGAATTATTCTCAAGTTAAGTGAACTGAGAGCATCTGATTTATGGAAAGCCAAAGAGACATCTTTTCCCTGGATTACTTTCTTCTCTCAAGCCCTTCGCTGAATGATGCTACCCATATATGAAATTCAAGTCATTTACCACTGGAAGTCACACAACACAGTATTTTGGGGCACACGTTAAAGTACCTACAGTATTTCATTGATCTTCTTTGTAAAGCTTGCTAAGTAGTTGATTTAGATTTACTCACAATCTCTGCTGATCAATTTTTTTTGCAGAACAAAACAAGCTTATCTGTAGAAAACCTCAGTTCTAAACAATTACTATTATATCCTGAATAAATAACAAACTCTCCAAACTGCAGAAAAAATGTCTTATACCTGTTAATATTTTGTGCAAAATTTTAATACATTCTGGCATATGGTATGGTGAAAGAGGTTTCTCACTGCTCGTGAAGCTAATAAAACTATCAGAATACTTGTAAATGTCACAATTTCAGGAATATGACCGAGTTAAAACTATTATCAGTGCCACAAATAATTTAGAATAGAGTTTTCTATGAATAAGAACTAGCAGGAAAAACATATTAGCAAAATTTGAAATGGCAAAGATATTTTGGGTGTTTTAACAAAAGAAACGATATCTTTCAGAATTCCCTTATAAATTGAACTATTTAACAACTTCCTACAGTAAATAATCAGCACTTATTAAACCCAACTTTCTATGATACTGTATAATGAATGACGATGAAAACAATTATGAAAGGAATGGGCCATCTTCAAATTCCGCCGATCCAGGGCCGTCCGTTGTGCACTTCCTTCCTCTAGGGGGCGCCATTCACATGCTGGTTCATGCGTACAGCAACTCCCTTAGCGCCTTTGGCTGTGCAAGTTGCCCAATCTGCATGGCCTCATGCCATGGCCCTGATTTCTATTATTATTTAAGGTTGCCCGAAAACTGTGGGGGTTTTTTGTTTTGTTTTTGAGTGGATATTTTGACCACCTTTTAGCATTAAGGGAATAAATCCCAGTTTATTAAAAACACACTTTTCAATTACATGGTGAAAATTTAAAAATTCTGTTTGAAATCCTGAATCATTACTTGGCAGTGAAGCTGCAGTTAAAAAAAAAGTGCAGTAGGATTTTAAAATTGTTCACGTGGCAGCCCTGACTTTTAGTAATGTTCACCTGGATTGACCATATTTAATTTTTTTTTTTTTTTTTAAGTCGGAACCCTCTTTGGGTTTTTTTTTTTTTTTTTAAGTTGGGAAAATATAACTTAAAAATTGGAGTGACACTGTTTTTAACATTAAGAAAAAAAATCTGTGCTAGCCAGAATCTTCATCACAAGATGCCAGTCCAGTTAGAGGGCAATATAGTGAAATCTTAGAAAAAATGTGGTTGAAGAAAACCTCTAGAGGTTATCTTTCTGCTTCATCCTTCTGGTTTCAGGCAAACTTTACCTAAACTATTGTAGGCAGATGGGTATCTGGGCTCTTTTTAAAGATCTTGGTGGAAGTAATTCCCTAATCTCTTAATATCCTTCTTTATATCTTATCTATTTGTCCATTTAATTTAGTTTATCTTCAGCAGACATGGATAATATTACCCTTTGCAATAGAATTCATCATAACCTTGATAATTGAGATATTGTTTATATAGGAGAGAAAAGATGACACCCTCCCTTGACAGTAAAGAATGTTATTATGAGTTTAAATAGAAACTTTAACAATAATTTTCAATATAAGAGAAACATGAAATTGTGAATTTTAGGGCCATCTAGAGCCAAAGATCAAATTCATTTATTTTTAATGAAAAGATAATGCCCCCTTTGGAAAGATATCTAATTTTTTTCCATATTAGCAAAATTTCTACTTTCAAACATGGGTAGAATCTTTACACAATAGTTGTTATAATTGCAGTAGCTACTTGTGAGAAATTTGTCGAGTTTGGTTTTCAGTGCCTTCACATTTAGTTTTCAGTACTGTTTGAGCTTGCAGTTCAGTAACACGTTTATAACCTGTGTAACATTATCACCTTTCTAATTAATATTCTTAATAAAGATGAACTGTATGATAGTTCATTTTCAAAAAGTTTGAAATTGAATAACCTTACATTTTTACCTTTCCAAACTTTTCCTATAATTTTAACAAAGGCACGTTCTTCTACTATTTCAGAGATATGACTATAAAATAAGTATCAACAGTATTATAAACTGTATGCAAATGTGTGCAGTTCCTTTATAAGTAGAAAAATTAATAGACTCTATATTTTTTTCAGTTAGAATAGATATTCTCCTTTGAAGCTGCTCATGTCTCACTTCTTTAGAGTTGGGCTACACAAGCCAGCCAGACAAAGAAAATGAATGAAATGGGATGGATGACAAAAAAAAAAAAAAAAAGAAAAAAAATCAACCACTCAAAATGTAATCCAAATTTATTTTTATTGTACAATATTATATGAGTGTATACTATTATTTTATTTTACTTTTAATTGAAATGGTAAAATGCATTAAATACTAGGATTAAGTTTCTTTTTATATTCCATGACTTCTTTGGTTGGCTCCAAAAAGCATTTCACCCTTTCTTCTGTTCCAGTATCAAATTTGGGTTGTGTGTATTCTGTAGCAATGCATCTCTTAATTTTAAATAATGTTTAATTTTCCTTATTTCCCAATGGAAAATACATGTTCTCAAATATAGCTACTTTCAACCATGTATAGAATTTGTGTGCAAGAGTTTTTATACTTTATAGAATTCTAGCCTTCGGTGTCAAACTCTATTGCACAATGATTTAACAGCAACTTTAGGAAACCTATCCCATTTTAGGAAACCTATCCCATTTATGCATTAACCATTTTAACTTATAAAAGTAAACTGAATGCTATCAATTAATTTTCTTATAATTTAGAATTCAATAACTTTGTGTTTTCAGAATTTGGGGAACATAAATCAAACCATTCTTTTTGTGTTTGTAAAACAATCTCAGCATAGGAAAATGAGTCAAATGATTTGTGCCATCTGAATTTCTCAAGTATATGGTTCCTCTAAGAATGAGTGACTGAAATCATACATAGTTTTTTTATTGGGCGTTCACCAGTGACAGGAGGATATTTTCACTTGAATCTCAAGATCAAGTAGTTATTTTCAATCTTGTATGAATGTGAGTATGGATTTATGCATGTATGGGTGTGTGTTTGTGTGTGTGGATGGACAGATAGATAGATAGATAGATAGATAGCAGCACTATGCCCTATCGAAGCTGCTACTCTTTTGTGTAGTATGATAGACTAATAACCAGACCTCAATTTCATTAAGCAAAGCATAAAAACATCCATTGTGCAAGCCATGGGGGCATGTCTAGGGTAAGTTCTCCATGACTATTTTCATGATGTGTTTCAATTGTTAATATTTTTAGCCCAAAGAGACAGCTAATGAATGACACACTGAGCACATGTAAATTCTCTGTCCTACCAAAACATTGCTGCCTTGGATACAAGTTTCAAACCACTGTAAGAACAAAACCCTTATTTATGCTCACCAATTATAGTAGTGCATTCAAATTTCAGGATTTGGTCTCACAAACTAAAACATATTCTTAAGTTGTGCCTGTCCTGGCCCCATACCACAAGTTACTTTGGTCCCATCAAAATTCTCATCTACAGAATGAGTAATATAGCCAAATAGGTAGATTTATTTACATTTGGACTTTCAACAGCTGTGATGGAAAGCTCAAGAATACTTTAACCTTGTCACAGAATGTGTATTGTAAGTTGTCATCTATATTCTATACTCAACTATATTTCTAATTAGACTTATGTGTTAGATTGAATTATGTACCGCAATTTACACATGTTCTTAATCTTGGTCTGCACTCCTGTGTGAACCCATTTGTGGTGGTTTGGAACCAGGTACCCCAGAAAAACATTTTCTTAAACTTAATTCATTTCTGTAGGTGTGAACTCTTGTAAATAGGACCTTTTGATGAGTGTGCTTCAGCTAAGGGTGGCCCACCGGAATCAGGTTGGGTCTTAATCCAATTACTGTAGGCTTTATAGAGTTGGTCACAGTGAGAGAGAGAGAGAGAGAGAGAGAGAGAGAG
>JAKSZT010053837.1:6315157-6360157 GCA_026826555.1 Tolypeutes matacus
GAACCACAGGGAACATCCAAAAGCTGAAAATCAACAGGACCCAGAAGAGAAAGGAGAAGTCAAGAGAGGCTGCCATATGCATTGCCATGTGACAGAAAAGCCGAGGACCAAGGATTGCCAGCAGCCAGACCCAGAATGCCCCAGTCATCTGGGAGAAAGCATAGTCTTGACGATGCTTTGATTTGGAACTTCTCTTAACCTCGAAACTATAAGTCAATAAATACCACACAGGGGGTTTAAGCCAACCCATTGCATGGTATTTGCTTTGGCAGCTAGAAAACCAAAACACTGTTGTAAATAGGGTATCTTGAAGTTGTTCTTTTTAGTTAAGTTGTGACCCAACTGAGTGAGATTCAGTTTTAATCTGGATTTACTGGAGTCTTTTATAAGCAGATGAAATTCAGACAGTCAGAGAAAACCACAGGGAGGAGCCAGAACTGGAAGTCAATGGAAATGGAAAAGAAAGGAGAAGACATCGCCATGTGACAAGGCAGAGATACAAGACAAAGGTTGCTGGTCACAAGCCAGAAAGTTGCAGGCTTTGGGGAGGAAGCATTGCTTTGCCGATGCCTTGATTTTTGTACTCCTCCTAGCCTCAAAACCATAAGCTGATAAATTGCCATTGTTTAAGACAATACATTGTGTGATATTTATCATAGCAGCTTAGGAAAACTAAGACAAGTTATATTTGCAAATGCTTGTTTCTTGTTTCTGTTTGTGATGCATAATTTCTGGTATAATCTATAGACACTTAGTTATAAACTTACCTGCTATCAAAAGTTTCAATGCCCATGTAATTTTATTCACTTAATATATATTTATATTTTACTGCAGCATGACTACATTTATTTGCATTGCAAAATAAGTCTGTTTAAATATCAGTCTTTTTCAGTTAATTAAACTTTTTACCATGTTTTCTATATATTGGCCATAATTCTTATTATGGTTTTATTCATATCAATGAATTATATGGTATTCTTTTGACAGAGACACAAAATATTGGCATATTAAACACACAGGAATAGTCATCATTGCACAAATAAATACACATTTCCATTTTTCATGAAAAATGGGGACCTCTCCTCTGAACTTATGTTTCCCAAAGAGCATGGATACAATAAAAATTTCCCTCAATTCTACTAGAGAAAATAAATAACAGCCAAAGTGCAATAATACAGAGTAACTGGCACTTAATCTCAATGACTGGGAAATAATAGGGAATGGTGGCGTTTGGGGGAGTAAAGAAACCAAGTACCCTCTAAAGAGGGGGAGCCACAGCCCATTTTTAGCTCACTGGAGCCACATTGGAACCTAGGCATATTTTTTCAAGAAAACTTTATATTCGGTATGTGATATCTCCTGGTTTCTAAACAGACAACTAATTTGAATTGGGGGAGAAACACAAATCGGTGCATGCCAATATTGTGGTAGCTAAACAGAAAATATCTAATCATCAAAATTGGCCCCAGGACCACACATTGGTGAGACTCTGCTTCAACAGATTGTTTTTCATCCATAATAGCATCATCCAATTTTAACACCCATATTTACCACTAGGTTTTTTTTCTATATTTCATCTGTTAATTTGAAAGAAAATAATATTGTCCTTCAAGAATGAATAGTTTGCTTTTGTTGGTGATAGACTAAATGTAGACTTTCAAGGACGTTTTCAAGAATATTTTTAATTTGTGTTGGTTACAAGTATGCACTCTGGAGACTGATGATGTTGGGTCAATGAAACTTTCTGAAGTAATGATCTCATCTGCAATATGGGGAAAGAATAGTTCCTGCTAATATGATTGTTGTGGGAATTAAATAAGATAAACATGTAAATCTCTTTGCTTACTCCTTTGCCTATTTTATGCCCTTGTAAGGGATAGCTATTCTTATTACAATAATAAAAATGGCATCACATCTGAACATGACATATTCCTGTTCATCTATTAGAATGGGGCAATGCTGATTTAAATAAGTATGTTCTGATATTATTTTATAAACTCAGTGCTTGGTGGTGGTTACATGGGTAAATATTAAAAGAATAAAAACATAAACATTTTAATTTGTGCAACTTTACAGTAACAGTATTGTACAGACCAAACCTTTCCTACATAGCTTCGAATAATCTCAGCTTCAAAACTGCATAATTTAGGGCAAGTTACTTAACCTCCTTATTCCAATGTTTCCTCAGCTTTATAATGGTAATAATAAATTAGATCATTGGGTTGTTGAAGATTAATTGCATAAAACAATGCCTGATAACATGGTTAGCAGTACATAAGTAATAAATATGTTATTTTAGTTTCATATTAAGATACATGGATTGTTTCTATAAAAATAAATTACATATAATTTTCAATTATGAAAGCAATATATATGCTCCACAAAAAAACATGGAAAAATAGAGGGAGGCATAAGGAAATTTACTTATGGTCCTGATACACAGAGATAATCACCATTAGCATTCTGGTGCATTTCTTTCTAGTATTTTATCTGATTCGTGACTTCTCTTTGACTTACTTTTACATAGCTGTGTTTTTATTGTATATGCAATTTGGCATCCTGGTGTGATCTTTTTTACTTGATATTATACTAAGAATTTGTCCATGTTTTTAAAAAAGTTTTTATTGTACTAACATATATATGACTTAAAATTTCCCATTCTAACAACTTTCAAGTGTACAATCCAGTGGTATTAATTACCTTCACAGTATTATGATACCATCCCTACCAGCCAATACCCAAACATTTTCATCACCTCAGACAGAAACTCTGTACCTATTACCCCAACTCCCCATTCCCATTCCCTCCCTGGCCTTTGGTAACCTGTAATCAACTTTCAATCTCTGCAATATTTTGTTATTCTGGGTATTTCATATAAGTGAGATCATATAATATTTGTCCTTTTGTATCTGGCCTATTTCACTCAACATGACATCTTCAAAATTCATCCAAGTTGTAGCATGTTTCAGAACCTCATTTCATTTTACTGCTTATTAATATTTATATTCCACTGTATGAATATTGCATTTTGTTTATCCATTCTTTGGTTGGATGGACACAGGTTGTTTCCATCTTTGGACAATTGTGAATAATGCCACTATGAACACTGGTGTGCAAATATCTATTCAAGGCCCTGCTTTCATAATTTGGGGTCTATATCTACATATGGGATTGTCAGGTCATATGGTAATTCTATGTTCAACTTTCTCACTAACCAGTTGTATGTTGTCTTTGGAGAAGTTTTTATGGAAGTCCTTTTCTCATTTTTAATTGGGTTATTTATCTTTTTGTTGTTGAGTTGTAGCTGTCTTTACATATTCTGGGCATTAAATCCTTACCTGATCTATGGTTAGCAATCATTTTCTCCAATTCTGTAGGTGGTCTTTTCACTTTCTTGATAATGTCCTTTGACATATAAAATTTTAAATTTTTTATGAAGTCCATTTTATTTACTTTTTCTTTTGTTGATTGTGCTTTTAGTGTCATATCTAAGAAATTACAGCCTACTGCAAGGTTATGAAGGTTTCCCCTATGCTTTTTATTTATTTATTTATTTATTTTTATTTATTATGGGTAAAAATCAAAATTTTCACAATACATACCAATATTTGCAAAATGATATGCTTTTGTCTAAGAATTTTATGACTTTAGCTCTTGTATTTGGTCCTTGATCCATTTAGAGTTCATTTTTCAATATGGTATGTGATAGGAATCCAACTTTTTTTCTTTGCATGTGGATATCCAGTTTTCCAAAAACCATTTGTATAAGAGACCACACTCTCCCTCATTTAGTGAGTAGAACCCAACTGATTTTTGCACATTAATCTGGTAGCCTGCAACTTTGCTGAATTTGTTTATTAGCTCTATTAGCATTCTTGTGGAGAGACCGTTTTATTAATTTATAGTATCCCTCTTTGTCTCTTGTAACAGTTTTTGACTTAAAGTCTATTTTGTTTGATATTAGTATAGCCATTCAACTCTCTTTTGTTTACTGCTTGCATGGAGTATTTTTTTTTTTTTTTACAACTTTTCACTTACAATGAGCTTGTGCCTTTGGATGTAAGGTATATCTCTTGTAAACACCATATAGTTGGGTCATGTTTATAAATCCATTCTTCCAATCTCTGTGTTTTGTATGGAGAGCTTAATCCATTTATATTCAAAATAATTACTGATAAGGTAGAATTTACTTGACCCATTTTGCCATTTGTTTCTTTTATATCTTATACCTTTTTTGTCCCACATTACCTCCATTGCTGCCCTCTTTTGGGTATAGTTCATCTTTTGTAGTGTAATTGTTTGATAACCTTCTCATTTCTTTTTCTGTATAATTTTTAGATATTTTCTTTGTGGTTACCATGGGTTTATTTTTAAAATCTTAAATCTGTACAACCTAGTTTGAATTAATGCCAACTTAAGTGCAACAGCATTTATAATATCTGCCTCTATACCCCTCTGTCCCCCTCTTTATGCTCTTGTCACAAAATACTTCTTTATATTTTGAATGTCCAATAACATAGAACAATGATTATTTTTATGCATTTATATTTTGACCATGTAAGAAAAAGTAGAATGATCTACAGAGAAAACAATAACTGGCATTTATATTGACCCATGTGCTTACCTTTACTGGAGATCTTTATTTCTTCAAATGGCTTTTAGGTACTGTCTATTGTTCTTTTCTTTTAGCATGAAGAAACCCCTTTGACATATCTTGTAGGGCAGTTCTAGCGATGAATAAGTCACTCAGCATTTGTTTATCTGGGAAAGTCTTTATTTTTCTCATTTTTTGAAGGACACTTTTGCTGGATATAGAATTCTTGGCTGGAAATTTTTTTCTTTCAGCACTTTACATATATCATCATACTGCCTTCTCACCTCTGTGGTTTCTGGTGAGAAATTGGCTCTTAATCTTATTGAGGATAACTTATACTGACAATTTGCTACTCTTGCAGCTTTTAGGATCCTTTCTTTGTTCAGGAGGACTTCAACAGTTTAATTATAAATATCTCTGTGTAGACGGATCTCTTTGGGTTTATTCTATTTGTAGCTCATTGGGCTGCCTGGATGCATATATTCATGTCTTTCGTTAAATTTGGGAAGTTTCCAGCTATTATTTCTTTTTAAAATTTTATCAAGTTGATATATATTTAAGTTTATTTGATTCTGTTTGTATTCAGTTTTAGAACTCTTTCATCTATTTTTAAATTTTATATATTTTTAATTAAAGAAGTTGTTGGTTTACATAAAAATCTTGCAGAAAATAGAGTTCCCATATTAACCCCCTCCCATTATTAACACTTTATGTTAGTGTGGTAGCTTCGTTACAACTAATGAAAGAAAATCATCATAATTGTACCATTAATTACAGTCCATAGTTTTCCTTAGGGTTCGCTGTATCATTCAGTCTTATGGATTTTTAAAAATTATATTTCTAGTAACATATACAACCAAAAATTTACCCTTTAACTATATCCAAATATATAGTTTAGTGGTGTTAATTCCATTCACAATGTTGTGTTTACCATCACCACCATCCACTACCAAAACTTTTCCATCACTCCAAACAGAAATCAGCACTAACTCCCCATGCGCTACCCCCTCCCTGGCCTTTGGTCTCTGGTAACCTGTATTCTAGTTTCTGACTATGAATTTTCTTATACTAATTATTACATATCAGTGAGATCAGACAATATTTGTCCTTTTGTTTCTGGTTTATTTCACTCAGCAGGAAGTCTTGAAGATTCATCCATCTTGTCACATATATCAGAACTTCATTCCTTTTCATGACTGAATAATATTCCATTGTAAGTATATACCAAATTTATTTATCCATCCATCAGTTGATAGACAATTGGCTTATTTCCATCTTTATGAAATTATGAATAATTGCTGCTATGAACATCAGTGTGAAAATATGTTTGAGTCCCTGTTTTCAATTCTATACCTAAAATTAGGACCATTATAATTTTAAATATTCTTTCTGCTCCTTCCTTTCTCTCTTTCTTCTTCTGGGACTCCCATAATGCATGTGTAGGTATGCTTCATATTGTCCCACATGTCCCTTAGACTCTGCTCACTTTTTACATTCTTTTTTCTTTCTGTTCTTCTAATTCATTAATTTCAATTATTGTGCCTTCTAGTTCACAGATTGTTTCTTCTCCCCTTTCAAATCTGCTCTTGAAGTCCTCTAGTTTGTTTGTTTATTTTTTTAGGGCACTGGAACCAATGATCACCAGCTGCCCTAGTAACAAAAATTATGCTTCCGAAATCTCTTGATGTCGATTCCACATGAAGAGCGAGTGAGGCACCCTATGTGTGCCACTCACAACAGAAGCCCTTTTTCTAGTTTATTTTTTACTTCCATTATTGTGGTTTTCATCTCCAGAATTTCTCTTTTGTTCATTTTTGAAATTTCTAATTCCTCCTCTTATTTATTCATGATTTTCCCAATTTCTTTTAGTTCCATGTCCACGTTTCCTTTAGCTCATTGAACTTATTTAAAATAGTTGACTTAATGTCTTTGGTTAATTGTTGCAATGTCTGGACTTCTGTTGTTTTATTTTGTTCCTCTGAATGAACCATCCTTTCCTGTTTCTTTGTATGCCTTTTGATCTTTTGTTGCAGTTTTGTCATTTGAATATTTTGATGTGCTAGCTCTAGAAGTCAGATTCTTTCTATTTCCCAGAATTTTGGTGTAGATTGGCTCTATGTTGAGGCTCTTGTTCAATGCTTAGCCCAGTTTTTACCGAACCTGTAAATCAATCCATGGTGAATAGTTAGGTTGTTGTCAGATCTTTTTGAGCATACATCTTGCCCCTGGGCATGTGAGGTAACTTTCAAGAATTCCCCAGTAAGCAAGACTCTTTTCTTTTCCAAAAAAGACGTTTCTCTTAACAACTTCTCTTTCTGTGATGTACTCTTTTTTTCTCAATCACAGTCTTTTACCACAGGTAGCTATGATCAGCATGACTGTTCCATTTCTCTGCTCTACCTATCTGCACTGCTTGCCCTGCCTTGGTAAATTCCAGGTTATGTGGTCCTGACAGATGACTTGAACCAGTCTTCTAAGGAGCAGGTTAAGGTCCATTTACAAAGACACATTTTGTTCAGGTGCATCAAAAATCAGTCCCTAGGGTCCTGCTCTTAAATGTGCCTGGGTCACTAATCTGCTGTGAATCTCACAAGCTGCTGCATTGGGAGGAGGATGGAACTGGACATGTAAATGTGTCGTGCACCTTTCCTGTCATTCTTAGGTTTTCTTTTTCCTGGTTCCATGTTGGTTGTGTTGTTTATCCTTAGCTTTTCAGAGTTCTGGAAAAATTTATTCTGACAGATTCTTCCCATTTTCTTCTCTTTCCCTCATTTGCTGGGGGAGACTTTCTCTGCTACCTTGCTGTCCATATTTTTTTGTTTTTTTGTTTTTTGAAGTTACATAACATGGTTAGGTTTTTTTTTTTTTAATATAATTTATTATTATTATTTTTAAAAAGAAACTTAGATTAAATAAATGTTACACAAAAAATATAGAGGATTCCCATATAGCCCACAGCCTAGCCCTCCCACATCTATAACATCCTTCATTAGTGTGGTACATTTGCCACAATTGATGAACACATCTTGGAGCAGTGCCATTAAGTGTGGATTATAGTTTACATTGTAGTTTACACTCTCTCCCACACATTATTGCAAATTATTACAAGATATACAATGGTCTGTATCTGTCATTGCAATGTCATTCAGGATAATTCCCAAGTCCCGAAAATGACCCCAAATTACCCCTCTTTTTCCCTCACCCTCCCCTCAGAACCTCCAGTAGCCACTGGCTCCACATCCATGATAAAAGTTCTTCCATTGCTAGGATCACAACAAGTGTACAGTATAACAACTGTAATTCTATGCTAGACCATTGTCCATTCCCCGATTCTGAGGATTCTGTGATGGTGGTGCCCACTCTACCTCTAATTGAGAGGGGCCTTAGATTTCATGGGAGCAGATGGATGGGACTTTCTTGCTTGCAGTTGTGGACTCTCTCTCTTCCTTGAGATGATCATTGTCACTCATCATCTCCTTGTTAGTTGTCCTGGGTGAGTCTAATGAACTGGAGAGTGGGTGCTGCAAATCTTTTGAGATTCTGAACCAAACTGGCACAAGGACAGTCCAAAGATTTAAGTCTCTTGGACATACAACTATCAGCTCTAATACTAACTAAACTGATAAGAACAGATACTTCACTTGATCTTAGTCAAAAGGCCGAGAAGCGATCTCTAATACTAACTATAGGTTCAAATAGAGGGGCAGCAGAGTCATGTGTAGGGATAACAAAACTGAGTCCAACTCTATCACACTGGGGAGAGTAAATTCCAAAGTAGGGCCCACTGGCAGGGCTCCAAACTCCTGAGTTGTCTACCCTGCCTGTAGTGTCTAGATGTCTCCAGAGCCCTCAGAAACCCCGCTATTTAAGGTAATATTTACTTTGGCAGCAATGAGTTCCTGCTGAGATGTGCACAAGTATAACCTCTGAAATGACCTCCTGACTCACTTTGAAGTCTCTTAGCCATATAAACTCATTTGTCTTTACTCTTCTCCCCTTTTGGTCAAAGTCTTTTTCCAATTGCATTACTAGTTGGTTCTTGGTAGTTATTCCTCAGTTCCAGGAAGGCTTGTCCCTGGGAGTCATGTCCCACACTGGGGGGAAGATAAGGCATTTATATGTTGAGTTTTGGCTTAGAGAGAGGCCACATTTGAGTAACAAGGAGGCTCTTAGGAAGTAACGCTTAGGCACCCTATAACACTGTGCTAAGTTTCAATTTCAAAAGTAAAGATTCATAAGTACATTCATCACAATCAAGGGCCAGTCAATGGTTCATCCTCCATCAGTAGTCAATGCCTCTGTATTCAGGGGATTCTTGCTGTCTCATTAGAGAATGTGACAGAGCTCTCCAGGATGGGAATTCAATATTTCTTTGGTTCTTGTGTGGATCTCCACCCACTGTGACAATGCCCCATGAACACTTGAACACATTCATATGACTTATAGATATGCCTCAGTTGATTGTCCTCCCATGCATCCTCCATCTCTGATACCCTGCACCAATGATCCTCCCCTTCCACAGTTGTAACCCTTTTGTGATCCAAAACTTCTTCAAAATCGAAGCCAACAAAATAACTGAATGCAATTAATAGGACAATGATATAATAATGATGGTATTAAAAATAATGAATGAAATAAAAAAATTTTTTTAAAGTTTGAAATAATATAAAAATAAATTATAAAAAATTAAAAAAATTAACATTACATCTTTCATCACTGTAAGATCTGTTGTCTTGTATGTACAGTGACATTTCCTTCCATTTATTTGCCCAATGTCTTATTTTTTATTTCATTTTGTCTTCAAAGAAGCTTTAGGTTACAGAAAAGTCACGTACAGAATATAGGTGATTCCCATATACCCAATGTCCTCTCCCTTTTCTCCTTTCCCTTATTAATAACATTTTACATGTGGATGGTGCATTTGTTACAATTGATGTACAAATATTGAAACATTGCTACTAACCATGGTCAATGATTTATATTGTGGTTTACATTTTAGACCATACACTTTTATAGATTTTAATGAAGTTTGACGTGGTCTGTATCCATCCTTGCAGGACCAAGTAGAACAATTCTATCACCTCCAAATGTTCCATGTTCCATCTATTATATTCCTCCCTCCCTCTCCCTTTGGGACCCATGGTAGCCACCAAGATTAACTCATTGAAGGACCAGATTCACAGTTACTTGCAACAACATTGAGTGCTTAACATACTGGCCTGTCCTCCCCTATTAGGCACTGCCTATGTTCTCAAGAGATTCCCACCCCTCTATTTGAGATCATAGCAGGACTCCCCAGGATGGGAGTCCAACACCTTCCCGCTCATTATGTGAGTCTCCATCACCTGATACAACACACTATTACAAGATGAATGCTACACACTCCCTAGAAGCCTGCCCCAGGTATGACCTGTCCTGTATGCGCCCCCACATCCAACACCTTAAATCAGTAACCCTCCCCTACCATATTTGCCAAAAGAACATTCCCAGCATTGTAGTTACAACCACATACTTGCAAATCCCCAGAGTTCTCCTGCTCCCTCCCCTAACCCTCGCCCGAGTTCCATGGAGAGTCTTACCCACGCCCCACCCTACCCCCCTCACAGGCAAGCACTGCCCAGCCCAATAGCATCACTACACCACTGTTGCCCATCCACTGCACAACTACACCCTTCCACTTTATCAAAGATATTGTTCATATGGGCATTGACTTACAATCTTCTCCCGTTCTGTCTCCTGTAAACCTATTTTTTCCAGACTCTAGCTCTGTTAACCTGCTCAATTTGCTTAATTCCTATCAGTGAGTCATGTAATATTTGTCTTTCAGTGCCTGGCTTGCTTCACTCAACATAAGGTCTTTAAAATTCATCCATGTCATCCCATGTGTTAATACTGCATTCCTTCTTACTGTCAAGTAAGATTGCATTGTATGTATGTCTACAATTTGCTTATCTCTTCATCTATTGAGGGACATTTGGGTTGTTTCCAACTTTTGGCAATAGTGAATAATACTTCTATGAACATTGGTGTGCATATATTCTGTTCGTGTCTCTGCTTTCAATTCTTCTGGGTATATACCCAGCAGTGAGATTGCTGTATCACATGACAGTTCTATAGTTAGCTCCCTGAGGAACTGCCACACTGTCCTCCATGATGGCTGAACCATTCTACATCCCCACCAGCAGTGCATGTGTATTACTTCTCTGGAGAAGTGTCTATTCAAATCACTTGCCCATTTAAAAAAATGGATTGTTTATCTTTTTATTTTCAAGGTGTGGGGTTTCTTTATATATGCTGGATATTAGGCCCTTATCAGATATATGATTACCAAATATTTTCTCCCATTGAGAAGGCTGCCTTTTCACTTTTTGGACAAACCCCTTTGAGGTGCAAAAGTTTTTAATTTTGAGGAGGTCCCATTTATCTATTTTTCCTTTCATTACTCATGCTTTGGGTGTAAAGTAAATGAAATCATTTCCTAATACAAGACCCTGTAAATGCTTCCCTACATTATCTTCTAGGAGCTTTATGGTCTTGGCTTTTATATTTATATC
Organism: Tolypeutes matacus; assembly: GCA_026826555.1. Classification (NCBI taxonomy): domain Eukaryota; kingdom Metazoa; phylum Chordata; class Mammalia; order Cingulata; family Chlamyphoridae; genus Tolypeutes; species Tolypeutes matacus. Next base: position 6,326,306 of record JAKSZT010053837.1, read on the forward strand.
ATTGATGCATCTTGAGTTAATTTTTGTATTAGGTGTGAGGTGATTTTCCTTTCTCATTCTTTTGGATATGGATATCCAGTTCTCCAAGCACCATTTGTTGAAGAGGCCATTCTCTTCTAGTTGTGTGGCCTTGGTAGCCTTGTCAAAGATCAAGTGACTGTATATGAGAGTTCTATATTAGAACTCTCAATTCCATTCAATTGGTCAGTATTTCTATACTTGTGTCAATACATGCAGTTTTGACCACTGTAAATTTGTAGTATGTCTTTAAGTCAGGTAGTATAGTGTGATTCTTCTGATTTCATTTTTATTTTTCAATATATCTTTGGCTATTCAGGGCCCCTTGCCCTTCCAAATAAATTTCATACTTAGCTTTTCAAATTCAGTAAAAAATGCTATGGTAATTTTTATTGGGATTGCGTTAAATCTGTAAATCAGCTTGGGTAGGATAGACCTCTTAATGATGTCTAGTTTTCCTGTCCATGAACAGGGAATATTCTTCCATTTATTTAAGTCTTCTTTAATTTCCTTTAACAGTGTTGTATAGTTTTCTGCATATAAATCATTTATATCTTTAAATTTATTCCTAGGTACTTGATTCATTTAGTTGCTCTTGTAAATGGTACTTTTTTCTTGAGTTCCTCCTCAGATTGCTCATTATTGGTGTACAGAAATGCTACTGATTTTTGCACATTGATCTTATAACCTGACACTTTACTGAAATCATTTACAAGCTTTAGAAGCTTTGCTGTAGATTTTTCAGGGCTTTCTATGTATAGGATCATGTCATCTGCAAATAGTGAAAGTTTTACTTCTTCCTTTCTAATTTGTATGCCTTTGGTATCTTTTTCTTGACTAAGTGCTCAAGCAAGTACTTCTAACACAATGTTAAATGACAGTGGTGACAGTGGCATCCTTGTCTTGTTCTAGATCTTAGAGGGAAAGCTTTTAGGATTTCACCATTGAATATGATGTTAGCTGTGGGTTTTTCATATATACCCTTTATAATGTTGAGCAAGTTTCCTTCTATTCCTATCTTTGCAGTGTTTTTTATCAGGAAAGGGTGTTATATTTTGTCGAATGCTTTTTCTGCATTTATAGAGATGATCACGTGATTTTTTTCTTTTGATCTGGTTATGTTGTGATTACATTGAATGATTTTCTTATGTTGAACCATTCTTGCATACCAGGGATGAAACCCACTTGGTCATGGAGTATAATTCATTTGATGTGTTGTTGAATATGATTAGCAAGTATTTTGTTGAGAATTTTAGCATCTAGGTTCATTAGAGAGATGGTCTATAGTTTTCCTTTTTCATGGCATCTTTGTTTGACTTTGGTACTAGGGTGATGTTGGCATCATAGAATGAGTTAGGCAATGTTTCCTCCACTTCTATTTTTTGGAAGAGTTTAAGCGGGATTGGTGTTAGTTCTTTCTGGAGTGTTTGGTAGAATTCACCTCTGAAGCCATTTGGTCCTGGGCTCTTCTTAGTAGGGAGGTTTTTGATGACTGATTCAATCTTGTTCTTGTGCTTGGTCTGTTGAGTTCATCTATTTCTTCTTTTGTCAATGTAGGCTGCTTGTGTGTTTCTAGGAATTTGTCCATTTCCTCTAAATTATCCATCTGTTGGCATACAATTTTTTAAAGTATCCTCTTATGATACTCTATTTCAGTGGGGTCAGTGGTGATATCCCCTTCCTCATTTCTTATTTTATGTATTTGCATCTTCTTTTTTTCTGTGTTAATTTAGCTAAGATTTGTCAAATTTATTAATCCTCTTAAAGAACCAGCTTTTGGTTTTGTTTATTTTTTCTAGTGCTTTCTTATTTTCCATTTCATTTAGCTCTGCTAATATCTTTTTTATTTCCTTCTTTGTACTTCCTTTGGAGCTAGTTTATTTTTCTTTTTCTAGTTTCTCCAGGTGTGCAGTTAGGTATTTGATTTTAGTTATTTCTTCTTTTTTAATATAGGCATTTATGGCTATGAATTTCCCTCTTATTACACCTTTTGCTGCATCCCATAGGTTTTGAACATTGTGTTGTCATCTTCATTTGTTTCAAGGTAGTTACTGATTTCTTTTGCAATTTTCTCCTTGACCCACTGTTTGTCTAAGAGTGTTGTTTAACTTCCAAATTGTTGTGCCTAATGTGATTCTCTGCCTCTTCATGATTTACAGCTTCATTCCATTGTGGTCAGAGAAATTACTTTGTATAATTTCAATCTTTCTGAATTCTTTGAGAGTTGTTCTGTGGCCTAGCATGTGGTCTATCCTGGAGAATGATCCATGTGCATTCGAGAAGAATGTATATCCTGCTGTATTTGGGTGTAATGTTCTGTATATGTCAATTAAGTCCAGATCTTCTAATGTATTATTCAAAGTCTTTGTTTCTTTATTGATTCTCTGTCAAGATGTTCTATCTAATGGTGAATTAAAGTGCCCACTATAATTTTAGAAGCATCTATTTCTCCACTTAGATTTCTAGTATTTGCCTCATGTCTTCTGAGGTGTCCTGGTTAGGTACATAAATGTTTATGATTGTTCTTTCTTCTTGATAGTTTACCCCTTTTATTAATATATAGTGTCCTTCTTTGTGTCTTACAATAGTTTTGCATTTAAAGTCTATTTTGTCCAATATTAGCATTGCTACTTCTGCCTTTTTTGGTTATTATTTGCATGTAAAATTGTTTTCCAAGCATTCACTTTCAGCCCCCTTGTGTCCCTGTGTCGAAGGTGGGTTTGTTGTTGACAGCATATAGATTGGTCATGTTTCCATATCCATTCTGCCAATTTGTGTCTCTTGACTGGTGAGTTTAATCCATTAACATTCAATATTATTACTGTCAAGGAATTACATTAGCCATATTTTCTTTAGGTTTTTGTATGTCATATGTTGGTTTTATTTCTCTTTTTATTTATTTATTTTAGTTATTCTTACATTCTCCTTCAACTCTCTCTCTCTCTTGCTTTTTCCTTTTGACCTGTAGAATTCCCTTTAGTATTTCTGGAATGCAGGTTTCTTTTTGACCTACTCTCTTAATTTCTGTTTATCTGTGAATATTTTGAACTATCCCTCATTTTTTAATGCCAGCTTTGCTGGATAAAGAATTCTTGGCTGGAAGTTGTTTTTATTTTAGCACCTTAACTATGTCATACCACTGCCTTCTTGCCTCCATGCTTTTAGATGAGAAATCAGCACTCAGTCTTATCGAGCTTCCCTTGTATGTGATGGATCTCTTTTCTCTTGCTGCTTTCAGTATTCTTTCTTTGTCTTGAGCATTGGACAGTTTGACAAGTATATGTCTTGGAGTAGGCCTGTTAGGATTTATACTGTTTGTGGTGCACTGCACTTCCTGGACATGTACATCCATGTCCCTCCATAGTGTTGGGAAGTATTCAGCCATTATTTCCTCCAACACATCTTCTGTTCCCTTACCCTTCTCTTTTCCCTCTGGGATTCCTATAATGTGTCTGCGCATTTTGTGTTGTCATTCAAACCCCTAAGTCCCTGCTGGGTTTTTTCTATCTTTTTATCTATCTGTTCTACTATCTGTCTGATTTCAGATGTACTGTCTTCCACATCACTGATTCTTTCCTCTGCCTGTTGAAATCTGCTGTTATGTGCTTACAGTGTCTTTTTTTATTTCTTGGACTGTGCCATTCATCACCATCATATCTGTTTTCTTTTTATGTATGTTTACAATTTCTTCAGTATGTTCTCCCAGTGTCTTCTTAATGTCCTTAATCTCTTCCTTCACTTCATTAAGTTGGCCCATGATATTTGTTTGGACATCTCTGATTAGTTGTTCCATGTTCTGCATCCCTTTCTGGTTTTTAGTCTGTTTTTTTTTTTTTTTTTTTGGACTGGGCTATGTCTTCCTGTTTCTTAGTATGGCTTGTGCTTTTTTGTTGGTATCTAGGCATCTGTTTATCTTGATGGGTTTATTCAGTTGGTTAGCTTCTCTCTATCTACTCCAGGGTTTTATTTTGTTGTTTTTTTGTGTGTGTGGTAAAGTTTCACCATGTTGTTTTGTAAACACTGTTTTTAATGGATAAACATTCCACTTAATGTCTGCTCCATAGTTTATTTAACTATCATTGGCCATTTAGTTTATCCCATATTTTGCTACTTCAACTAACCTTAATGAACCTACCAAAGCTGATTTGTTAGGATACTTGATTATGCAAAGATTTTCTTTTATATAAGTGAGATTTTACATAAGCACAGATAGTAATAAAATAAAGTCTGTGTATTTAGGTATCATGGAAGTTGCAAGTGGGAGGATTTATATAAAAATGAAAGACAAACATGTACATTGACTCAGTACAGGGCACATACATAGTCAGTTACATGATGGCCTTCTCAGCCAAACCTTCTACAGGATTGATAATCTTTCTTAAAATATTCATACATCTTTATGAATGCATAGATGTGACTATAATCAATCTAATTCCATTAACTACACATTACATTAATATGTAATATGTGGGCACTAATATCATTAGTTTATACACACAACACCTTTATGTTATATTCTCATACAGAATAATGCCTACATTGGGGAATACAATTTCTGTTTATATGTCTACTATGAGATATAACCATTTTTAGAAGACGTAAGGGCCTTATGCTTGCTTGAATGCATTAAGATGAGAAAGTACACATAGAAAATCCAAGCAATAATTTATTATGATTCATGTAGTTTGAAGAAAACTTAGAATCCCATTCCAGGTGTATTAGTCAGCCAAAGGGGTGCTGATGCAAAGTACCAGAAATCTGTTGGTTTTTATAAAGGATATTTATTTGGGGTAAAAGCTTACAATTACTAGGCTATAAAGAGGCCAACTCTAGGTACCATAAGAGGTATTTTCTCATCCAAAGTCTGTTGCCACATGTTGATGCAAGATGGCGGGCATTATCTGTGAGCGTACAGCCTTCCTCTTTCCTCTTAAGGCTCCGTGCACCCAGCTTCTTCTGATCTCAGCTGTAGGCTGGTATAGGACTCAGCAGCTCTGTTCTCTTCAGCTGCAAACTATCAGGCAAATGGCTCATCTCTCCCCAGGGCCACAGGATCAACGTCCTCTTCCATGTCTATGGAGCTCTCTCTCTCTTCTCGTGTATCTGCTTCTGTCTGTCTCCTTGATTGAATGCCTGTTTTTATAGCCCACAAAGGGGACAGGAACTCAAACTGAGTTGCCTTAATGATGTGGTCAAATCAAAGCTCTAATCGTAACATAATTTAATCAAAGACATCTCAGCTGAATCTAATCCAATCAAAGGGTATCACGCCCAGAGGAACAGACCAATTTACAAACATAACCTCTCTTTTTGTACCTCATAAATAATCTCAAACTGCCACACCAGGTTTCTAAACAATATTCCTTTGATATCTTTCTAACTTCCTGCTGCCCTCATCTTAAACCTAATCTATGTACTATGGGTTTTCCTATAAAACAAATTATTTTTTAGGTCATGGATGTTGCTTCCATTTAACATTAATCAAAGAAATCTAGCTTTCAACCCCCATTTCTAGGTAGCATAATATAACCAATGTTATCACGAGTTGATAGAATTCTAGCTTTAAGCAAAGGAACTGATGCTTCAGATAACTTGTTCAGAATTTTGCCCATGACAAGTAACATTCTTCTAGGATTCTTGAACTATTAAAACTAATTCAAAGAGCCACCCATTCATTTAACATATCAGCTATTTCATTCTCAGAAAGGTCAAATGTCTTAAACAAAACCACATCTTTTATCTTCTATTCTGATATATTACCAATTCCTGTTATCTTTTTGGCAATTGAAATACACTATAGTTTAATTCTTTTTAATAATAATTAAAATAATTTATAATAAATAAAATCATTAGGAAAGGATATAAATACTGATAAAAACATGTTGCACTTGAGGTAAATGTAACATTATTTTAAATGCACACTATTTTTACAGATGCTAGTTTTATACCATTCTCCTGTGGCAAATATACATAGGTTTTATTTGTATATGCAGGTGAATTTGTTAAGATTCACTTGTCTTTCTATAAAAAGAGTGATTTTATTTGGAAAGTCTAAGTAAATGAGATAAACAGAAAGTGTGAAAACTTAGGTCGATCTTCATAGTTGACATCAATATTGGAAATACTAGGTCCATTAAATGTTCTTAATGACAAGTATCACACAATAGGGCTAATCTTAGGGAGTCTTAAAAGTACCCTGACCAAATTAGTGATATCAATGCAATGAGTGAAGAACAAGCTATGAATCTTTTAAGTGCTTACCATTTTGTGTTTGAACATTAAAATTAAGGAGGAGTTCTTAATGTATGCAATATTATTGAAGAGGGTAGGGAGACATTGACATTTCCAAAGCCCTAAAAATTAGGGGTTTGTTTCATCTCTTTCAAAGAGTAAGAAGTATAACATGATTCCTACAAAGTAGGCTTTATACAAAGCACTAACATTTAACCTAAATACATTTATCTCTTAGCACATCAAGTTCTTAATTGCCAAGCATACATTACCAAACTGAAATTGAAGATAAATGAATATTTTATGTGTAATCTCCAAAGGGATAAGAATTAAAAATTAAATTAAAAGGCACTTGCCAATGTTTTAATTTGCTTGTTAAAAAAGCAAATGCAAATATTTGATGCTGACTATATCTTAAATTCTTCAAATCTAACTCAGTCAATTTCAGCAGCAATAGTTTGTGCTAAATAGGATTTTCTCCAATCTTACCAGGAGATAATATTGACAACAACAACAACAAAATGGTAACTGGTTTTTTAAATTATTATTTTAAACTTGCTTTATTTTTCTATCATTTGGAATGCTTGTGGGGTAGCAAAAATAACTAACACTTTTGAATATGCATTATATACCAGGCAGTCATCTAAAGACTGTACATGTATTATATCACTTAAACCTCACAAGAACCCTATGAAGTAGGTACTATAATCAGCCCCTTTTTATAGAGGGGAATATTGAGGCACTGAAAGATTAAGTGACTTGAACAGAATCTACTGCTAATAAGGAGCAGTCTGGTTTTGGAATCTGCACTTAAAAAAAAAACTGTACAGCATTGTAACCTAGTGAACCTTCAAAGTAAGTAATGTTTGTTCAGGTCAAATCAATTAGTTGATACTTTTTGACTCACTTTCCATTGACCTGGAATGTTCCATAACATAAAGTTTTGTTTTTTTCTTCTGCTTTTATGTCTCAATGGTAAAAAGAAGATTAGATTTAATTGTATAGAGGGTCATTAAAAATGACTTTAAGGTGGGAAAAAAACTAAACTGAATTTTGTTTTAAAACAGCAAGAAGAATGCTAAGAAACCACAGGTTATACTAACTTGTTTAATTCCCCTGCATGGGAAATTAAACCATGTTGTGCTAAATCTGTATAAAATAAGGCTGTTATCCAGGGGTTGCTTCAAATTTTCTTTAAATTCTCTTTACAGCACTGTATTTATCCCAAGTAAGCAAATGCTTTTAAACCTGTATTTTAAAAGCTACCTACCATGTGCTTTTTTTTTTTTACCTTGAGGATAAAACTAATGTTTATTTCTTTCTATTTGCCTTAAAGAAAACCCTAAAATGTCAGTTATAGCCAGCTCTCAATTATCTGTTATTCCAGGTCAGTGACAATAGCAAGCATAATTTAAATGCATGAATAATCAGGAAGTCTAATTTTGCTATTATTTTCATCCCTTCTACTAACAAATCTTTCTTCTTTGAACTGAAAATAGGTAGAAAAAAATATACTTAAATATTACCTTTTTTTTTTTTTTTTTTTTAAATGACTACCTCTGACACAAACTCGTGAAAGACTAATTGGGATAGACATATATCCAAAGGCATTCCAAAAACTGGATAAGGAAGGGTCAACCATATCTAAACTCTTCAGTTATTCATACAGATTCTCAAGAGAGTTTGGGGGTCATGCTTGAAGATAGGTCTTATATGAATTATCATAAGAGGCCATCCCCCCACATTTGAAAAGTTTTAGTTATATTTATTTTTTTGCTTCAGATTTGATCAGTTCACCAGTCATTGGGCTGGTACCCTCCCATATTCCCATGATATTAGCACATCCATTGACATCTAGCATGGTGTCTTCAGTCTGGAGCCTTACAACCAATCAGAGTTGATGCTATGGTATTAAAGGTTCCATAATAAAATGAAAAAGATGGCCTTCAAACTGATGAAAGCTGTAAAGTAGCTATTGTGCTTGTTTGGTATTGCAAGGCCCAAATGTATTATTTATGCAATTTTTCTTTTGAAAGAGAAACTGAAAGAGCAGATTTCATTTTATTGCATTCACTCAAAGCTATTGTCTCATGAATGTGAACATTTCTGCATTTTATTTCCTCAGAGTATAGGAGTTTTTCAGAGATCATCTAAGTAGGGATTTTAAAAGTTTAAAAACTGCTTTTAAAATAGGTATGCCCTAATGACAGATCTATTGTTCATACTGGTATATAAACTAAATAAAAAATTGCCACATAAAAACTTGCACCTAGTTCAAGGTATAATTTGCAAGGTCTTAGCTAGTCATTAAGACTTTTTATGTGGTTTAGGAAAACAGAAAAAAGTCAGTTTTTTAATCATAAAGTAATTCATCAAGAACAAATGTCGGCAATAATGAAATCTTTTATTACTTTGATTTTGTTGTTATACAGTAGTTTCAAATATGTTATCATATCTAAGAAAAGTCTAACAAAATGCACATATATGAAAAAACTAAATCCAAACCAAAGTTTAATATAAAAACAGGTTTAAGTGCTAAAATGATATAATAATTTTCCTAGTAATTTTATATTCAGAATCTTATTTGAACATCATAAAGACTGCAAAATTGGGTATTATTATTCCATTCATTTTTCAGACATAGGCACTGAGACTTAAGAGATGGAGTAAACTGACCACTGATATTTAAATGATGGGTGTGGGACCTCTTTCTGGTCTTCTGATTACAATAGAGTCCTCTTCACGCTACCCCATGTTTTACCTCTCTCCAGTTGCCTCTTTCATCTCTGTACCCTCACGGCTAAGGCTTCCTACTAACAATTAATTACAAATTAAACAAAGTTGTCTCTTAAAAGAAGAATAAATAGTAAGTCCTATCTACCTATGTCCATGGAAAATTCAATTGTGCTTGCCTGTCTTTTTTCTTAGAAAGGTATCTACTTTTGGAAATTTTTTCCATTCAAGTTGGTCTCCAGGAAATTATTTTTCAGTCTTCACTATATTTTAGCCTTCATACTTCCTTCCGAAACAGCAAAGGAGAATTTGCATTTAGTAGGGATCATTTAATGTTTGTGAATTTGTGAAATTAATGAATAAATGAAACTTCGTGGCATGTAGATTCTGATTTGCTTTAATGTTACCTTAAGATTTACCTGTATTACTAAGTGCTACATTGAAGAATACTAGCTCATACTTACAAAATAGCTACCATACACAGACTACCATATGCTACACTACAAAATATATGAAAATGTACACACAACCCCATCTTTACTCTTGCCAATGACCTTGCTTCCCATTTCACTAAGAAAATAGATGCAGTGAGAAAAATTTCACCAAGCTTTGGCCGTATCTGTCTGCCATCTCCATGGTTACATGGATGAACTGTTAGTGCTCCTAGCTAAGACCAAACCTCTTCTTGTGCCATAAATCCCATGCCTTCTCGCCTACTCAAGGTCATCAATCTGAAAATTCTTCCTTCATTGCCTGCATCAACTAATTTTTCTCTATATACTTGTTGTTATTTTTCCTATTAAAAATAAAAGCACATTTTGACCCCACTTTACTCTCCAGCAATCATCCCTTCTCTTTCCTTCCATTTACATTACAATCCATCAAAATAATTGTTTTTTTTTTTTAACAACAGTCTCCAGTTCCTTTACCAGAAATCTCTCACGAGTCCTTTCCTTTATTTTTGATATGTTCTCTTCCACAAAGGGTATCCTTTTCAATGTCAATAATGACTACCACATTGCTAAATTCAGGGTTTAATTTTCAGTCCTCATCTTTCTTGATGGTAGCCATATTTAAGACAATTGAACTTTGAAATTTTCTCTTTCTTTAAATACTTTTTCTTTTCTGTCACCTCAGGGTGTTCCTTTTCAGTCTCCTTTTCTGGTTCTTCTTTATCATCTCAATGCCATAGCCTTGGAGTATCTAAGAGCTCAGCCCTTTACCCTTTCAGAGAATGGCCACTCCATAATTCTATTGGCTTATCCCCCAACCTACTAGTCATTCTTACACATCCATCACCCAATCTGCCTTTAAAAGTTTCTACCTTTAAAAGATATGCAATCCCACCACTTCCATAACTATCACTTTAATCAAAGCCAATAAAATTCTCACCTGGAACATTGCAATAGCTTCTTCTTTCCTCTCCCAGCTTCAATACTCCTCTCAAGTCATTCTATAACCTATTAGCCAAAGTAATTGTGATAAATAACAAGGGAGAGTGTGTAACAACTCTTCTTAAAACTCTCCAATACCCTCCCCTTATCACTCTGAATAAAAGCCAAAAATTTATAACGGCCCCCCACCTCTACACAGGCTCATCATTATTTCCTTTCCTACCTCATGTCCCACTCTCCCTAAGTCACTTTGGACGAGCCCCTTACCCTCCACCCTGTGTCTTGAATATGATATGCATGCCTTTTATCAGGAGCTTTGCACAGGTTGCTTTCTTGGTGGTAGGAAGATCAATTGAAAAAGCCAGGGTTCCCTCCCACCTCAGCTCCATCCTTGTCTCTTCCTTTTGTTCCTTACAGACATGTCTAAGAAGTTCTGAGGGCCTTTTGTGCCTCCATGGCATGCGGGTCAGTGTACACGGCACGCACCCTGGCACGGCTGGCATCATTACCTGCTCTGGCAGCCACTGACACAGTGACATTCTGGTCTGGTCTCTCATTATGTGCTCTTGCAGGTCATTCCCACATTTTCTTTATCTTGTGCACAGTGCTTCTCCAGGTCTGCCAGCACTCCAGGCCAATCTGCACTGCTCTTGGTCTCACGGTAAAACTTCTACTGCCGAAACACTCTCAGGGGCTACAAAAAACTCGGGAAGGTCATCTGCGTTCTTCCTGCCAAGACTCATCAGGCAGAATGTTCTATGGCTTCGTCCCCTCAGCCCCTCAGTCTACGCGTGGGGACACCTGGGGCTCTTGTAAGATACTCGGGAACAGGGAACTCAGCCCAAATTATTTGGGGTTTATGTCTTTCTCTCCCCAATTATTTGGGGTTTATTCATTTTGTGCAGGACTAGAACAGGGTTATCGCTCAAGAACTTATGAGTACCTAGGTTTTCTTTTACTTTTTCAAATTTTTCTTTCCATCTACCCAATATGCAAAATATTTATCTTGTCTCAAATAATGCTGGAGACTAGGAGGTCTTATTTTCCTTAAACACAGTCTTCTGTATCTTTTGTCTGTGTAAGAGCCCTGGAGTTTGAAACATAAAACTAATAATTTACTTTGATTTTGTTGTCAGGTTGCTATATCATCCTTTCTTATGGCAGAAAGCATGTGAAACTCTAGCTGTTTATGAATGGGGAAGACAGGAAGTAAAGAAAAACAACTTTAATTAATATATCAAAATATTATCCTACTACATAGAATATATCCCTTATTAGAAAGGAAATATAAGACATATTTTAGCATATAATTTATCCTGGATGTTATGAATCTTGATTTATGTTGCAATGAGTTTTACATACAACTATAGGCTTCTTGATTTCCTATATTCCATGCAGTTATCCTTCATCTCTAAAAGTATCAAGGGTCTTTATTTCAAAGAATCATCAAATCACTGTGAAAAATTATATATTTGGCCTTCAGCTGTTATGTTCCAGTGTTACTTTTTAAATTTATAAACATCAAAAAATTAAAAAACCTACACCCATAAATCACTTTTAAAAATTCTCTCATACTAGAGTGATGAGCATAACATTTTTTTCCCAAGGAATTGGTATTTAGGATATTCTTTAGAAAGACAAAGAAAGCTGATAGGGCTTCACTGATACTTGCTCAGAAAAATTTGGTCCTTCTTGGTTTTTTGGTTTTGTTTTGTTTTTTGAGTGTGTGTTCCCCACTCCCCCATTTTCCCCTGAGGATTAATTACAGTAGTCTCCTCTGTAAGTCATTTTCATCCTCATCTATATAAAGCATTTCTTTAAAGTCCCATTTGTGTGCTCTTATAGCAGATAAAGAAACCAGCATTAGATCCTGCCCTCTGGGAATTTAAACCCTCTAGCTGCTCTCCACCTCCACTCTCAAATTCTGAATTATAAAAAATTGTCTTTTTAAAAACTTCAACAAAATTTAAAATTTTGGTGGGATGGGCATATTTTGGTATAATATTACATCAAAGTTTTATTATGAAAAACTGCATAGAATACTTTGGTAACAAAATCAAGGCTTGTTTCTTACAGATGCCCCATTTTGAATGAAGGATGTGAAATCCTCAAGCCTGTTCCAACTCCTAAGGTAAGAATCCTCCACTGCCTCCCAGATGAGAGTGACAATGTCCTCTGGACCCTGTGGTCTCCTGCCAAGATGTAAAAAGGGCCTAGGGAGCTAGAGTCAAGAAAGTGAAAAGACTGAAACCTGGAGGAAAGGTTACTAGAGTGAGAATGAATTCCTGGATGGTGCATTCAAGGCTGGTTCAACATGGATTCAAAGCAAACCCTTATTTTCTATTATGCGTCCATGATCCAAGTTTTCCTTTCTGGTATCAAACTACATGGGCACTCACTTTCAGATGGAGGCATACATTGGAAGAGTCAATGAATAACAGAGACATTGCTACCGAATTTCACACCCTGAAATGTTTAGAGGCAGAGCTATGGAGAGAAAAGAAAAGAGCAGAATGTATGCTAGTGGCTTCAGACTTCAGTTTTACAAATGTGTCATTTAGTGATTAGACTTATTTTTCTGAAGATTCTGATAAAACAAAATTAATATTATATATTGATGGGGAATGCAATTGTCTTGAAGACATCAAAGTTGATTGTTGAGGTGAGGAACTTATTTCTTCACTGAGGTCCACTCTCTAAAATGCATGAGAGATTCTGATATATGTTCGTTCTAACTGGGACAAATATTTCATGTAATGGCCATCACCTTGGAGGAAAACAGAGTCAATGGTGCGGCTGGGGGCCATCTGTGCACCATTTTGAAAATTGGAATAAAGTGATTTAGATTGGAATTTTCAAAGTCAGAAGTGGCTCTCATTATGGAATTCACTTTTCCAGCTTTCACCTGGCTTATGTACCCCCAAAGCCTGGAGTTAATCTCTTTGGTTCTGGCGTTACCTGGTAGATGAGCTTCTGGGGCAGATGGAAAGAATAGGGTGTTTCTACTTTGGGCAGTTTTCATTCCTGAGGCTACAGGAGATGAAAATGATTTTAGAGTGTCTCCCTTGTTTTCTGCTTTTGCATTTGGCCTGTATTAGTCAACCAAAGGGGTGCTGATGCAAAATACCAGAAATCTGTTGGGTTTTACAAAGGGTATTTATTTGGGGTAGAAGCTTACAGTTACCAGGCCATAATGCATAAGTTAACTTCTCTCACCAAAGTCTGTTGCCATATGTTGGAGCAAGATGGCTGCTGACATCTGCATGGGTTCAGCCTTCCTGGGTTCCTCTCTTCTCAGGGCTTGTTTCTCTCTGGGCTCAGCTGCTTTGCTCTCTGCACAGCTGTAGACTATCAGGTGAACAGCTCATCTCTCTTCCCAGGGTCTCTGCTGTGTCTAATTGAGCCTTCCCTCCTTCCTCACATATCTGCTTCTCTGTATGTTTACTTCCCAGGCTCCAGGATCAAAACTCCGAACTCCCATCTCTGTGGTGCGGTTTCTCTGTGAGTCCCTGCTGCCCACAAGGGGGCAGGGACTCAATGTCCTGTTGACGTGGCCCAATCAAAGCCTTAATCATTATTTAATCAAGTAAAAGTGAAACCTCTGAATCCAATCCAATCTAATATGCCCAGAGGGACAGACCAGTTCACAAACACAATCCAATATCTATTTTTGTAATTCATAAACAATATCAAACTGCTACATGGCCCATTTCTAATATGCCAAAAAAAAGTCAAGGAGGAAGCCTGTTTTCCACTTAATGGTGATTTTCTTACACATCAGCCTATTTGCCTAAAGGAACTCTGACAACGTTCCTTCGCTTTCTTCCCTCCTTCCCTCCATTCCTCCCTCCCTTACTCCCTCCCTTCCTTTGTCCTTTCCTTCATTCTGTGCTCATTCTATAAACACTTGTTAGGCACGAACTATGTACCAGATCTAGGATATACTTTTTTTCTTTGAAGAGGTTCCACACTAAAAGATGTAAACAGTCATGTAAATAAATAGTAACAAATCTGCTAAGGGTTAAGAGAAACATGTACATATGTAAATGAAGTACAAAGGAAGAAAGGATAAATTTCACTTAGGAGACAGCTTCAAATAAGAGACAGTTCTTAGACCTTGTAAATGTATGTATTTGTATGAGTATATTTCCATTCCTAAAGATATTTTATTTTCACTCTGAAAAGGAGAATTTTATGGGTTGATATAGACAGATTCCTATCCATAACATAAATTAATGTAATCTCTATGAGTAGTTACTTTCAGAATTCTGGTCCCATACTTATTTTCATAATATACACCTACGTGGCACAAGCAACCATGAACTTGGTCCCAAGCTAAATTTCTCAGAACTTGGAATGAGTGCACTGCCGGCTCCATCAACCTGGTAAAGCACTTCTGGCTATTTCAGAGAAGTTTTCTAAAAGGAAGCATTTAAAATGTATCTTGATCGCAGCTTGATTATTAGGAATGGGAAGCTCAGTCTTGTCTAGAACTTGGCTTAATTTATAGGCTTCCAGAAATACCTATGGAGTTTAAGAAACAATGTTTGATTTATGCAGAGCTGTAGGCATAAAGAAGATAAAATTTCTTTGGTGAACTTATCATAAGCAATCTACAGGCTCTTGTAAATTATGAACCCACCATGGTCACTTTTTCAATTAAAGAAAAAATATATAACCATCAGGTTGTATGACAAATATTTATTCATCCCCACACTGAATGGTACAAGAGGGGTAAAGGTAGAAAGTAGTATCAGAATGCATTATAGAATCCCCACTACTCAGTCCATGTTGTTAAGCATTTAAGGTTCACACAGAGCAGCCCTGTGCTGCAGCAGTAGCATTCCAAAGTGATTTTTCTGCAATCAGAGTTTCATTCATTACCCAATTTTCATGCAACTCCCCTGGCATTTGAAATATGTTTCAAGGTAGACTCCCCAAGGGCTTTTCCCCTCCCATAATAACTGATCTGCAGTGTCCAAAGATAGATCTAAATATCTTTGGTGCAAATTACTTGAGGCCTGCAGAGCATGATTCTCTGTCATCTTCATCACATTTCACACCTACAGAACTGATAACAGATTAATATCTAGGCTGAAAATATTTCATCAGCGTCTCTGACTAAGGCACCTTGCATTATTTTATCTGGGGGCACCAATAAAAGAGGGGGGGCCCAGAGAGAAAAAAAAATTATTTGCACTCAGAGAAGAGGAAAGAAAAAAGAATTTCCTTTAGCATTATGGGAAAGGCGACAGAGCTGGTCCTGGCAAAGTTCTCTGCTCCGATTATGTATACACTTTTATTCAATCATTGTATCGCTCTGTGTCTGACATTTGGTCAATAGTGCAATCTACCAGCGATCAGAATAAAATAGCCACCCCAGAGCACCTTGGAATTTCATTAGTTTCCTTTCAATGTAGTCCTTATAACTAGATGTTTATTTGGAAACACAAATTTAAAGTTCAATTCTGTGCCCTGTCAATATTAGTAAAGAGTCAAGGATCCTCGACATTACTGTAAACTTGATTTTTTCCCTGTGTATTCATTTATTTATTTATTCTGGTGGAGAAAAGGAGTTGAGGGAGGGACAGTAGAGCATAAGAAGGAAATTTTCTTGAAATGAAACATAAAAAAGAATTGGCAGTAAAATTTGCTAGCATGGAAGTCTTATTTTTTCAAGTATGATAAGTAGGAAAATGTGAAAATACATGGGAAACAATTTCACAAGTGTATTCAGTCTCTGGTAGGTTGCAAAGGATGTTCAAAGTGAAGACTGGTGAGAAAATAGTGGCATCAGCAATAATGTCATTGATTACGAGGAGGCAGTACAATGTGTCGTCAAAGAAATGGGTTTGGTTTTGTGTAGACCCAGATACGAACGGTCACTCAGTCATAGATTAGCTGTTGCTTTTGGTATAAGTTTTGTCTGAGCCTCAATTTTCTCATTTGAAAATGGGGGTAATGGTCCCTAACTTGATGACCTGGACGGGAGATGAGAGATAATAACATATATCAAAAGTGAGTCACATAATCAGAATAGAATTAACCAATAACCTTACTACTTATAAACTATCTATTTTTATTCTTCTTAATACATTTCTCATTAATTCATTTATTCAAGATCTATTTTGTGCCAAACAAATTGATGTGTTCTCATGCTGTATAGGAACAAATGCATAGATCAATGAAACAATGAAATGTTCACTAAGAAATTATGCTATCATAAGAATAGTTCAAATGCTATCATGTGTTTATATTAACTGCTTTCCAAGGAAAGGAAACTAGTTAGGAAATTAGAAGATTCTCTTTTACTGGGCTAACACTGGTTCATTTTTAACATAGTGTTCGAAGGAATATGGTTAAGGCATATTGATGTTGTCATACATATTCTTAAAATGTTATCCATTCTTAGATAAAAAGAATTACCAGCAAACTCATAAAAGAGACCACGGCACCAGGTGTAAAGGTAGAATTGACAACTTAAAGTTTTTAAATAAAATATCTTTCATTACATCGTAGCACATTTCCAACTTCTATCCTTGTGTCTCTGTGCTGTTGTTTAGAAGTTTTGGAACCATATTCTAATATATTATGTCTAATAACAAAAGCAATATTAAACTTCCCATTCAGAATTAATTTTGGTCCTCAGTTGCATTGTCTTTATGTGCTTCACACCTGCTAAATAATATTCTATATTTTATTTTGGCCACAACAATGATTCTGGGTATTGCAGTTAGAGCTAAACCCATTTTTATGAGTTTATAAAAGTGAGAAAAACTTAGAACGCTGTAATGTTAACAATCTCAAAAGAAGTCCATAGAATTTATAACATATCTTAAGTATTTACATTTTATATGAAGTGTTACATTTTTTCAATGATTTTTCAAATTAGTGATAATTATAATGATAAATATTTATTGAGCCCTTACCATGTGACAGGTAGTGTACTAAGGTCTTTATACATATTAAATCATTTAATCTTCAAAATACATACTATGACATAGGTACTGTCATTATTCCCATTTACTGAAGTGGGGACTAAGGCACAGAGACGTGAAGTGTTTTGCCCAAAGTCATACAGATACTAAGAGACAGAATGAAGAAGTGATTCAAGTCAGTTTACCTCTAGAGTCAGAACACTTTCTCACTATCCTAGGTTACCTCAGTAATAAAGGAAATTACAGATTATCTTTCTATGCACTGGAGAAGGCCAAGATGAGAGGAAAAGTAGTTCTCCCAGCATGATATACTAATCGAACTGGAATATGACGATAGACCATAAAACTTTTAATGTACTATTCTTCTGAAAAGACAACAGGATTATTAATATAATGACCAACTTTCAAAGTTCATGAGGAATAAATATTTATTCACGTTTGAATAAAATGTAAGTGACTTGAATGGACATTTTATGATAATCGAGCTTCTATTTTGTTTTTGTAATCCTGAACCCAGAATTCACTGGCTATTATTCAATTGTTTTTACAAAACATGCAGGGCCATCTGTTCTTTTGCTACTCTTGCATTCTTTCCCTTTGGGAAGATTCCTCTCCCAACTGCCTGTGGTTCTGGCAGAGCTGTAAACCAAGAAGCCTGCTTTCCTCGCCAGTAGGGCCTTGGTGTTTGATGTTCGGTAGGTACATCCCCACTTGCAGGGCATCATGTTTGGGTCAGGGGTAGACACATGATCCCAGAACAGTTTCACAGAGACTCTTTGGGGGGAAATTAACATAGAAGTTGGGAAAGACACAGCGTTTCTCTCCCTGGGATTTAAAACTCTGGGAAACATATAAGCCTGGAGCAGCTGGAGAACATCTGGTATTGACAAGGAGAAAACTTGGCTGAGAAAGAGGCCACATGAAGTCAGGGGGAGCCCGAAAGTGGAGAGGAAGAGATGAATCCTGGTGACACGCTGGAACCCTTGAATCCAGTCATTTCTCTTGTTTGCTTTTCTCCACCCATACCAACCTTCTTTCTGAGTCTCTATCATGTCAAGCTTATTCCCACCTCGGGACATTTGCACTTTTGATTCCCTCACTCTTTTCTTCCCCCATGTATTCACAGGGCTACTCTTTTCTTTCTTTCCCCCCCCCTTTTGTCATTTAGATCTCTAAATCTTCATAGAGGGTATTTCCAGGATCATTAAATCTATACAAGTTCCCATTCTTCACATTCGCTGTTTATGACTTTACCCTATTACATTTCCTTCACAAAATTTGTGTTATCTGGCACTGTGTGCCTCTCTCCACTCTGTGACTTTAAGAGAAGGCAACTTGCCTTCTTCTCATCTCTATATCCCCAGCACAATAAGCAATGGGCTGATATATAAGAGGTGTTTAGTAAATATATGTGAAACAATTGAAATTGAGTCAAAGGATTTTTTTTCATAAAATCATTTGAGATAACTTTCTTTAACAAATGACTGACAAATTACTGATTGTTTATTATAGCATGAGCACATAATCTATCCAGATTAATATTTTTGTAAACTTGCCACATATATTACCTAAGGATCAAGAAAAAAATCCAATGCCAGTAATACTCTTTCCATTTAACATCATATTTCCATAGCCTACAAATATTTTGGACAATCTTTCACTGCTTTTACAAAATAATTAAAACATTTATATTCGTTCATTTAGTAATAAGTATTAAGTACCTGTCACTATATGTAGTGCTGTTCTAGGCACTGTAGTGAACATAAAAAAATGAAAGAGGAATAACAGAGTGGAAAATACTACTTAGGAAATGAGCAGAAATATAAACAGGCTAAATGAGAAGTAATAGTATACACTGAAAATGTGCTAGAATTTAGAGAAGGAAGGGATTTTATTAACTGAAATACTTGGAGATGACCTTCTGGATGGCACAAGACTGAATGTTGATTTGGAACTTTCGAGAATCTCTGAAGGATGGGAGAGGACAGTCCAAGGAAAGAGTACGAGAGTATGACCTCCTGTGGGGCTGGCGATGAGTGTACTGCAGTTCAAGTGAAATCCTCCCTTGAGGAATTGAGAGAAATAAGTTAATAGGATCAGGTTTTAGGGGTGTTTAAATTAGGGATATGTAGTTTTATATTATTCATATTAGAGATTCTTGCAAGGAAAATGAGAAGTAAATTTTAGGATAATTTACCCAGCTTGTACAATATGCAGAATAACTACAGAAGGAAAATCATCAGAAAAACCACGTCGAAAGCCTGTGCTGCAGTTCAGATGGGAAGCATTTTAAACTCTTGGAAAGGGTGGTGCTCAGGGATTGTATGTAGAGGAAAGAAAAGATGGCTCATTCAGATGAACACTCAATATAACTTATGAGGAAAAGCAGAGGGTCAGGATTACTGCCAAATTCTTCCTTTTGGAAAAATGGAAAAAGATGAAACCAGTGATGGAAATATTCATGTTGGACGTGGAACCAGCTTTGGGATAATTGTGAATTGGGTTTTGATGAAACTAAGTTAATGGTAACACGAGTAAGTAGAAAGTTTCCATTTGGTAGCTGGCAACTCAGGCATTCACATAAGAGCTAAGGTATGATATAGCATTTGACTGATGCCATTTATAGATTTGGCAGTTAATAGGCATTTATTTGATAGGTATAATCCATTATGTAGAGAAGGCATAGTGCCCAGTGTTCATGATACTTGTAGGCACCCAAAAAAATGGTTTTATTTTTCTACAAATCAGAAGAAAAATATATACTATTCATCTTTATAATAACATAGCTGTAAAATGTACTTTTGAATATTTTGTTTTATGGAGGAAGGGACCCGTGAAGATGGAAGTGCCCAGAGCCCATGAAAATCAAAATGTGATCCTGTGAGTTTGCCGTAGTAGTGAAATGAATTATTAGGAAGTGAGCAAAAGGCCAAAGACAGTCTCAGAGCAATGGTTTGCAGGGTTTGTTCTTCTCTCAACATATGCATTCACATTCCCGACACCCCCCAGAGCAGCAAGATGGGGTCTGGCAAATAGGAAGCCCTCATTCAAAGAGTGCTAAGTAAATGTGGATGATTTCCTGCCAGCAGGGCCACAGCTACCCAGATTATAGTCACATGGCATACATGTCCTAGCCAAGCTTTCAGTATATAGATGTAATCACCCCCCCAGAGGCCTTCAATGAGGGAACAATTAAAAATCAGAAAAGGGATGTGAATTTAGCTTTCACACTCCATTTTTCTTTATTTAGAGTTAGCTTTGGCATTTTTTGAAACAGAAAAATAGAATCATATAAAAACAATTATAAGGGTTTTAAATATGAACACAAGGAATAAAAAGTTCAGAATTCATTTGAAAAAGTTTCTAATACAAAATTCAATGGTATTTTATTTAAGGACCCTTTCTGTATATACCTATTAACCACATGATCCTTCAGTTCTCCGAACTCATAAGGTACCATAAATGTGTAAAATATATTCCCAACGCTGTTGGTTCCTAATCTATTATTGTGTTAAAAAAAATTAGATGATAAATTTTACGTGTCTTTCGTGTTTTCCTAAGAATGTTTCTAGTTTTCTATCTTGGACTCCCCTTATGCCAAAGATCAAAGAAATTCTTTATATTTCATTAATTGAGAAGATATTCTATTTAATATGTATCTAAAATTAGGTTGGACACAGCTATTTCTTTTTTTATTTGTTTTTGAAACTCTACCCCTTTATTTCTTGATAAACTTTGCTAAAGTAATGACTACATTTCCTTAACACTGCAAATAATAAAGTCAACTATGTATTTGAGCAAGTTGACATCTTCACTTAGCAAACTCACCCTAAATTGCAAAAACAAACCCTCCTGACAGTTGGCTGACAATGGCTGAGCTGACAACAGAAATAATTTCAAGCAGTAGAATAAATCTAAAAAATAACAGATCTAAGCTAGTACATATATTAGTACAGACCTTTTTTTTATAATGGTATAAAAAAGAAAGAAATCAAAGGAAAAGGATGCAACATGCCCGTTAGGTATGGCACAAAGTCTCAGCCTATCACAGTAAGTTATTTGCAAATTCAAGTTATAGTGCATCCTTTGTCCTTACCAGCAGGTTCAGCTGTTAAGCAGGAAACATTCAAATATAATATGGCCTTGAGGGGAAAAATAGACAGTTTCTTTTTTTGTCCATTACAAATGGCTAACACCAGCATGATAATTTAATGATTAAATTTTATTTGGCAGGAAAAGCTAGCCATTTATTTGGAGTCCTGAAAATCACTAAACTCTGAATGTTTTGCTTAGGTATGAGTAAATCATACATTGCCTATTCAGTTAAAGGAAACATCCTTTTCTCCTCTTCTCCATACTATTTGCTTCCCTACAAGTATTCAGCAGGGATCTAAAAGTAGTATGTATGTTTATGGGGAGTGGAATCAGCTATGTTTCACTTTTAAAAAGCTGAGCTATCCAGGCACATGCTAAAGTTGCCCTGTTGGACTGAAGACTGAATGTGGCATCATAGTGACGATCTGGTTGCCTAGGTGGTCTAATTTGAAGCAGATGGATATTAGAGCAGTGGAAAACGTGCAGTGTCGGAACAGTGTCCTGGGAGAGTTTGCAGTGTGCGAAGAGGCGAGCCTAGAAGACATGGCTTTAAGGAGCAGAGAAGCTAAATGTGATGAAGTTGTGAGAGAGATGGGATGAAAAGAAGAAATGAACAATATTTTAAAAGCAGAAGTAGGAGAGAGAGAAAGCATGACCAGCAGTATCAGATGCTAAGAACTGAAAACCACTCATTGGATTTGGCAATTCAGAGAGCGGTTTCAGTGGATTTGGTATGATCTGAAGCCAGACTACAGTGGGTTGAATGAACAAGAAAGGGAGGGTAAATTTATAACTTCCTACAAATATCTTAGCTCTAAATGGAAAATGCAAATTAGAGCAGAATTTAGGAGAATGGATCTTGGAGGGGGAATAGAGAATGAAGAGACAGTTAAAAAATATGAGAAGGGGAAAAAGTAATATTTATGAAGCAAGGTCCATGGATTCTATGAGGTCAAAGAGAATATGGGGAAAGTTGGCCTCCAAAGCCCCAGTGGTGGGATTGGTTTCCACTGGGAGACATTCTCTTCCTCTGAGACAGCAGGAGAAATAAGATTGTGTTAACATAGGTACTTGGTGCTTTGCTGGAAGAGAATGAGCAGGGTTTCTACCCCATGGTCTCCATTATGTTTTCCATGACACAGGCAAGCCCGTTGGTTGAGGATGAGAGGAGCAGAGGTATAGTCCTCTCTTGCATTAAGTGGTAAGTCTTTAAAATAGATGCTGATGACTTTTAAGAAATTGGAAACCATAATTCTGAAGTGGCGCCAACCACAGCGCTTGTCTGCCCAAGTGATCAAACTAATTCACACCTGCTTTTGAAGAGGTAGAACAAGGAACTGATGAAATGATGAGTCTTCATAAGAAAATGAGCGAAGTGGTCAAAGGGGTACAGTCTGTATAGGGAAATTCTTTAGAGTCCACATGTCTTATATCTCCATGTCTCCAAAGTTTAGCATAAAACTCAGCACATGATAAGTACAAAACAAATAATGGTGGAATGAAGAATGTCACGGAGTAGCTAATAGAAACAAGGAACTGAATGTCTTGGGGACATTGAAATTAATAGTAGTAATCCTCCTACTCCCACTAATAATGATGATGATGGCAAACATTTTTTGGGTAATTATTATGTGCTGAACACTCTTCCAACCAATTTATTTGTATTATCTCATTTAAATCCTCATAACAGGCATATGAGGTGGACATTATTGTTATTGCAATTTTACACTTTAGGTTCAGAGAGGACAAATAATTTGCCAAGTTCACGTGGTTTAATAAGTGAGAAACCAAGATTTGAGCCAAGTAGTCTGCTTCCTGGGACCATAGTTGGGAGAGGAGTGAGAAAACTAGGATAGGAATATATTGTTGAAGAAGATGATATGGAGGTTTTAGATTAATTTTGTAGCCACTTTCTCCCTCTCTTGCTCCTCTCCTACGTCATGTTCCCAATATAATGCTTAGTACACAACAGGTATTTGATAAAACATTGAGTGGTAGGATAGTGGGCTTTGACTAGAGATACAGTGGACCGTTCATTTTCCTCTACTGAGATACTTAAAAATAGCGAAGTAGAGGGCTTTGAAAGCTTTTTATTCACACACACACACACACACACATGCACATACACAAATACTTTGGTGACCACAACAAAACCTAAATGCAATAATTAACCATATTCAGGCCGAGATGGTGGCTTTGCACATATGTGTTTCCTAAGCATTAAGACACTGTTTCAGGGTGGGCCTGGCCTAGACTCTACATGACCTTGCAAGATTTATTTGAAACTTCTTTGATTCTCAGATTTCTTATAGAGCTACTTGGGACTAGGATGTTATTCAATCTCTTTGGCTTATTATAAAGTAGAATGATATTTTAAAATGTAAAGGAGGGTTTCTCTATCTCTTGAAACATTTCCTAGGCTTCTGATTTGAGAACATGCTTTTCTGGCATATATAGAGTTTCAGACCACTACAATCACATAAGCTGCTTTAATGTTATTGAGGAAAATGAACTAAATACTGTGATTAGAAACAAAACAGAGCAACAGGAAAAGTTGTTTTATTTATAAAGTGCATCCTGGTTTCCACCTTTGAAAGTCATGGTCTTAAACTTTTGAAATTTTAAGTAATCTATGAAATTAAAGAATTGAAAAAGTCTTGACCAAATTTATGCTTAAAATTTTATGGTCATATGGTTGCCTATAAACATCCTTTGTACTTTCAACAAAGATACTATTACTTAAATCAAATTCATGTCCTTGAAAATTAAATATGTTAAAACTTGTTTCTTCTACACAAATTCTCTCTAGTCTTAGTAAACCATTAATTCAAACTAAAATTTGAAAAAATTCAGTTTGGGGGATTAAATTCCAAAAGATTTAATAAGAAAATCTTAACAGGTAAGCAATCGACCTTCCTGCCTAACCTCGTGTGACAATTTAGTTTCTCAAGACTATTTGCCTCATACCTACAAAACGTATAAAATCAAAAAATGCTTAAACCAAAAACAAATTGAACAAATTCATTTGTATGCTAAATTTGTATATGAAAATAATAGACATTATGGATATTTTTCTTTGAATATTAGCTTCCAGAGAGAAGGAAATAAGTTGAATATTATAAATCAAAGATTCCCAAATATGAGATTCTACAAGAATGTTTTTGAGTGACATATTGGGCAATTTATTGTAGTACAGTAAAATGAAACAAATAAACAAAACTGCTTTAGTTTTCAGTACATTCAAACATAATTTGGGTAGCATATGTCTAAATAATTCTTTATTTTTAAATGATAAACTTTATTTTTAGAGCAGTTTCAGGTTTACAGAAAAATTACATAGAAAAAACAGAGCGTTCCCATATATCCCCTCCACACTGTTTCCCCTATTATTAAGATCTTGCATTAGTGTGGTACATTTGTTAAAATCGACGAACCAATATTGATGTATTATTAGAACTTAAACTCCATAGTTTACATAAGGGTTCACTCTTTGTGGATACAGTTTTATGGGTTTTGACAAATGTGTAATGTCATGTTATCCCCTGTAATGCTATAAATAGAATAGTTTCACTGCCCTAAAAATACCCTCTGCTCTTCCTATTCATCTCTTCCCCCCGCCTTCCCCACCCCCACCCAGTGGCAACCACTGATCTTTTTATTGTCTCTACCCTTTCCACAATGCCATATAGTTGGAATCATACAGTGTATAGCCTTTTCTGTCTGGTTTCTTTCTCTTACCAATATGCATTCAAAATTCCTCTGTGATTTTTGTAACTTAATAGCTCTTTTCTTTTTATCACTGAATAATCTTGTATTGTATGATATGCTGCAGTTTGTTTGTCCTTTCACCTGTGGAAAGGCATCTTGGCTGCTTCCAATTTTTGGCAATTATGAATAATGCTGCTACAAACATTCATGTACAGAGTTTTTTGTTTTTGTTTTGTGGACATAGTTTTCAACTCCTTTGGATAACTACATAGGAGGGTAATTGCTGGATCATATAGGAAGCTTATGTTTAGCTTTGTAAGAAACTGCCAAACTGTACTCCAAAATGGCTCTCCTATTTTGCGTTGCCACCAGCAATGAATGAGTTCCTGCTGCAGCACTTTCTCACTAGTTTTTGGTGTTGCTGGGGATTTGTATTTCAGTCATTCTAATAGATGTGTAGTGGTATCTCATTGTTGTTCTAGTTTGCAATTCCCTCATGATACTGATTTGGCATTTGTATATGTTCTTTGGTGAAGTATCTGCTTGGTAATTTTGCCAGTTTATTAAAATTGGGTTGTTTGATTTCTTATTGAGTTTTAAGACTTCTTTGTATTTCTTGGATACAAGTCCTTTGTCAGGTATATTTTTTGCAAATATGTTCTCCCAGTCTGTGGCTTGTCTTTTAATTCTTTTCACACTGTCCTTGGCAGAGCAGATGTTTTAAAAATTTTATCAGTTAATCAAAATTTCCTTTTATGGATTGTGCCTTAAGGGTTTTATCCAAGAAGTCATCGTCAAATCCAAAATCATGTAGATTTTCTCCTATGTTATCTTTAGATGTTTTACAGTTTTGCATTTTGCATTTTACATTTAGGTCTATGATCCATTTTAATTTGATTTTTGTGTAAAGTGCAAGGTATGTGTCTAGACTGATTTTTTTTTTTTTTTTTTGCATGTGGATGTCTAGTTCATCACCATTTTTTTTTTTTTTTTAAGATTTTATTTATTTATTCATTTATCCCCCCTTGCTGCTTGTGCTCGCTGGGTCAGCTAACCACGCCGTGCGGGCGGGCTTGCCTTCACCAGGAGGCCCTGGGAACCGAACCTGGGGCCTCCCATATGATAAACGGGAGCCCTACCGATTGAGCCACAGCCGCTTCCCAATCACCATTTGTTGAAATGGCTATCCTTTCTCCATTTAAATGCCTTTGTTCCTTTGCCAAAGATCAGATGACTATATTTGTGTGGGTCTACTTCTGAGCCCTTTATTCTGCTCCATTGATCTATTTATCTATTCTTTTGCCAAGACCATTTGATCACTTTAGCTTTATAGTAATTCTTGAAGTCTAGTGGTGTCAGTCTTCTGACTTTGTTCTTCTTTGGTATTGTGTTGGCTATTTTGGATCTTTTGCCTTTCTATATAAATTTAAGAATCAATTTGCCAATATCTACAAAATAACTTGTTGGGATTTTGATTGGAATTACATTGTGTCTCTAAGTAACTCTCAGTAGTAAGAAATATATTAACTTTTAAAATTTTTGAGCAACTACAAAATAATTATAACTTGAAACTGTAATGCTGTGTTTGATCATGTTTACTAAACTATAGAGGGGAAAAGAATTGTAGCTATAGAGGCAGACTTGAAAATAAGAACCTACATATATGTTTAGGGTCTAAAACGTCAGATGCTTCAATTTTACTCCTCTTTACTATTCCATCTCTAAAAGCTTGGTGTTCAAGGGAACCAAATTCTGGCAAGCTTCCAAATCATATCTTTAAATTTAATTTAAAAAGGTGTTATAATAAAATTAATGCAGTTTTTTAAAAGTAGAAAAAATGGAAAGCATGTTAAAGTTAAGGAAGATAAAACAATCACTTAAGAGAGAAATACTGATTGTGTTTTGGTATGTTTTCTTCAATATTTTTCCAAAGCATATGTGGTTAAGAGTTTTTTGCCTTTGCTTTGTTGTTGCTGTTATTGCTTTTATTTTAGGAATTATATCTTTATTCTGAAAGCAGTGTTACCATATTGGAAGAGTTTGTAATGCAGAAGAGAGGACAGTATGGATAAACATACTGAGAGGCTGAAGCTAGGCAAGCCTGACAGTAGAGCAAGGGATAAGAAGGAATGGTGTATTCGTTTGGATGAGCTAGTATTATTTCTGGTTTATGCTCACATAGGCTAGTTTGTTGGTGTAGAGAAGAGGATCTGTGCTCCATGCAGTCACTCAGGACCCAGGCTGGTGAAAACTCAGCCTCTGGAAACATTGTCCAACAATCACAGTGCAAAAGAACTGGAGAATCACACGTAAGCTCTTCACCGTCTGAGTCATGAAGTGACATGTATCTCTGCTGCCCTGTTTTTCTTGTCCAAGCTAGTCGTATGGCCCTACCTAATAGCTTTGGGGATGATAAATGCAGGGAGCAAATAGAATATTTGGTGAATATGCATTCTCTAGCACAAATGCATGAACAAAATGAAATTATGTATGCATTTGAGTATATGCATAAGAGTTCAATTTAAGTTCTTCTTTAGAAGATCTTTCCAATTACTCTGACCTTTCCCTTTTTGCAGTTCCTGTAATATTTACTCTCTTGGTACACATTTTAAAAATTGCATACTATACATATTACCTCAAACTTTTGCTTAAATATTTTGTGTGTTTTCCTCCTGGATTTATGTGCATAGAAAAAGTGTCAGACAATATTTATTGAATGAATATTGGTCCTTAACTTAAGTGAGAAACTGAGGATCACTGACATAATAGCTGTTATTTTGATTTATGAATGGTACATCCTGACAAAAATGGTAACTTATATTCTTGCCTCTACTTTCTGGAACCACATAACTCACCTGTTCACATTTGACGTTAGCAATCCCTGGGGGATAAAATCCAAGTTCCTTAACATGACATATAAATTCCCCGATACCTGCCCCTTGCTTACATCTCCTATCTCATCTATGTTCACTCTTTGCTTTGCATTTTATGCTGTCAAGCAATTTTTAGTTCCCCCATTATACCACACTGCTTTTTCTCTTGGTATTTTTGCTTAAACAATCTCTACCTGGATCGTCTTTGTGAACGCCATTCCCTTTTACCAGGATATGGCCACATTTCCAATGAATTCCTAGTCTTCACCCAAAACTCAACTCAGAAATTATCTTTTCCTGGACGAGGCAAGCTGAGATAACTTCCTCGCTTATGTTTTCCAGTAAAACCCTGTGCATATCCTTAGGCAGCTAGGTCATAATAGCGATCTAATTCATCTCTGAACCCCTGTGCTTATCATGAAATTAATTTACGTTTTTGAAGGTGGAATAATTGGGACCAATAGGTGGAATACCCTGGGAGCCTTCCCTCTTTTCTTTTACACAGTCCCTGAAGCACAGCCTCTCCAAACCCTTTCCCTGTCTTCTTTACTTTATTATGGGCTTTTCTAGTGTTGGAGGTTATACACAACATTAATTCAGTGTGATTTTAAATGGGAGGAAATTTTGTACCATGTTTCAAGGGTCGCTTTCTGTGCCCTGGTACAGAGGGGTCAGTTAACTTTTACATGTGCCTTAGGTAGGCACGTTATGCTCCTGCCCACCCTAGTAGGCCTTTCAAACTATTATGCCATTCCAAGAGCCAGGGGTTCAGATTCTATGAAAACATGAATTATTAATGTCTGATTTTCACAGCAATAGAATATCTTTGCCCAAATAGTAGCATTTCTTCCATGCTTTCTGACATTCTTTCTTAATATAAAATCCTGACCCTTTAGTAGGTTGTCTTTTTGAATCACAGCTTTGCTGACTTTAATAAACACACTGCTGTAACTTTTAATCAGCACAAAAGTTCAGTTTGGAAAGTTTATGGTCAGATTAGAATCAAAACTACAAGTGAATAGTGGTGAATAAATATATGAATAAGGCTAAACATTTCCTATGTAGCAAATGTAGTTTCCAGGTAAAATCAAATAGGGGCTTATTTTTTTCTGAAAGAGTTTTCCTCTTTATTTGTAAAAGGAAAGACATGTGTACAGTAGAAAGAGACAGTGCCAAGCTTTCTTTCCTCTTATCTTAGATTGCCATCCTCTCAAATCCATTCATGGACACAGTGATACTATTTTGCATTGCACACACCTAATTTACCTCCGTTATGGTTGAAACCATCTCTTTACCAGTGATTTGGCATTTAAAAATCGAACCATTCAGAATTTTAAAAAAATTAAATCATTTTAAAATTAACTAAAACTTGTAAATTAATAACATGGCTATTGATTATATGATCACCTCAAAAAGATATTCAATTTTCATTTGCTTGCTATTCTAATTGCTCCTTATTCAAATGATAGAGACTATTTGTTCCTTATCCGACACCCTGGTCATTTGCCTGAACTCAAAGAAGCTTATTCACAGATGCCATCTGTCCAGAGAGCAACTTGGCATTTGTCTGGGTGTGGGTCTTGGTTTCTGTCCAGTAACTTTAGTCACTGTACTTGTAGGATAACGTGCTTTTTTTCTGAATTGCTAAATGTATAATCATGCGTCCTCCTGCCTCATCTTTCTGTAATGGCCTTTTTTGACTGTCATTTATCAAGCCATAAAGGAAGAAAATAAATTTTCAACTCATCACATAATCAAAAACCAAATACAATGTCTCATTCTAGCAAAGGCAATTCTGAAAATGATTTGAAGCATAACCTTTGTTTTTTTATAACCTTCACTAGAGTGGATTTCTTGTATTGCTTCCAAAAGGGAAGATATCTAAAGGATACCTCCTCATGCTGAAAGAGTTGGTGAAGCCCAGGCTGCCATGAAAAATTCCATTGTTTGCCAAGGGGTACCCAGTACAATTACTACTCTGTTCCAGTGACAGTGACTATCACGAAGAGGAGCATGACAGAGTGTCTCTAAGGTCCAGGGCAGCTCTGGATTTCTTCTAGCCTTAAATGTAGGCTGCCTGGCCTCAGAAAGGCTACAGGGCCCACCCCACTATCTTTTCTCATAGTTTACCAAATAGTATCCTCCATTCCCATCTGATCTGAATTTATAAAATAGCTTTAGACAAGAAGTACTTTCCAAAAGTAGTTTATCAATGTAAATCACAATATGCTGTTTTCTAAATGAAGTGTTAGGGATTGTGAAGATAAACATGAACTAGAAATGATGACCTTTGTCCTGAAATGGCTACTTCCTATCTAATTAGAGATATATGACATGAAAAAAAAAAAAAAAACAAACAAAACCATGAATGTTACTGGAAAGAGAGATCTGATTAGAGACTTCTCTTTATTTAGTAACATATTTTTCTCTTCATTTATTAACATGAACTATTTTATTAAAAGTAGCCCTATCCTCTCTGACAATTTTTACATTCAGATGTCTATTATATGCCTTCTGTATGGAAGACACTGTACTGGATTTTCACATACAAATTTCCAAGCCATATAAGGTAGGAATGATTATTTCATCTTCACAGATGATAAAACTAAAACTCACAATGTGGAAATTTGGTCACCATCACCCAGCTACTTTGCTACCGAGTCATGGCTCTAACATAGGTTTGCTCAGAGGGTCTGAAGGGATAGGGCAGAGAGCAGGTATGTGCCTCAGGTATGATAGCAGTGATAAGAGGTAGGTGCTATGATGGGCATAAAACCCAGGGAAGTTGCCAGAAGGGAGAGATAGAGACCCGTTTTGAAGGCAGCCAGTAGCACCTCCATCTATCTCCGTGGTATCCACATGCCACTCTTGGGAATCTTCCTGATTCTCCACTGTACACATAGCTGGACTCTGTCATTGCAAGAGCATGAACACTAGGCATCAACACATAAGTCAATAATTTCACTGAGTCCTAGTTTTTCATTTTGTAAAAATGCTATGATGTTTATTTCTCTGTAGATTAAATTAAATAATTAATCATAAGCACCTTGTACAGTATCTAGAAGCTAGTATTTGCTCAATAAATGCTAGATTTCTTCTTTTCTCATTCTGCTCACTTCCCTTCCTTCTTTCCCCTGTTAACCAACTAAAACTTTCTGATCACTTTTGTTTTTAATATTTTTTATTAGAGAAGTTGTCAGTTTACGTAAAAATTATGCAGAAAATAGGGAGTTTGCATATACCTCCCTATTATTAATACTTTGTATTAGTGTGGTTACAATTTATGAAAGAATATCATTATAATTGTACTATTAACTATGGTCCAAAGTTTAAATTAGGGGCCATTGTTTGGGTTGTGCAATCCTATGGATTTTTACAGTTTTTATTCTAGTAACATTTCCTCTTTTAACCACATCTAAATATATAATACAGTGGTGTTAATTATTTACAATGCTGTGCGATCATCACCACCATCCATTACCAAAACTTTTTCATCACCCTAAATGGAAATTCTTTACCAGTGAAACATTAACTCCCCATTAACTGGGTGAGGCTACCCATCCCAGGCCCTGGTAAACTATCGTCTAGATTCTGACTCTATGAACTTGTTTACCCTAATTGTTTCCTATCAGTAAGATCGCATGATAGTTGCCCTTTTGTGTCTGGTTTATTTCACTCAACATGATGTCTTCTGTGTTCATTCATGTTGTCGCATGTATCAGAACTTCATTTCTCTTCATGGGTGAATAATATTTCACTGTATGTATATACCACATTTTGTTTATCTATCCATCTTTTGATGGACACTTGTATTACTTCCATCTTTTGGCAATTATGAATAATTCTGCTATGAACATTGGTGTGAAAATATCTGTGAGTTCCTGCTTTCAATCATTTTGGGTAGAATCACTTTTTATTTAGCGTCTTCCATCTGTTTGTTTCTTTCCATTTCATAAATACAAACAAAATGACAGCTAGCAGTTCTCATATCTTAATTACTCCAAATAAATACAAAATCTACTATAAAACATTAGGAAATTACAGACGACAGACATGAAGAGGAGGTTTTCCTGAGCAGCACTGTGGAACACAACCTCAACATGTCCCAAACCTACTCTTTTTTTGTTTCATCTGTCAACACACAATATCGCTAGTCACAACACAAAGCAGCTTTCTTGCTCTGCATTGTCCTTTACCCCTCCACACCATGGAATTCTTGAAACACCCTCCATCTTGTTTCCTGGATACCCCACTCCCCAGGGTTTCCTCCTATCCCATTTGTCTCTCCTCAATCTCTCTTGCAATTCCCTCCACTTTATCACTTTACTGGTGATAAGAGACCAGAGTCCTTTGGGCTCAATTCCAAGCACATGGCTCTGTTTCTACACTTCTGTTTCATTTGGTCTTGTGGCTTTAAGTGTTCCCTATCTATTGATGACTCTCTGATTTCTACCCTTAGGCCAGACTTCTCCCCTGAGCTACAGTCCTGTATAACTGAGTTTCTACAGGTGATGTCTGATAGGCATCTCAAACTGGAATTGAATTTTCCTTCCACTGGTTCCATCCCTAGTCTTTGCCGTCTAAGTAAATGGCAGAATCTAGAAATCCTGATTAATTCCCTTTTTTCCCCCTTCACACCTTGGGCCATTCCATTCTAACTAACATGTTTCTTGAACCCATTCATGTCATTCTGCCACCACCTCTAGCCTAGAGCAAGCTACCTTCATGCCTCCTGGTCTCCTGCAAGGGACTTAAAACCTGCCTCTCTGCTTCTGCTCCTGTTCTCTAGAGTGTATAACTGAGTGTCATCTGTAGTGACATCTACATGTAAATGTCAGAAGGATTTTTCTCAAAAGCTAAATTAATCATGTTACTTCTCTGCTTCAATAGTTTTGCTCTCATAAAAAATTCAAACTCTTTACCATGGTCGAGAAGATGAACAAAATCTGCCAGAGTCCTTCCTTCTTGACCTTTTCATATCACCCATCCTAAGTTTCCTTTTGCCCCGCATATTCTGAACACCCAGCTGTACCAAGTTCTTTTACTCTCAGCATTTAGAAATTTGCCTGGAACACTTTCTCTCTGTCTCATAGAGTGTCTCCTTCCAGTTCTTCGGATCTCAGTTAAAACCTCATCTCCTTTCAGTCCTCTTCTTGAATTTATAAACTAGCTTCTTTCCAAGCTGTTCTTGTTCACATCACCCTCTTAATTTCCTCCTGGCACCTATTAAAATTACTCAATTACCTTTTTGCTGTTATTGCTCATTCATTGTTTTCTTCCTGCCTCCCTGTCCTCCACCATCCTGCCTTTACTAGAATATAAGCTCTGTAAGAGCAAGGACATTATCAGGGTTTTCACTGCTGCCTGTGAAGCATCAGTGTAGTACCTGGCCTATACTAAGCACTCAGAAAATATTTGTTAAATGAATAAATAAACATACAAATGAGTCTTTGCCTCTTCCTTATCCCTGTATCCATAAATCTTCAGGTAAACCATCCTACTTTGCTAACCCTTTGAATCACTGGCATCTCCATTGTTACTGCCTTAATTCAGACCACCGTTATTTCTTGCCTGAACCACTGTGTTTGTACCAGAACCATGATTCTCTCATGAATAGGTGTGGCTTTTGTGGATCTTAAAATAGGAAAAAGAACAGTCTGAGATGGAGTAACTTAGGAAATTGTGGTATCTTCACCCAGCTGAAAAAGATACCAAGTCTACTTCAAAGGAGTTTGTTCTTACAAAAACTAAATCAACCAAAAGAAACTAACAATTTCAAAAATCATGAAATAGATCATCTTGCCCTGGCATCCAGTATCTTTTATGGGGTGACACTATCGTCTCTTGTGGTGAGCTTTTGGC
>JAKSZT010053837.1:6365157-6430157 GCA_026826555.1 Tolypeutes matacus
TGAGTAGAAACTCTGATTTACATGATTTTGGTCAAGGACAACCTAGTTTAGTATTTGAAAATAACGGTCTCTAAGAGTGGGCACAGCTGAACACACTGTTCTGATATGACCTTTGACAGACGTGCTGTAAAAAAACAATTAACACAACATTCAGTTTAGAATGGAAAGCTCTCTTTCTTGCATTCTGCTCTTCAGCAATAGGGATTGAAATGTTTGAGCAATCTAGGCTTCATTTTGCCTTTTTATATAGCACCTGGTAATACAAAAAGATATGGAGTTATGGAAATAAATTTAGTCTTTTCAATGTTTAGAATTCAGGTAAAACCCAAGGAATACAATATGCTAGACGAAATTAATCTTAAAGCTTCCCAAGTTGTTTGTTTGCTTTTATTCCTTTAGGGCAGAAGAGAGTGGCTGGGTAAATAGTTCAATGAAACATGGCTACCCACCATGCCCTCTCCATCTATTTACCCTTTATTATTCCCTAGCACTGTTCTACTTTCCAGAGAGCAGGTAACTAGTGCAATCAAATCCCTTGGTACATCTAAAAAATCTGTCTGCCCAGGTTCCCTATAGTCTAGTCAGTGTTGTGTGGTATGCCTCGTTTGCAGTAACCCAGTTAACTTAAAGGTGTGTTGAGGGCTAGCAATCTACATAATCACTTGGTACACTCATGTTTTGGGGTTATTCCTTTTATTGTCCCTTAAGCGTGACTTTGGATTTTAAAAAACTAATAAATCGCTGCATGTTTTCATATTTATATGTTCCCTTGTATAGTAAAATTACTACCTGTGGGAACACATGTGAAGAGCAGGGAAAGTCACTCCAGGGAAACTGCATAGCGTTTGTAAAGTTTCTGTTGCAGGAATGATCCTGGTAACCTTGAGGAAGTGATAAGATCATTTTGGCAGTTCTTTGTAAGGGAGGGCGAGGTGAGTAGGGAGCTGATCCCACAAGGCTTAGACGCCCTGACAAGAAAGTTCGATTTTATTCAAAGTGCAATGACCTAATTAGGGCTGGGTTTCAATATCGTTCTTGTTGGCATGTGGAGAATGAACCAGAAGGAATAACAGTAAAGGGAGGAAAGTGAGGGAGAGGATTGTTAGGGTATTCTGGGTGAAAAGTGACTGTACACTGAATTGCTGTGGTTGCCACGCAGAGAGAAATGGATGGACTCAGTGCACACAGGGCTTGCTGCAGGATTGATGTGGAGTGTGTGTGGGGTGGGGGGGACTGAAGAAGATTCCTTGATTTGGTGACATTTCCTGAGGGGAGGTAGATTGAGTGGGCAGAGGACACATTGGAGTGGAAACCAAAGGCTGAGGGTGGAGATGGTGCATTTGGAGATACTATTTGGGGAGTGATCAGTCTGTAGATGGTATTTAAAGTCATGTGGCTAGATCAGTAAGAGGAGGAACAATGTTTCAAATAAGGAAAGAGAAAACAAATGACTTTGGTCATGTGTTTATACAAGCTTCGAGGAGAGGTGGGAACTTGAGGGAGGCTTTGATTAATAAACTATATATATATATATAAAATTCCCATGGTGTGGAAAGCAAAGCCCCCTTCTGATGTGAAGGTGTGACATGGGGTAGAAGCCTTGGAAAGAGTAGTAAAATTAACAAATAAATGTTTTAGAGAGAGACTGGATCATGAAAATATAAAAGTATTGACAAGCCAGTGCCTTGGGAGGCCAAGATTTATAGATTTGTCATAGCATTAGCTGACTTAATTAAATCCCTCAGTATTTTCCACAGTGAGTGATCTATCAGATTGATTGGATTGGGGGTTTACAGGGAAAAATGGAAGGGGTATCTGTGGACAAGGTAGGGAGGATGCTACTAAAAAAATATTGCAATGATGACTTCAGGGTTGAGGGTGAAAGGAAATGAAACTAGATGGGGATACACAACTGAGAAAATGGAGGGGTTCTTAAAGTAAGACTATCTGAACTTGGAGTAAGAATAAATGGAGCCAAGGAGTTAAATCAACAGGAGTCAAGGAAGGTGGAACTGAAAAATAGGGCAAAGTTCCCAGGTATCCACATTGGGTTATGGGTGGAGAATCCTTCAATGCACCAACCTAGGGACACAGGAAAACTAGTTTTATCCCCCTGGTGGATGGTGGCAAGTCCAGGGTTGCACATGTAAATTGCTTTTGGGATATCAGGGTAGAGGATTCCATACGAGAGTTACCGCCCAGAAGAGGTACCCAGGATTAAGTTCCAGGCTGGAGATGATAACCATTTAAGTGGTAGGAGAAATTAAGGACAGAAACTAGGAATGAACCATAATTTCAGGGAGAATTTTGCTGCCTCTCATCTCACATCAATGATTACTTGCCTCCTCAATTCAAGTCCCTCTATTGTCTCTCCCTTATCAGGTAAGAACAACCATTTGTGTTGATAAGATTCTCCAGCAAAAGGCAGTGTTTTGTTACTAAGAAGGGAGACCTTCCTTGGGTAAGATTTTTGTAACTTACCTCGAGAAAGTTGCAACTGCCAGAATGCAAACCCAGGAATTTTCCCTCTTTTTGTTTTTACTCAGGCTGGGACAGATACCCTTGGCCCTTCAAGGGCGAACATCTGTCAATTAGGCAAGACTC
Organism: Tolypeutes matacus; assembly: GCA_026826555.1. Lineage (NCBI taxonomy): Eukaryota > Metazoa > Chordata > Mammalia > Cingulata > Chlamyphoridae > Tolypeutes > Tolypeutes matacus. The sequence goes on from JAKSZT010053837.1 coordinate 6,367,762, forward strand.
ATTTTAACTGCTGGCCAATTTGAATGTTCTCACAAAGGCCAGGACAAAAGATTGGACTCACTATGCAGCTGACTTTCACAAACTGTAATCAACTCGTCTGATTTAAAGCTTCCTTCAACATGACAAAGCATAATCAACCTTCAGAATGTAGTTGACTTTACCCATTTCAATGGGTGCTTAAAGCTTTGAAGTCTGGTGTCTCCAGTAACTACTTGTACAGTCCAATGGCCCCCTGTGGGAGGGGGAGATTATGCCTGGAGTCTGGACCAAGTGTATGTCGTTAGAGCAGAGGACAAGGTCCAAACTTCCTTTCCACATGGTATTGGGTATCTGATTCCTGGGGCATTAAACCCACGGGTGTAGAGTAAATCCTTAGTAAATGTTATTTTTCTTTCTCCCTTTTCCCCTCACCCACCAGTTTTAAAAATCATAGCTATACACACACACACATTTGTTAATATCTCAGCTCTTTTTTCATATATAGTATATTTCAGAAATGTGGTATAGCATAGTTACCATAATACACTGCTAATACCCATATTATAGTAAAGCGGGGACACACGCCTATATGTGTAGACATGCATAGACACATACGTGATGGGGCTTACACAGACTGATATTATCTTACTTACAGCTATGAGCTCTTAGCTAGTAAAATGCTGTATAAAACCAGAGAATATATTTTTTGGATATAATTTTCACTTTCAAGTTGATTTGTATTTGCTCATTTTTTCCCCGAACTATTGAAAAAAAGAAAGCCAGAAAGAGCCCTACACCTAAATTTCCACTCTACTCTTCTTCATCCAATAGTATGGTATAGAATTGTAAACTTTTATTTTTATGGTTATTTGGAGTTTATGAAGTAAACTTTTATTTTTATGGTTATTTGGGGTTTATATAGTTAAAGTCTTTAGCTTGATAATTATGGGCTTCCTCATTCTAGCTCAACTGAATTTCTGATTTCATCTCCACCCGCCCCCACCCCTCATCCACTAGTCTATGTACTTCAAGAATGTATCTGGAACTTTTACTTACTTGTGCTTCTGATTTTGTTCTTTTTCAGTATATGGAATATTCTCCTCACATTCTCTTTATAGTTCTAAATCTTCCAAAGCTAAAATTCTGATGATGCCATCCCAATTGGAAACCATACATTCTGTACCACTTGACTGTTTTTACTAATTTGCTACATATGATTAATTCATACTATGGGGACAGTTATACATTTCCTGTAAGGAGAATGACCTATAGTTTTAAATGCTCATAACCTCTCCCTTACATAGTTCCTCACACATAGTAGGTGCTTAAACATTGTGGATAGATTTTCTTTCAGTTGGTAAAAGACAAAAACATCTCAAACACATGAATGATTTCAAGGATATTTGAAAATGGTGGGGGTAGATTAAAAAAAATAAGAGCAAGATGGAAAGATAATTAAGTATTGATTAAAAGTATTAATAATACAAATTTGCTAGATTAGAGCTACTTAGTTACAAAGATTCCATATTACTAATGTCTTTTTTATGTATCTTAAAAATCCAAAAGAGGATTAGAAGGTCACTAACCAATTCATTTCTCCCAAGCTTGTTAATACTAATGGATCTATGTAAATTTACTTTTTAATGCTGCTTAGTGGGTGAATTATTTTGTACCAGTATTAGGCAGAAAGCCCTATAGGCATGCACATTTTGAGGAAAACATGAAACCATCTATTGTCATGCAACTGGGCTTTGGCTAATTACACATAGTGAAAAATCCCCAACATACTTGAGAACCATATTGTTTTCTCTGAAAGTCTTTGAATAAATGTTTCAGAGTCTACAAAGAAAATAAGTCACCCAGGTCAGATATATTGTTGTCTTTTCTTTGTAAAACATTTCCTTTCCTCCTTTCCTCCCTTCCTCCTTTCCTTTCTTCCTCCCTTCCTCCCTTTCTGTCTTCCTCCCTTCCTTTCTCACTCTCTTCCTCCCTCTCTTCCTTCTCCCTCCCTCCCTCCCTCCCTCCCTGCCTTCCTCCCACATATAATCATTGCACATCTAAGACCTGCAAAGTGCTGTGCTAAGCCCTTAGAGTACAGGGTTTAATAAGACAGATAAGATGCCATCCCTCATGGAACTTCCAATGTAGCCAGGAAGACAGAAAATATAGTAGCCATGTAAACAAATGAAGATACAAAATCATTTCAGATTGGGATGAGACCTATGGAGGAAACAAATATGGTGATATGGTAGAAATTATACACTCTTAGCATCCAATGAATTCTCAAGGCATTAAATTAAGGAGTGTAGAAAGGAAGCTCTAGTTGAGAGCCCGAGGGCAACAAAAACTGATTCTGACTATGTTTGACAGGCAGAAAATAATTAAAACAAAGAATTAAAATAAAGAGCAAACAAGTGATTTTGGATGATGGCACTCATTATTTTTTAAGATACATGATTTATGGAAAGGAAAATTAAACTATAAATAGGTCATCATATATATTATATAAAATATAATGATTCTCAGGAAAAATAGTAAAACTGGAGACAGGAAACTGGATGGAAGGCAGAATTATTGTGTGTATGTCTCTCTCTCTCTCTCTCTCTCTCTCTTTTTTTTTTTTTTCTTTTCTATTCTCTCCTCTTTGCTACTTTCAATGAACATTTTTTATGCCAAGCAATGGACCGGATTCCAGGTATAAAATATATTAATAAGACATTGTTCCTGTCCTCAAGGAGTTCACAGTCTACAGGATTCATAGGTCATTTCACATTCCTAAATTCAGCCTGAGAAAAGAGAAGTGAAAATATACTTTATTTGGGTGAAGTAACAGACCAGTTGCAGTTGGAATGCTCTTCCCTTAGGTGCTTGAATAAGTCTTTCCCTCATCATCTTCGGTTTCCACTAGAATGTCACCTTCTCTGTAAGGTCTTCATCTGTCTTTGAAAATAGCATCCCACACCTTCCCAAACCTGGCTCCCTGTTTTGCTCCCCTGCTTCATTTTCCTTTTTGGCACTTACCGCCTTACAAAGTATCCAGGGATTTATTTAATTGTTTATCTTTTAAAATACTATTCCTAAGCTCCAGGAGATCATGATTTTGGCTTCCTATGTTCACTCATGCATTTCCAGTGCCTAGAACATATGAGACACTCCATAAATAGTTAATGAATAAATCTTAATAGAAAAATAAAACATATATCATCTTTGGAGAATTTAGCAGAAAGGAAGTAGAATCAGTTGTAATATGGGCACTCTAAATCTTTTCAAGCAAAATACACTGTATTTCTAGGTCTATTGCAATTGACTTCTAGCCAAAACTTGGTAAATTGTCTTCTTCTCAAATAAAAGATAAAATATTTGCCATAGATAAATAGAGGGGGATTAGCTACAACGCAAACTCTATAAGGACCACTCTCTTAAGCCTTTTAAAATAAATTTTCTGGAGGATAGCTAAGAGTCTCAGTCGTTCTGAAAGATGTTGATATCTAAAAGTTTATTGTTCAGATACAATACAAGTTGTGATTCATCAATTAACAAAAGAAATCTCTCTCTTACCTTGGCCTCAGGAAAAATGCATTATCCTTCTTAGAAAGGAAGCTGCAGGTTAGATCCTGCAGAGTATTCTATTATTTAAAAAAATAATTTGCTAACACCGCTCTTGAAAACTGGGTAGCCTTTTGAAGTGCAGTAGCCAGCTTTTTAATTAAAAAAAAATGTACTTGCAAAAATGAGACTTTTCTGGTGTTTAAACAACTCAACGGGGACTTTATACATTAAAGTTTGGCCAGTTGATTATTGTGTTCCGTATTTTTAAAATGTGATTTGGGGACTTGAACACTTTTAAAGGCCAGGGTGCCTGTGTATTTATAATAATAGTGAAACTAATTGTTACCTTTAAGGCAAAAGTTGCAAGTGGCATGGGTTATTGGAGTTCAAAAGAGGGGAAATTCTCTTCCTAAGGGCAGAAGTATTCTCACTGAACAGTTCCTCACATATGAGAGAATGTCAGGGTGGCCTTGCCAGCCTTCACCCACTGTTCAGAAGCCTTCAGGGTGGAAGACTGAGTACTTGACTGGGATGTTAAAACAAATAAACAGAAAAGGTACAGGACAATTACGTACCTTATGATTCCAAATGTAGCTTGAAGGCCCAAAAGCTCAGTGAAAAAGAAGGGCAGGTGTTCTTTCTAAAACTCTTACAACTAGAGCTTTGGTGGGAAATGTGTAATTAAAAGATAGTCCTTATGTATTTTTTTCCTCTTAGTTTCACCAATATAAAACATTCAGTAAAAATATAATACATAAAATGAATTCAGTAAAATGATATTTGGTATATGAGTACTCATTGCATTTTAATGATAAATCCGTTTTCCTTGAAATGAAAGCAGGTAAAGGTATGGATGAACTCCATCAGAGTATTCTTGAGTGCTCTTGGGCAAATTATTTAACTTCTCTAAATCTTAGTTTTCTCATCTTAAGCTGGATTTAATGATCATATCTCTTAGGTACACTATAGGACTGTTCCATTAAATTTAATAATCCAAATAAGTTTCTTAATATAATGCCTGGTATGTATTAAGATACTAATTGAATGTTAGCTGCTATTACAATTATTATTAAAATACTATTCATGTAGCAGGCAATTTTTATTATTCAGTCGAATTCATCCTAAAGATATAGATGACTTACTAAAATATTTGTCAATTTTAAAGCGTAAAATATTTTGAATTTTTTATCTATTATTATGAGTTTTCTTTTAAGAAGAAGCAGAGCATCCTTCTTAAAGAGATTTATTATTATTGTGATTGTTTTGAAGTTGCACTGATGTATGGAATTTCAGAGTTCTCTGCCTTTTCCAAGTAGAGCTTCCTTAAGTGAAATTTTGCCCCTTCTCAGATAGATTTGTTCACCCCAATTTGTCTTCTTAAAGAAACTAGAAACCTTAAAGCCTATTGTGGAACTTTTGCAGTGCAAAGTTTCCCTCTTCACTGCGTAAGATTATATTAAATCAATGATTTCTGACAAAGATTTCTCTTGAGCAAGATAGTGCTTAAATACTTATAGAGTGGTTCAAGTATTACATTGTCTCCTCTTAGATTATTATAAAATCAGAGGCTTGATTGAAATAATAACAGTTTAAAGTTCCTTATTGATATTATTGTAAAAGATTGTCACAGAGGTTACTGATGTTAAAATTTAAAATAGAAAAAAACATTAAACACATATATCCTGCTACTACTAATAAAGTTTGTCCTCTAGATTTCCAGGATAATTAAAAAAAAAAAAGGGTGATTTGTTGGAAGGCAACCAGAAAAATCACAAGCCTCTATCAGGTCTTTATACCACAGGGAACATTTTAATTTTACTCTCACATTTTACTATTACTAAAACATTTATCTATATGGAAGTTGATCCTCAGAAACATACACAACACATGCAAACAAAAGTTTAGTCGTTACACCCTGTAAACGAGGGCCCCTAGTGGACCCTCACTTACAGGCATCCAGATAAAAGCGTCTCACAGCTTAACTCACTGATGAACCAAGAGGATGTGAGTGGAGAGGCTCACAGCGGAGCTATTGGTAAGCGTCTGGATGAGAACAGAAGGCCCGTGCTCTTGGTAGTGTCACCCCACAAGGCCTTGAACCCCAGCCCGTCCTCTCCCTCAAGGCTGTGCTTTTCTCCATTGCCTTCTTTCTTTAATTGGAAAAAGCATTCTGGCAAATATAACATATAATGTAACTAGCATTTGCACACCTCCCAATGTGACCAGATGTTAATTGTCTCTCATAAATGTGTCCTTTTGCGCTTCTTGCCCTTCTCCCTCTGTAGTGTACTTCCCCAACACCAGGAGTGTGGTGATACTCAGGCAAAACAGCTGCTTGTGGAAGGGCAGACTGCCTGTCACCACTTTGGAAAGGTTCATGAAGATGGCCTACCAGATTCAGGGAATGCTTATTTTTTTTTTTTTTTTTTTGGTTTAAGCACTTGCAGGGTATAGATACATTATATTTTTCCATTTATTACTTTTTCCCATGATAAAAGATTCATTGGTCTCAGATAATTAGCTCTTTAATGTAATATAGGGAATGGCTAGCTTAGGAAATTTGCAAATTCTAAATTGGTTTGAGAAAGTACATGACGAAGAGACACAGGTCTATGAAAGAAAAAAAAATTGTCCTGGAAATTGACAAGACGAAGGCTATAATGATTGGGAAGTGATATATATGCTGGATTCCCTAATTCAGTGCTACTTAATATCCTACCCCTAAATCTAGTAATGTTTCCTCCCAATTCAGAAAGTACAACCACTCAGTGTGTAAGCCAATAGTAACTCTTTCAGACTCAGTTTCCTCATCATTTCATTGTTAGAGGGTTGGGCTAGCAATAAAACTTTAAAAAATATAGGCAGAGGTCTAAAACACCATGCCTTGGAAGATTATTTTTAGAGCTGATTGAGCTAAACTGAGGGAATGAGCTAAATATTGAACTTAAAATCTGAGTCAGAATGCATTCTCCTTTATGGACTAAGAGGAGCCCGGGACTTTTGTCTGAATACCAGGATTTAATGCTGACTTCACAACTTTGGAAACTCAGTCAAATGATATATTCTCTCTGAAGTTTCATTTATTCCGCTATAAAGAGAAGAACAATTATCTGATGGAATTGTTGTTGGGGCTAAATGAAATCATAAAGGCACTTTTGAATAAAAGCAGTTTGTTAACTCTTGTTATATAAACATATTATTACTTGAAATAGAGGTAAATCATATTGCACTAAAAACTTACTCCCAATTTATTTGAATTATTATTGATTTTGGAAACAAAAGTTTCTTAAAGTAATAGCTCTCTCTTTTTAGTTATGCTAGAGTAAGATGGGGAAGGAGGGAAGGAGAGACAAAGGAATGGGGGAGTGGAAAGAAGAGGAAAAGGAAAGGAAGACGAGAAGAGAAGAGGAGAAAAAAACCTCAAGTGTCTAGATTCTAGAATGGGAAAATTATACACTACAACATCAAAATATATAAAAAGTTCAGGAGAAACAAGAAAAAGTTTATTAGGAAAATGTTTGTTCAGAGACTGATCCCTTTTCAATTGGGTATTTTCTAAAAGGTCAAGACATATTGAAACAATGAGTAAAACTTGCTGTACTGCAACAACTTTTTCCATCATAGCCCAGACTTTAGAAAAATCCAGCATTAAAATCAGCCACAGTGATGACACATGTAGCTGTCCAAAAGGTAAAGTTATGTATGCAAAGCTCCAGCAAGGATTTAGAGGTAATGAAGCAACACAAAAAAGCCAGAGTGAAGTTAGTGAATAATAATTGGAGGTGTTTTATTCTTTTTCAGACACTTCATAATATTGAGTTACTTTTAATCTATATGTGTGCTTTTTAAATATAAAAATTAAAAAAATAATTATTTAGATGAAAGTATTTATCTCTAGGCATACATGATTACTAAGCTTATAGGAAAATTAGGAACACCACATTTATCAAGAATAAATATGATTTAATTGTACCACCAGGTTCAAGCTTATTCCATGTCTAAGTTTGCATCTGCAGAGAAAATTAAAGTATTCCCTTAAGTTTTAAAGAAAATGAAGGTTAAAAAAAATATATATACACACACAAAAGGTATATATATATATTTTCATTTCATTGGGATGCAATAAACTGTTTTTTTCTCCATATATATATATATACATATATTTATACAAAACACAGTGTGTGATGACTAATATTACGAAAGGTCTTTCAACAGGAAAAGATTTATTTCCAGGTGCGAGACACTGTCATAAGTCCTGATGTTATAAAAAGTCCCTGGCAATTTCCTGGGAAATACCACCTGTACAAAAGGAATCGGTGTGCCTAGGGCCTAAGAGAACTCATGGTAGGTACCCCTAACCCCAATTCAGGGATGTCAGTGCTCAGATTTGACCCTGCTGCAGGAGTCGGCTGGGAAGATAGGGTAGTGTTGCTGTCAACAGGAAAGGAGGAGCTTTCCAGGTAGAGAAGAGCAAATGCACTGTTCACACATTCTATGAACTCCTTTCTGACTTCAGCCTCCCTACCCAACTGCATAAATGAGCGTTCTTGCCTTTACGCTTCAGTTCTTTAGATCGGTTCTCTTTGAACCCTCCCAATGCCTGGCTCAATAAGGTGACAACCTGGTATAGCAGAAAGAGTGTTGACTTTGGAGTCAAATTTGAGTTTGAATTCCATATCTGTCACTTACTAGTATGGCACAGGGTGTGTTACATAATCTTTTGAGACTCAGTTTCCTTAACTATAAGATGGGGATAATAATACCTACCTTGGAAGGATATTATGAGGAATAAATGAGATAATGGATATTATGTGCCTTCATGAAGTATGCATTCAATATATGATAGTTGTGGCAGAGACTTTTAATTATCTATCAGTAGATGCTTTATCCCTCTACTGTAACCAAAGAACACTCTGGTTCTAGCTCATGGTTAGAAGGTTTATTCAAATGTTCAAAAGAGAGATGCTGAAGGTCTAAACAGAAGTTTGTAAGTACAGATAAGAATATGGGCAGTTGAGCAAGATACAGTTAGAAAATAGACTGTATTAAGGACTGGCCAGAGAGGATCTTGGAGACGAGTTAAGGGGAGGGGGAGGCAAGAACAACTCTCTGTTTCAGAGCTTGGAGACACAGCAGAGTGCATATTTGGGAGGCAAGATGATTTCTGTGTTGGAAATGCCAAGTTTGAAGTGCCTGAGAAACAACCATTTTGAGATGTCTGGTGCGCATTTAGGCAAACAATTCAATGAAGTAGACTTGTTCAGGCGATACGCATTTTACATATATTTAAATTATTATCTAGTGGCTACGAAGGTTCTATCAGTTTACTCTGCAACATGCAAGGATCAGTGGTATGCTTTGCAAAGTACCCTTATGAAAATCTGCAATGTCTAATTCTTTTTAAAAATTGAATTTAAAATTATAAAAGGAATCTCATTTTAAAGGTTTGATTTATTTAGTTTTTAGTGGGTTTGCATTTTCCCCCTGACCAATTATAGTTCAACATAAAATAGTTAGTTGTTCATTTCCTTTGCTCATGCATTTATTATGATTTTCTTTTTCTTATTGATTTATACAAACTCATAATATAATAATAGTGTGAACCCATTGCCTGTTATATATGTTGCAAATATTTCCCTGCTTTTCCCTAATTTATGGGATTTCTGACATGCTAATTTGTAGTATATAGTGTCCAAAAGCAGATTCTGTACTCAATGAGAATTTCGGAACTGCCAATTGCATGATGTGGCAATTTGGGCAAATCACTAAACTTTCTTTGCTTCAGCTTTGTTTTTTAAACTGTAAATTTGAGTCAATAAAAAGACCCACCTCAGAGGGTTGTTGTGGGAGCAATATGGAGTGGCATGAAATATATAAGGAATTCAGCATAGAGCCCGAGTGTGATATGTAGTCAACAAATATTAGCTACTAACATTTTTTCTAGCTCTTCTTCCCCTTACCCTCCCCTTCTCTCCCAATCACCACCAATCATCACCATCATCATTCTCATCATCCTCTAAACTAAATTATTATGGGAATTTTGAATAAATCCCTTGCATAGCTTTAAAAAATAGAAACTCTTTCTAGAAATGTGTGGTGTCAGTTTTCTAAACTACTTATAATATGTTTGGTTACTTTTGAGGGGCAGCATGCTATAGTAACAGAGAATAAATTCTGCAGTTAACATGCCTCTCATTAGTTTACTTACATAGACTTTTAATTTGTTAGAAAATGTATTCCCCTCTGTTCTACATATTAGCCAAGTAACCTTGGGCAAATAACTATTTCCTCATCTAAAAAATGGGCATGCTGATCCTAAACAACAGGAGGAAAATTCGTTGAAATTTTGCATAAAGTATAGACCACCTATTATCTATTTCTGATAGACTCTGTGCTATGTCATTTTAAGCACAGTTAAATTTTGGGGGGTACATCTCATTGCTCCAGCTATAGAGTGATTATATGATTTTCCAATTTCACTTAACATTTTAAGACTCTTTCTTCAATTGTCCACAGTTATAACTTAATTTCAGGGAATAATGACTTAAATCACCTCAAGTAAAAAGGGAGTTTGCTGAAAGGACACACCTTTTGGAAAGTGAACACAAAATGACCAGGAAAGGAAGCAGCTGCTCTTTTCATACCTCTCCCAGGGACTCCAAAGCTTTCCACCCTGTCCCTCTCTTTCTCTGTGTCTGAATCTTTCCCTCTTCCTTGGTCTCTATGTCATTTTTCTCTGTCGACCAGCTTCTCTATTTAGTCCTTGCTTCTATTTCCTCTTTACTTAGACTTGCAAATAGCTTTTGACTTTCCATGGCCCCAACTCAAACTAGTACCATTCTTATTGCATTATTTTGATCCAATAAGGCACCAGCTCCTTAGCAGAGCCTTAGCATCAGATCCTCCTTCAGGTGTGTGGACAGCTGACAACATCCCTGTCAGGTAGTGTTGCATCATCAAAATTATTCCCATCAGGAAAAAAAGCCCGAGGAAGTTATCAAGATAAGGATGACTGCTCTGTCATCTGTCTGGTGCATTGAGCACAGACCCTATACTTTGTTCAGACAGGCGAGAATTATGGAAGCCAGAGAACAAAACCCCCCAAAGATGGAGAAGGAAATAGGTTAGGAATAATGTTGGATAAAGGGTGGATTAAGCATTGGCATAAGGCATAGACTGGGCAGAAAGTGGTTTTAAAGAGAATATTATAAAAATTATAATATTTTAATATGCTTTTGCACAGTCACTGAAAGTGTTAAAAAAAAACTAAACATTAGTCTGCAAAACACATCAAAACCAACGCAGAACTCAACACCATGACCACCTATAACCTGATTCACTTTTTGTTGCCATTCAGATCCTTTAGACCACGTGATCTTTCCAAAGACTTCCTCTCCAAAATCAATGACTTATGCTTTGGTAATATCATATTGAAGACTGGAGAGTTAGTTTTTAAAAACTTGCACGTTATGTTTCAGACAGATCTCCAGGTCATTTAAGCTCCCTTATTTGATCCCACTAAAATATTCCTAGTAAAGCACTAAAGAGCATAATTCATCTTTCACAATTCAGTTAGTTTTTCAACAAAAGGCTAATTTGTTTCATTGACCTTTGGGTGGCTGCTTGTTGAGTTTACTGAAGGATAGAACACAGTAAGAAATCTACTATATTTTTACTTTGTATCAGTTGTCTAAAATATTATCAGTAGTTTAGTACCCATTTACATTTCAGAATTCATCTCTTAGCAATACAAGTTTCGTAATGCCTAGATTCACCTTTATCTAGTACAATCAATATAAAGGAAAAGAGAACTCAGATGCAATGCACAACTGTCAAACACGTGACTTTTGCCATGCCAATAAAATGCAAAATAAGAAAACACCAAGAAAACAAATTATTAGTTTTGTTTTTTAAACTTAAGCTTCCAGAGGACAAGAATGTTGTCTAGTGCATATAGAACATCGTGTACTCTTGGCCCTTGGATATTAAAATTCAATATTTACAAGTGGAACATAATTTACTGAGCTATTCCAATACACAAGCAAATGGAATGCATTGAATATCTTGGGATTACTGAAATGCACTTTGATTTTATGTAACATCTTATTAACTTTATCTGTTTTTCATAGTTCTTTTCCATTAGAGGGAGGGTGAAGGGAAAATTGGATCAAGGTCTTGGTTTTTAATACTAGGCATCAACACTATGAAAAAAATCAAAGACACATTAATAAACTAAATATTACCTCCCACTGATCTCTGGCTACCAGACACACACAGTTCTTTCCATTGGATTCCTAAGAGGGCCTTCAATAAAGTAAAACTGTGAGTTTGACATTTCTCTTGCTCGCTGCCAGGAAATTCTAAATTGAGTCCCAGTTGTTTTTCAGATTAATCCATTGGAGAAACTGTATCTGAACAGAATATTTTGCAACTTTTTGAAAATTCATTTAGACTAAATTTAGGTTTGGGTATATGTTATATCCCTAGTTATAAAACACTCCCCTTATATCAAGAATAAACTAGTTACATGGCTTTTAAAAAGATAAAGTGAGGCAGTTTTAATATGTAAGAGCAAATTTTCTGTGAATGAAAGGAACCAAATGTTTATAACGATAGATCTAAAACATGCTCTATTTTAAAAGCTGGGCCGCTTTCAGGAATTAACCTATTTCCTCTCCTAAAATCATAAAAGAGAGAAAAATGCCTAGTAGCGGGTTAGCTGTTTGTACATCTGGGAAGAAATTAGGACTTCTTATGAAACCTTACTCAATGAGACTTGACGCTTTGTTTGAGTTCTTCACTCAAATATCAACCAGGCAAATGTACAACAAGGTGCATTTCAAAATCAAAAGATGCTAGTCATTTCCATATTTGCTTTCTGATCTTTTCCATCACTCTGGTAACAGCTTCCCAGGAAGGGTACCTGGAAGCCTTCACTGGTGAAGAATGCAGTGGGCTTGTTCCTGGATATGCTCTGCATGAAGCATATTACACCTGGGTAATTCCTATTGAAAGAAATTGAATGGAATTGCACTTCCAGGCTTTTTAAGAGCTTAGTTGGTTCTTCACCTGGACTTTATTAAAAATAGAGCAGCTCTCAAAAACCTTTTAAGGCACTGGATGCTTTCTAAAGATCTAATAAATATGGATGGCTGATTGAGCAATGTATTTTACATACTGTATGCATGTGTGTGTGTGTGTGTGTGTGTATCTTTTCCCTTGCCTTCTGAGACCCTCAGAGTAATAAACTTACTTCTTAAAAAGATCTACCATTATCTATCCCATAAGCTCCTTTGTCTTAGTGGGAACGCTCTCCTCTCTTTGCCCTCCCCAACGCACAGTAAACAGTGGTTTCAATTTATTGCACACTTACCAAAAACCAAGCCAAATCCATTTTCACAACAACCTTTCAGGTAGATATCCTCACTTCACAGAAGTAGAAACTGAGACTAAGAAATATTTAGTCATTTGCTCAATATCACAAATCTGGTGAGTGACAAAAGCAAAATCTGAAAATAGGTCTTTGGTGGTTATGGTTATTTCATGGTGATAATAATAATGCTAGGCACTATGCAACGTATTTTGCATACTTTGTCTCCTTTAGTCCTGACTAGCTTCTGTGAGTTTTGTATTTTGACTCCTAAGTGGGCGCTTTTCCCCTATACACAAGCACAGGTAACCCAGTTAGGCTTTTGTTGAGCCATTCTCAGGGAACCTGACGTGGGTTGAATCTAACTCTCACTAGGGACTTGGTGTTTTGTCGAGGGCCCTGAATTCTTTCCTCACCAATTTCAAATCTAGAAGTTTGCAAAGAAGTAATTTCCTTGGAAAATTATCATCTTCAGAAACGTGTTTTTTTCCTTCTATTCAGGGGATAGGCAGAAAACAAAAGAGTCAATGAATTGACCAGATAAATGACCTGGGCAAAGTGGCAGTGAGTTTCTTGGAGCCCATGTTCGCACGGGAGCCTGAAGACGGGGTCCCGGGCAGGGCATCCCAGGCGGAGCTGAGGGCCTGGTAGTCTAGGGGAGCTGCTTGTGCCGAGGGTGTGCAGAGCACAGAAAAACCGAAGTGGGAGGGAGGAGGTTTGAACAATGCTTTAAAATATATAGGGAGCGACTGCCACACTTAAAAAAAAAACAAAAAACTAAAACTAAAACTTATGACTTTGGGTAATTTTATGTCTGAGCAGAACTTAGGTGAGATGACTATTTTATTTCTACTTGAGGCTAATCAGGGGGACTCACAACCCACCTCCTGCCCCATTCTTCACTTTAATGGAAGTCTCATCTCCTGTCCCACCAGTGATGGAGGCAGGAGGCAGCCTGCACACAACACGTTCTATGCAATGGGTAGTTATTGCACCAGCTCTTCGTCATTTGTTCAGACTTTTCCTAGCAAACATAACCTCACCTTTTATTTTGTCGTCATTTTATTTTATTCTGCTAAATTTCTGTATTTTAAAACTTTTCTTATATATATGAATTCCCTATGTTACCATGTTAGGCTACTATGAGTAATTAGGCTTAAATGTTTATTTTATACTTTCATTTAAAAAAGTAGAACAAAAACTCAAATAGAAGTTTAAAGGGAACATAAATGCTTAGAGGTCTTAGAATACAGATAATTTACATAGAAAAATTTCAAAGTGCATGATAAATTTGAACATACAATTTTTAACTTATAAACAAAATTTTATTTACACATAGAAAAATGTACTTTATTTTAAATTGATAGAAATTTATCATGAAGATGCTGTATATATAAGATAAAATCAAGTGATTTCTTACAGTTCACCAGAAAAGTGGTTTTAAAGGACCTTTTGGAGAAGAATTTTTTTTTTTAAGACAAGGTTTTTGTTTTGTGGTGTCATGGCTTCATGTGGTTGCAGATTTCATTGCCTCACCTCTTTGTCTCGATCCGTGGGATAAAAGGATGACTTCTGCATTCTACAGTATTTATTCCAGTAAATGCTGACTGCTTCACAGAGGGCCCAATAGATTAAGGCAGGGTGGTAGTATGATCTTTAGAAGATTTAACTTTTAACTAACTTTTAAAAGTTATTTTGGTCAATTCTTTTTCCTAATAAGGTCACTGACTAGAAAGATAAAGCTCTCCTGCTTTGGAAATTTCTTTTTCTATGAAAGCATTTATATATATGAGTAATTATTTCACGATAAGAATATATTAAAATACATCTTCAAATTAATTGATAAATCAAAATATTTTTCTACATGGAGAAATTTAATTTTATTAATTGGCGTTTTCCCCTTATTTTTCTACTCCAATACTATCCTCTTAAGAGAGGAACCCTGAAGAAAAAAAAAAATGAACCAGTTATGCCTTGTCAGAAAAAAATTCTTCTAAATCAGGAATTTTTTCCTAGAAAAACAAAAACGAAAACAAGTAACAACATATTAACATGTACCAATGGGGAAGAAAAATTAGAAATTGTTTAAAAATCTGAAATATGGAATCTTTTCAAAGACAAACAAAGCATCAAGAAGCTATAGTGTCTCTAAAGAAGACAAGGAATATGTATATGCACGTATTTTTATTATTTATGCAAAAATATGCATTGAGAAACTAATAAAATTATTTTTAAGACATAACATTTCTCAGTTTTTCTTTTTTTTTTTTTTTTAAGATTTTATTTATTTATTCATTTATCCCCCCCTTACTGCTTGTGCTCGCTGGGTCAGCTAACCACGCCATGCGGGCGGGCTTGCCTTCACCAGGAGGCCCCGGGAACCGAACCCGGGACCTCCCATATGGTAAACGGGAGCCCTACTGATTGAGCCACAGCCGCTTCCCTCTCAGTTTTTCTATGCCTATAATTTCTCTAGTAGGTGCTTTATTATATCTTCTGCTTGTGCTATTGGCAAATACCAACACCAAATATACAGGGAAAACTTCATAAAAGAAAAACGTAAAATTTAGGAAATTGATTCACTTTTTCCTGGAAATTTGGAGAAAAAAGTAAAGAATGATTTTAATTTTATTTGCAAACTCACTCATTTTGATTCAGTTCTTTCATTAGAATCTAGGATTCTTTCAGGGAGACATTTTTTCCTTTAACTCAACAATCTGGTCTTTATTTTTTTAAGCAACAAATTTCTGACAGGAAAAATGTCAGTGAGATTGGGATCCATTTTACAATTTAAGTAGAATTGGTGGGGTCGCAAATAGGTAGAATTAAAAAATTTATGGACAGCCTAAATGAGAATTCCTATGCATTTCAGAAATGCCCACTTAAAACCTTTCAGACAAAAACCTTTCTAATTATAGTTGACAAAAAGATCCTTAGAAATCTGTTAATGAAATGTCAACTGCTAGTTGTGTAGCTCTAACCAGTCAATTCATTTCCTGTCTGTAGTTGAATACTTCACCTTTAAATCTGGGAGAATTTTAGATATTGTGTTGTTAGTGTGGAATCATAGTATTGGAAATAAATTGTGCCCACCACCTTGTTATCTATCTCTTTTATATGATATTAAATAAAAAACAGGCAATAAGAAGAAACATTGAAGATAAAAGTGTTCATAGGCCCTTGGAATTCAGTTGCTAGGTTAAGTAAGTGGAAGCTTCCTTGACATTATTATTCTTTGAATCCATGTGCTCATTAGAAGCCCACATTCTGCCAAATGACACAACTTAGCAATCAGGGTTGATTGAAGTTAAAAACGTTTTAGTTTATATTAAATTATTTGATTAAAAAAAAACCCAAATACATGAAGTTACAAGATCAACCATTCTACTTAAACTGATAGTCACCATTCAGCCTTGTTTGCATCCTCCCTCTCCATTTGGACAGCTGCTTTTTGCTTTTATTAACCCCATTGCCTCTCCTCCAACCAAGCCACCCTCTGCACAATGAGAGAAATTCACAAGAGTCAGGAACTGCCTGGCTCAAAAACATCAGTGGGTCCCCCTCGACACAAGGATAAAATGAGCGTACCTTGTGCCGTGCAAGCAACAACGTCATGACTCGGACTTCCAGTTCCAGCGTCAGAGTTGAATGGATCGCATCAGTTACCATTGTTGCTGGAACAGGTGCGATTGGTTAGCAGCTTACAAAAGACTGTATGTAAAAGATCGTCGCCACAAAGCTCTGGTGAACCTTCACTTCCAGAGAGACAGCCCCAAGGTAGTACATGCTTTTGACATGGAGGATTTGGGAGATTAAGCTGTGTACTGCCGTTGTTGGAGAGCCCAAAAGTTCCCACTCTGTGATGGGTCACACACAAAACACAACGAAGAGACTGGAGACAACGTGGGACCTCTGAGCATCAAGAAAAAAGAAACGTAAATGGACAGTTTGGATGCTGCAGACTAATTTGTCATAATGTTACCTGATTGTTTAATTAGAATGAATACCACTTCTGTCTAATTCACATCCCCTAGGTTCTAGATGTGGTGTAAGTCAAACTGCAGCTTTTACATTCATAGCATTTGCCTTACTTGTTGAAACATCATGGTGCACATTTATTTAAAAAAAAAAAAAAAGTAAGAAAAGGAAAAACCAACCTCATGGCCTGTGAGTTATTTTGGTCTTGTAAGGAACCATTTCTTTAAATTTAAAATAAGGACATTAGAAAATAGTTGTTTTGTTGTTGTTGTTTTTTCATTATTTAGAATATAGTTATATGTTCAAGTTAACATATTAAATTATTCTCAACATCATGTATATGCAGATCGTGCTTGTAAGTTTCAAAGAGAAATTATCACCTCTTCATATTACTTAGTTAACCTAGAAAGTAAATTGGTTGTGATAAACTATGCTAATTTCTTAATACAATCTAGGGAAAATCAAATACAAAAACAAAAAAAGGATAAAATCACTGCTCCTGGACATGACATTAAATGTCTCTGTGATTTGAGCTCAGCCTATTGTTTATGAAATTCATCCTTATCCTTCATCTTTCAAGAATGTTTTATACTCTTCCCACTGCCTAGAATAACATCTTACTCCCATAATCTTCAGCTATAAAGAGTTTACCTTCTAAAATCTAGTTCTGATTTTACCTCTGCATGAAGCCTTCTCCAATCTCTGTCCCCTAAACTTGGAATTTTATCCGATTGCTCCTGTGTTTTTAAAATGTTATTTCTTTAATCTGACAATTTAGCTCCTTCTCTCTTGAAATATATGTAAATCCTATTTCATCCACTAGATCTTAAGTTTCCTGAGGGTAAGAACATCAATCTTTGTATCTTCTGCATAATTAGCACTTAAGAGAAATGTTACATATTTGAAAAATAATTTTAAATTCAACAATTTAAATTCATGTAATTTATTTGATTGGGGTTTTGCTAAATTGATTAATCTTTTGATCACTTTTTGAAATAAAATATTCATGATCCCTTTGAGGACATACCAACTATATCTTTTCCCAAAATATTCATTTTTTTTCCCAATGAAAAATGACTTTGCTATCATCCCCATTGCAAATTGCTGAATATAACTGTAGACAGTGGCTATTGGTTGTTAGTACATTACTACTTTTTAAATGAAAACCTTTACTCACCTACAAGATTCACTTATACAATAATCAGCACCAAATTTTGAGTTTCACTCACATGGAGAAATAAGTGTAATAGTAAAAAACACTGTATCAGGGCCATTTTTCTCAAAATGCTCTTCTTTATGGAATCCTGGGCATAAGATTCTTTTACAAAAGCAAAATTATAAAGCATTATATAAAAATGAATTATGAGAGAAATGGATTCACAGGATATTTCCTCTCTTTTTTGCCCCGTATTTCCCCAGTCCCGTGGGGAGGGTTGGTGATAAGAGGACAACAGTATTAAACATAAAGTATGTTTTTTTTAATCTGATAAGTGGACTACTGTGAAAGGATGGATATCCAGGGCAGAAGGGATTTTCTAGCAGAGAGAAGAGAAATGGAATTAAAATAAAGCCAAAATACAGGGAGTGCAAGGAAGAGATGGATAAACGAGAGAAGTAGGAGCAAATTAAACAAAATGGACTTGACACTGACTTAAAGGTGATCCCCAGTAAATAACATTCATACCACCCTCTAGACTCCAAGTGGCTCAGAGTAAAACTGATTTCTTTTGGTCATCTACCAAGCTCATAAATCTTCTAGCCACTGTGGTCATAATGGAAAGTTTATTGAAGAAAGCAAACTAAAATTGAGTGAAATAATTTCAGGTCTCTAGACATTGAGTCATTAAAAACAGTCATATACTAATTTTTATAGAGGGTGTATTTAGCAAACTCTACAACAGTGGGCTTGACATTGATTTTGAACAAAATTTTAGTTATTTTTTAAAAAGTTTTGACAGAAAATTAGAAAAAGGAGTGGTCGTCACAAGAAACCATAAGATGTTCAATAAAAATAAGTCATGTTAGACTAACCTATCATTTTTGATAGTATTACTAGACCAAAAGATAAGTACAAGGCTTCAAATACAGGATGCAAGTCTTCAGCAATGTATTTAACTAACATATCACTTGTTACAATTAGAACATTTTGGCTGCAATAACAGGAATATTGAACCTTCTCTGCAATTTTGTGGCCTTTGTCTTTGGAAGTAAGATGGTTACTGCAGAAGCAGGTTGCTTTCTCTTTTTATCAGGAAATTTTTTTCCAGAAGCTTCAATAAACTCTCCTATAGGCCCTCTGGGCTAGAAATGGGCCACATGTCCATGCTCTAGCTCCAAAGCGGTGCTGGAAATATGGAGACCTGTTATTTTTAGCCTCTGTACAGGAAGGTGGGCTCTATCAGCAAGGAAGAAGTATAGGGAAAGGCAACTGGGTGGGCAGCCATGCCAGGAGAATAATGCCAGTTGCTATCACAAATAAAAACAGTAACCATCAGCTCAAACAGGATGTAAGCTTGTTTCATGCTTGTGTCAAATTCAAAAGAGGTATTCTTTGTGAGTGCTCAGCTCTCTTCTAAGTAGTGATTCAGGGAACCAGGCTACTTGCATTTATAGCTCATCCAACTTCAACAAATGACTTGTAAGGTCCCTGTGCTAGCTTGCATCAAGCCAACTAAAGGAGAAATAATACCTGCTTTTTGAGCCCTGCAGTCTGAAGTCATGTACTCCACTTCCAAATACATGATACTGGTGAGAGTTAGTCATTTGTCCTCCTGTACCCTCCTCGAATGCAAGGGAGCTTGAGAATATAACCACCAACTAAGCTGAATTTCTTAGCAGAAACCAAATTGCAAACAAGAAGGAAAATATGAATAGGATAATCAAATATTTTGATGGAGAAATGATTGCATTTCAAGAGTTCTGATTATGAATATATTATCACCCAGAGGGACACTTCTCATAGGATATTATAGGGCAGATCAGCAGTTTTACTAATGACTTGTTTGAGAATTTATGATGGCATGCTAATCAAATTTGTAGATACCTGAAGGTTGACAGAAAAAGCCAACACATTGGCTGAAAGTTCCCAGATCATGGAAAAAAAAAAAAAGGATGAGAAAGGAAAGGATTGGAATAAGGGGCCTAACTGGGGATAAAATTGCTGGAAATAAATACCAACTACTGTAGTTAGGTCAACATATTCAGCAGCACAATTTAATTCAGCAAATATTTATTTAGTTCTTATTATATTCAGGGCAGTAAGCTAGGCCAAGTACAGAATATAGAAAATAAAGGTTAACAGCACAACATATGGGGGAAAAAAAGCAGACTTAGTTGATTGAAAAACCAATAGGAATTATTAGTATAGAAACTCTCGGTTTCTCCTTCTCTCTCTCCATATGTCTGAGTGTTTGTATCTAAGTGTGTGTATACATGGATATACATATGTTTATATACATATATTAGATTACATTAGAAGATTAACAATCTACAGAACATTCTGTGCTCTTCTTTGTTCAGATTTTGTTTTGGATTCTTGATACATCAATTTAAAGAGGGAAATTACCAAAATTGTTTCTGGAAGAGTATGACTAAGATGATAAGTGAATTTGAAATAAATCATATGTATTCATTTACTCTTTCATTAATTTATTTATGGTTGCAACTCCATATTTTTCCTCAAGGAGTAGGGTGTGTGTATAAATAACTATAATATAAGGTAGAACATAGTAATACATTTTTAAAAGATGCTAATAAAATTAGAGGAGTGGGAGAGGAGAGATTCTTTCAAGCAGAACAGATAAGGAAGAGATTCATGGAGTGGGAGCTAATTTTGAGCTGTTCTTTAAAGACAGATAATGTAGGATAAAGTCCAGTGGGAAGAGAGGTGAGATTATATTCCAAGGACAGAAAAACTTTGAAACAAAGAGCTACCAGGAAAACCACAAACTCCAGGCAGTGGCAGCTTGAGTTGCATGAAGGAGACACTAGTTGTGACCGGAGGCCTAAAGGGTTTCCCTGTGTTCACATGAAGAGTAGTGACAAGTTATCTCTAGGTGTCTAACCTACAGAAGAGATAATGCATGGTCTGAAGGACTAGCATGGTAAGAAGGGATTAATTTTACTCTGTTTCTTTATTCCAAAGCACTGACACCATTGTACTCCCTAAATTGGAGCCAAGGGATAGAACTTGCAGGAAGGCTAATTTTTTTTTGCACGGAGGAGGGAGTGTCTTATTATCAAGAAAATGCCTTAATGCATAATGTATTAGTCAACCAAAGGGGTGCTAATGCAAAATACCAGAAACTGGTTGGACTTTATAAAGGGTATTTATTTGGGGTAGAAGTCCACAGTTACCAGGCCATAAAGTGTAAGTTTCTTCCCTCACCAAAGTCCATTGCCACGTATTAGAGCAAGACAGCTGCCAACATTTGCCAGGGTTCAGGCTTCTTGGGTTCCTCTCTTCCCAGGGCTGTATTTCTCTCCAGGCTTAGCTACTCTGTTTCCTCCAGAAGGTCAGCTGTAGACTATCAGGCAAATGGCTCGTCTCTATCCCGGGGCCTTCTCTCCAAGCTCTCTTATTTCCCGGGGCTCCAGCTCAAGACACCAACATCGAAACTGCTTCCTCTGCCCTTTGCCATGCCTTTTATATTTGATTCCCCCACCCAACAAGGGTCAACGCCCTACTGACATGGCCCAATCAAAGCCCCAATCATAACTTAATCATGCCCAGATGAACAGATCAGTTTACAAGCATAATCTAGAAAGATTTTTGGAATTCGTAATTACATCATACTGCCAAACTGCAACACATAATAAACCATACTTGAAATGGGTTTAGACCTAATTCCACAAACATTTGCCAGAGGATCAAAACATCTAGTGAAAAGTGAGACTTGGGAATTCTAAGATCGCTGTCCCAACCTAGAAATATGATTTTATGAAATAATGGAAGTTTATTTTCCTACCTTCTTATGATTATATCATCTTCTGGGAGATTTTTTTGGTCATAATATATACTTTTATTTTGCTATTTTTATTAGCATGGTACCTTGTTTCAACTGATGAAACAATATTATTACAATTAAACTAATAACTATACGCCACAGTTTTCATTACGGTTTACTCTTTGTGTTGTGCAGTCCTATTTAAAAAAAAATTTTTTATTCTAGTAGTATATATATAACCTAAAATTTCCACCTTTTAACCACTTCACATATATAATACAGTGGTATTAATTACATTTACAATGTTGTGCTACCATCACCACATCCACTACCAAAACTTTTCCATCACTCCAAACAAAACTGTTTACCAACTGAGCATGAACTCCCCATTCCCTACTCCCACTCTGGCCTCTTATAACTGGTATTCTAGTTTCTGAGTCTATGAATTTCATTATTCTAATAATTTATATCAGTGAGATCATACAATATTTGTCCTTTTGTGTTGGCCTTATTTTGTGTAACATGATGTCTTCAAGGACCATCCATATTGTCTCATGTATCAGAACTTCATCCCCTTTCATGGCTGAAGAACATTCCATATTTTGTTTATCATTCATCTGTTGATGGACACTTGGGTTACTTTCACCTTCTGGCAAATGTGAATGATGCTGCTGTGAATATCAGTGTGCAAATATCTGTTTGAGCTTCTGCTTTCATTTCTTTTGGTTATAAATCTAGAAATGAGATGTCTGGTCATATGATAATTCTATACTTGACTTTCTGTGGAACCACCATACTATTTTCCATGGGCAACAGTACCATTTTACATTACCACAAACAATAAATGAGTTTTCCTATTTTTTCCACTTCACCTCCAATACATTTTATTGTCCATTTATTTAATAGTGTCCATTCTAGTGGGTGTAAAATGGTATCGCATTACAATTTTGATTTGCACTTCATTAATGGCTAATGACACTGAGCATCTTTTCATGTGCTTATTGGACATTGTATATCTTCTTTGGAGAAACATCTGTTCAATTCTTTTGCTCATTTTTAAATTTGGTTGTCTGTCTTTTTGTTGTTAAAGGTAGGATTTCTTAATATATTCTGGATATTAAACCCTTATTGGATGTGTGGTTTCCAAATATTTCCCCTATTCTGTAGGTTGCCTTTTTACTTTTGTTAAGAAGTCCTTTGATGCACAAAGTTTTTCATTTTGATGAGGTACCATTTATCTATTTTTTTTTTCTTTTATTTCTCATACTTTTGGTGTAAAGTCTAAGAAACCTTTGACTAACAAAAGGTCCTGAAGATGCTTCTCTACATTTTCTTCTAGGAGTTATATATTTCTGGCTCTTATAATTAGGTCTTTGATCCATGTTTTTCATTTATCCAGCAAATATTTATTAAGTGCCTACTTTGTGGCAGACATAAGAAAACACTGAACATCATTTAACTATTACTTTAATGGTGGAAAACTTACAATGAAGACATCCAGTCCAGGAAGTAATCGATGATGATAATGGTGCAGAAACACTGTCACATTCTTCTTGTTGGTAAACTTTTCATAGAAGCTTGACATATAGATACCAAAGGGCACAACTCAACATAAGTATGAATTTCCACAAACTAAACACTCCCTTGTAACCAATATCCCGATCAAGAAACAACATCACCAGCACCCCAGGAATTCACTGTGTACATCCTCCACTCACTACCCCCAGCAAAGGGAGACACAATCCTGACTTCTAATAAGGTCTTAGATCCACTTTGAGTTGATATTTGTATAAGGTGTGAGGTGGGGGTCCTCTTTCTTTTACAAAGAGAGATCCAGTTCTTCCAGCACAATTTGTTGAAGAGACTATTTTTTTCCTATTGAGTGGGCTCGGTGCCCTTGTCAAAAGTCAATTGGCCCTATGTGAGGGTTTTTTTCTTAACTCTCAATTCCATTCCATTGGTATATCTGTCTGTCATTGTGCTGATGCCATGCTAATTTGAATAAATATTGTAGCTTTATTATAAATTTTAAAATCAGGAAGGGTGAGCTTTTCAACCTTGTTCTTTTCAAGGTGATATTGGCTAATGGGGACCCTTAATTTACTATAAAATTTGATGATTGGCTTTTCCATTTCTTCAAAGAAATTTGGAATTTTGATTTGGATTGCATTGAATCTGTAAATTGTTTTGGGTAGAATTGACATTGTAACAATATATTGTCTTCCAGTCCATGAACATAGAGTGTCATGTCTGCCTTTCTCTCGACAATGTTTTATAGTTTTCCACATATAAGTCCTTTACATCCTTGATAAAGTTTATTCCTAGGTATTTGATTCTTTCAGTTGCTATTGTAAATGGAACTTTTTCTTGATTTCCTCCACAGATTCTTGATCACTAATGTATAGAAACACTGCTGCTTATTGTTACCAATTTTGTTGATCATGTACCTGATACTTTGAATTCATTTATTAGCTCATTAATATGCCCTTTATCACACTAAAGTAGTTTCCTTCTATACTTAGTTTTCTGAGAATTTTTCTCAAGAAGGGGTGCTGGATTTTGTCAAATGCCTTTTCTGCATCAATTAAGATGATCAAGTGTGGTTTTTTTCCCTTGGTTCTGGTAATGTATTGTATTACATTTCTTGATTCTTTTATGTTGAACCACCCTTACATATCTGGGATAATTACCACTAGATCACAGTGTAGAATCCTTTTAATGTGCTGTAGGATTCATTTTGCTAGTATTTTGTTGAGGATATTTGTATCTACATTCATGACGGATATTGGTCAGTGATTTTCATTTCTTGTAATATCTTTATCTGGCTTTGGTATTAGGGTAACACTGGCCTCAGAATGAGTTAAGAAGTGTTTCCTACTCTTTATTTTTTGTGAAAAGTTTGAGCAGTTTGGTGATAATTCTTCTTAGAATGTTTGGTAAATATCCCCCCAGGGAAACCATCTGGTCCTGGGCTTTTCTTTGTTGGCAGGTTTTAAATTACTGATTCAATCTCCTCAACTTTCACTGATTTGTATTTCTTCTTCAGTCAGTATAGAGAGTCTGTGTGTTTCTAAGAAATTGTCCATTTCATCTGGGTTATCTAATTTGTTGGCATACAGTTGTTCATAGTATCTTCTTACAATCATTTCTATTTCTGTGGGGTCAGTAGTATTGCCCCACTTTCATTTTTGGTTTAATTCTTTGCAACTGCTCTCTTTTTCCTTTGTCTGTCTTACTGAGGGTTTTGATTTTATTGATCTCTCAAAGAACCAATTTTTGGTTTTATTGATTTTATTTTTTTAAATCTATTTCATTTATCTGCACTTTAATCTTTATTTCCTTCTTTCTGGCTGCTTTGGTTTTAATTTGCTCCTCTTTTTCTAGATCCTCCAGTTGTGAGGTTAGGTCTCTGATGTAAGATCTTTCTTCTTTTTTAATGTAAGCATTTAGAGATATAAATTTCCCTCCAGCACTGCCTTTGCTGCATCCCATGAGTTTTGACATGTTGTGTTTTTATTTTCCTTTGCCTCAAGATATTTCCTAATTTCCTTGTAATTTCTTTTTTTGATCCATTGTTTGTTTAAGAGTACACTTAAAAAATTTCCATATACCGCAACTTTTCCAATTCTCCCTCTGTTATTGATTTCTAGCTTCATTCCATTGTATTCTGAGAGGATACATTGTATGATGTCAATAATTCTAAATTTAGACTTGTTTTGTCACCTATCATTTGGCCTACCTGGAGAATGATCCATGTGCCCTGGAGATGAATGTGTACTCTGTTGCTATGGGTGACATCTTCTATATATGTCTGTAAGGTCTAGTTGGTTTACAGTATTGTTCAAGTCTTCTATTTTCTTATTGATCTTCTGTCAAGATTTTCTATCCATTATTGAAAGAGATTTATTGAAGTCTCCTACTCTTAATGTGGAACTATTTTCCCCTTCAAATCTGTCAATATTTGCTTCATATATTTTGGGGCTCTTCTGTGGTGCATACATATTTATAATTGTTAGGTGCTCTTGTTGAACTGTCCCCTTTATATGTATATATTGGACTTCTTTGTCCTTTGAAATTAGCTTAGCTGCCCCAGCTTTCTTTAGGTTAATATTTGCATAGCATATATTTTTCCATCCTTTCACTTTCAACCTACTTGCATCTTTGAATTTCTGTCTTAGTTTGCTAAAGGGCTGCCAATGCAAAGTACCAGAAATGGGTTGGCTTTTATAAGGTGGATTTATTTGGTTAAAAGCTCAGAATCTATGAAATGTCCAAATCAAGACATCAGCAGTGATGCTTTCTCACCAAAATCAACTATTGGTGATCCTGAGGTCCTGTCCATGGTGAAGCAAGATCAATACCTATCTCTGCTGAGGTCCCTGACTTCCACCCCAGAATCTACTGGTCTCCCAGAGCTCAGCTGTGGGCAACCAGGCAAAGGGCTCGTTTCCTCCTGGGTCTCCTCGCTCAGTCTCAGCTGCTCCACTTTCTTCCTGAGTTCAGCTGTGGGCTGTCAGGCATATGGCTCATCTCTTCAGTCTTGAGCTGCTCCATGGGCCAGCTTCTTGGGGACTTTGTGCTTAAGCTTTGGCTCTTAGTGATCCTCAAGTTCTCTATCACACATGGCCAGGTCAAAATGGCAGAACTCCCTTTTCCTGTGTGTCTCTCTCTGTGACTCTGTTTATAATACCCAGGAAGAGAGCGGAGACTCAACCTGAGTCATGACTCATTGATGTAGTCCTATCAAAAGGTCTCACCTTACAGGAATGGATTAGTTCAAGAACATAATCTATTTTGGGGGACTCATGAGAGAACTTCAAACTGTCACAATTTTCATTGTATATATATATATTTCCATCCTTCCACTTTCAACCTACTTCCATCTTTGATTTTAAGGTGAGTCTATTGTAAACAGCATTTAATTGGGTCATGCTTTTCTTTATCCATCCTGCCTAATCTGCCTTTGACAAGATAGTTTAATCCATGTGAATTTAAAAGCAACTACTACTGATAACCCAGGACTTTCTTCTGCCATTTTATTATTTGTTCTTTGTAAGTTGTATACATTTTTTGTCCTTCAATATTTCTGTTAATGACTACTATCATATTTATTTTTATTTTTTTTGTCATACCATTTTGAGTCCTTCCTCATTCCTTTCTCTCTATATATTTCATTTATTTTCTTTGTGGTTAACTTGGGGCTTAAATTTAACATCCTAAGTCTATAACAATCATGTTAATATAATACCAACTTAACTTTAATAGCATACACATAAACTGTTCCTACCCCAACCCCCACCTTTTTGTTTACTTTTTGCAACTTTTATCTTTATATATTGTATATCTAAAACCATAGATTTATCATTCATTTTCATGCTTTTGCATTTTAGAATCTGTAAGAAGTGGAAAGTGGAGTTACATATTAAAAAATACAATATCATAGTACTGACATTTATAATTACCCATATGGTTAACTTTACTGCAGATCTTTATTTTTTTCTCCTTTCATTCACTGTCTATTGTCCTTTCCTCAGTCTGAAGAACTCCCTTTAGCAATGCTTCTCTAGAGGTGACGAACTCTCTCAGCTTTTGTTTATCTAGGCTTACTCTCTCCCTCATTTTTGAAAGAAAGTCTCATTGGATATAAAATTCTTGCTTGGCAATTGTTTTCATTTATCACTTTAAGCATTTCAACCCACCTCCTTCTTGCCTTCATGATTTCTGATGAGAAATTGGCACTTAATCTATTTGTGACTCCCTTGTACCTAACATGCTGTCTTTTTTTTTGCAGCTTTCAGAGCACTCGTCTTGTCCTTGGCTTTCGAGCATTTGAGTACAATGTGTCAGGCCATGATTCTCTTCATATTTATCCTGTTTGGGCATCTTTAGGATTCCTAAATATGCATGTTATTGTCTTGAATTAAATTTGTGAAACTTTCTACCATTATTTATTTCAATATTCCTCCTTCTCCTATCTTTTTCCTCCTTCTGGAACTCCCGTACTGTGACTATTGGTACACTCGATAGTGTTACACAGACCTCTTAAGCTCGGTTCATGTTTTTTCATTCTTTTTTCTTTTTGCTCCTCTGTCTGAATCATTATACAGTTGTCTTGTCTTTGAGTTCACTGATTCTTCTGCCAGCACCTATCTCCTGTTGAAACCCTCTAGAAAACATTTCATTCCAATATTGTGGTCTTCAATTCCAGTATTTGTTGGCTCCTTTAAAAAATTCTCTTTACTGAGATGCTCATATAGCTAATTCATTGTTTTTCTGATATCCTTTCATACTTTTTCTTTGTTTTCCTTTCTCTCCTTGAGCATAGTGAGGATCATTTTCTTAAGTCTTTGTTCACTATGTCTAAAGTCTGTTCTTCATCCATGATTTCGGGAATTTTATCTTATTCTTTTGGATGGGCCATCATTTCCTGTTTCTTTGTTTGCCTTATAATCTTTTCTTGCACATTGTATATTTTAATAATTTCAAGTGCTAATTCTGGGATTTAGTCCCTGAGCTATGTTTTCTTATGTTTGTGTTTGTATCCAGCTAATGATATGTCAGGGATTTTCTTGAGTGCCAGGAGCAAACAAAAACAAACAAACCGATGCAAAAAAACATCTTTCACAGTCTTTGAAAATCAATTCTGTATTAGTCATTGCTCTCCTTCAGAATTTAGGCACATAAGAAGATCAACTTGAGTCAAATATGAAGGGCAGGGGCATCTCCATCTTTCTAAGCTTGAGTCTTGTCCTCAGCTTTGCTTGCTTGTGGCCTTGGGAATTCCCCTGTTTACAGGGGTTCTATTGCCCACTCTGCTTCTATGAAATACTTTCTCATCTTCCTAGGTACTCTATTGCTTGACAAAGCAGGTAATTCTTTGCCTCAGGCCACTTGACTTAATTGTTTCTTACACAGCTTTATTTGTCTGCAAGCTGCTTTTGCCTGTAGGGCAAATTCTGAGTCATGAGCCAGAGATGAGTATCCTGGTTCAGTGTTTCAGATTGCCACTCAGTAGATTGGCACTGACATATAGGCATCTTGGTATAAACCAGGACCACTCTGCTCCCTCTATATCAGGGCCAGGGATCCACAATGAGAGTGCAGGCTGGTTCCACACTGTGCTAGGGAGGATATATGGGAGGGGCCAGCAGGGGCACCATAAGCTTCTCCTACCATTTTAAAATCTGTGTTTTCTTGATTCAGCTCTTACCCAGTTACTGCAATCCTTTATCTGTTTTCTGGAGTTTTGAGAAAGAAGGCTTCGCCGTTTTTTTGTTACTTATTAAAAATTTTGTGGGGGAACAGCTCCCTGGACCATGTTACAGTACTTTGTCCTTACCCTTCAGGGAATTTTAATTCAGTTCAAATTTGGGCTTTATTTTTCCTAAGATGTTTGACTGGATATTAGCTATTAACTGAGAGAAGAGTCTGTAAAGAGTCAATAGAAAAGTGAAAGTAAACCTTTAGAGAGTGCTCCATCTGGTTTATTTCCATAATCAGTTTAAAAAGCCAATGATTACAAAACAAAACAGAAATATCATGTTCATACCTAAGGTACAGGACATTTGCAGGTTGGAAAATGAGCAAATCATAGCCTTTTTACAAGTCTGCTCAGGAGTCAAATATTCAGAATCATTTCATTGTTCTATTATCATTTAAACTCTAGCTAGTGATAAGAGACCATTCATTGCTCTTCTTTATTGGCATAAACTTCGAACAATTCCTAAACAGGTATTCTAAAAGAAGTCCCAGCTAATTATACAGAGTGTGAGCCCATACCTAACACACATCTTACCTATCAAATATTATTTTCCCAAATTGCCCAACATAAACTGTTCAGTCACATCAAGGCTGCCTACCATTCATACTAATTCCATTTTTGCCTCCCAACATTTCCTTGGATTGTCCTTTTTTTTTTCTTTTAACCTGCTTACTATAGAAATCTACTTATTTTGGAAGTTTTCCTGAAGTATTTTACCAGCTATTCTATCCTATGTCAGCAACAACCTTCACTGGGTGTGACATAATAATTATTGTCTAAACTTCATATCACTGATACTCGATCATACATAAATTTATGTTACCATCGAATTGTTTCATATTTGTTTTGTTTTTCCTCCTTGTGAATATATAAGCTCTCCAAGGACAAGTGACACAACATACATCACTTTTGTATTCCCTGGAGTGTGTAGAATGGTCCTGGGAATTAACTGAATGTCTAGGACACTTGTGAAGTAGATTTGGGTTGAACTGAAGTTGATAGTGTCTCTCCTCGTTTTTTGGCTTTGAAAATAAAGGTTGCCAGCATAAAATATTTATTTTTATTTTTATTCTTACCAAGTTATTAAAAATAAGAAACACATTTAACATTTTTATTTTTTATGTTGCTTTTCTTTTATTATTGTAGTTTTTACCTTTTTCTGGCATCATATGTGCTATTTTACTGAATTCTTGCTTTTTTGGTAGACTTCTTACAGAAGTTTATGTAGTAGAATAAAAATAATCTGTAAAAGTTGCTACTCTTTTTTAAATGTTAAATATATCTGTAACATGCTTTTGTTTTAAAGCCACAACTACAAAACTACCAAAGGAATATTTTTTGTCATCTGAAAATTGAACAAAAAATGTTTTTTAAAAATGTTAGAGAATTTTTAGGTTTACAGAAAAATCATGCATAAAATACATAGTTCCCATATGCCACCGTATTATTAACACCTTGCATGGTGTGATACCTTTGTTACAATTCATGAAAGAACATGTTTCTAGTTGTATTATTAAATATAGACCATCATTTACATTAGGGTTCACTGTTTGTGTCATACAGTCCTATGTTTTTTATTTTTTTAATTTTTATTTTAGTAACATATATACAACCCTTTTGACCACATGCACACATATAGTTTGGTATTGTTAATTACCTTCCTAATGCTGTGCTACCATCACCACCTTTCATTACCAAAACTTTATGATCAGCCCAAATAGAAATTGCACAATTTAAGCATTAACTCCTCATTCCCTACTCCTACCTGGTTGCCTGGTAATCTATATTCTAGATTCTGACTATATGAGTTTGCTTATTCTAATTATTTCATATCAGTGAACTCATACAATATTTGTTCTCTTGTCTGGCTTATTTCTCACAGTATGATGTCTACAAGAATCATCCATGTTGCTCCATGTATCAGAACTTCATTCTACTTTATGGTTGAATAATATTCCATTGTCTGTATATACCACATTATGTTTATCTTCATCAGTTGATGATACTTGGGTTGCTTCCATCTTTTGGCAATTGTGAATAATGGTGCTATGAACATTGGCATGCAAATATCTGCTCAAGTCCCTGCTTTCAAATATCTTAGGTACATATATAGGAGTAGGTTTTGCTGGGTCATATGGTAATTCTATATTAACTTTCTGAGGAACTGGCAAACTCTTCCACAGCGGCTACACCATTTTACATTCCCACCAGCAATGATTGAGTGTTCCTATTTCTCTGTATCCTCTCTAACACTTGTTATTTTCTATTTTTACTTTTTAATAGTAGCCATTCTAGTGGGTGTGAAAAGGTATCGCATTGTAATTTTCATTTGCATTTCCCTAATAGCTAGTGATGTTCAGTACCTTTTCATGTGCTCCTTGGTCATTTGTTTATCTTCTTTGGAAAAATGTCTATTCAAGACTTCTGCCCATTTAAAAAATGGGCTATTTGTCCTTTTATTGTGGAATTGTAGGATTACTTTATGTATTCTGGATATTAAAGCCTTATTAGATAAGTAGTTTCCAAATATTTTCTCCCGGTGAGTAGGTTGTCTTTTTACTTTCATGATAAAGTCCTTTCATGCACAAAAGTTTTTAATTTTGAGGAAGTCCCATTTATCTATTTTTTTTTTTCTTTTGTTTCTCACACTTTGGGTGTGAAGTCTAAGAAAACATTGTCTAAGACCAGGTTCTGAACATACTTCCTTACATTTTCTTCTAGGAGTTTTATAGTTCTGTTTCTTATATGATTCATTTTGAGGTGATTTTTATGTATGGGTCCGAGTATTTAACCAGGCTGAGAATTCCTTGTGGGCAAAGACATATGTCACATTCATTGTTGCATTTACAGCTCCCAGCCTACTTTCAGGTACAGGGAGGTACCCAGTAATATAGGAAGAAGTAAATATTAAACAAACAAACCTCCATATTCCCAATGTTATCACTGAGAGGTGATAATAAGCAGTGTTACCTATTTTACATATAGTCTGATATAGCTGAGAGTATGACTTAAAATGTTATACTCTATGGCTTATGAGATGGATTTTGAACTCAAGAAGGATTAAAGTTCTGCCTGTGACAGTACAAATTATGTGACCTTGGGCAAGTTATCTAGCTTCTTTAAGTTACAGTTTCTCCAATTTCAAATAAGATAACCATAGCACCAACTTCATAGGATAGTTAAAAGATTAAATGAGATAATGCATGTAAGGCAAGCTTTAGTACATTGCTTGTCATAAAATCATTGCACAATAAATATGAGCGATTGTTATTACTATTTTCTTCTCTATAAAATAGAAACAATGTGTGGTTTCACAGATAATTTCATTTATTTACCAGTAATCTATTATCTTTGCACTTTATCTCTTTGCCGCAGTTTCAGCAAACTGTTCTCAGCAACTTCCTCTGTCTCAACCTATTTAGATTTAACACTGTTAATCTTCTTTCTCAAAAGATATTAATAGGAATAAAGTCAAGCAGTTACTGAGCAACTAATATGAATAAGGCATCACATTAAAACTCTTTTTACGCATACTCTTATTGAACCCCTACAACATACAATGAGATAAGCACTATTATTCCAAATTTGCAGATAATGATGTTTATAATGTCTAACATCTGTACTTTTCCTTCTTAGCCTAGATTGCATATACATATTTACTTATATAATATCTGATGGCTATTTGTTTATCTCACCTGTGGACTCCAAAAGGGCACAGATCACGTCTTTTTTTTTTTTTTTTAAATCATTGTATCCCATGAGACTTGCACAGCTCTCAGCACATAGTAAGAATAAATAAATATATGTTGCGTTAATGAATGAAATAAGTTAATATATCCAAGAGGACATGATACTGAAGGCGTCGTACGTAGAGCTGTCTGACTCTGGAGCCCGTTCTCTTTGCTGTTTCACTAATTGTCCTGCTCAGCACTGGTGGTTTCGGGTCCACGGGTTTTCACCTACCTCTCTGGCCGTTGTTTCTCGGTCTCCTGTGTGGGCCTTTCCTCTCTTGCCCTCCTGAAAGCTGGTGTTCCCTCCAGTCTGGCTACGTTTCTGCTCTCCACACTCGTTAGGCCTCTGGCTTCAGCTACCACACACAGTCTGAGGGCCCTCACGGCTGTTATCTCCAACCCCCACTTGTGTCTGGGGCCTCAGGTTTCTGTACCCACGACACGTGATGTCTTTATTTGGTGCTTCGTTGCATATTAGCCTGTCTGTAACTGAATTCGCTTCCGGGGACAAGACGACTGCACGCCTTGCTCTCTCTTCCCTTGTGAATGGCCCCACACAATCCAGAAACTTCCTTTCTTCTTACTCAGATGATTTGCTTTTCTACATTCTCAGCACCACTACCTTAGGTTGGCCACTTCCTATTTCTCCCTGAGTTTTACTATATTGTCCATACTCAGATAGACCTTTAAGTTTTCTCCCAGAACCCATTTTTCCCTCCTGGTTTCACACTTAACTATGAAGTGAATGGGCTATATTTTTTAGACTCTCCTGCAGGGTGTGACTGGCCTTGGGCCCAAGTTCAGTCCGATAGGCTGTGGGTAGAAATGATGTAAACAGTTTCTGGGTTACCTCTTTATGGAGAAAGCCTCTGCTTCTGTATTCTCTGTGTTCCCTTTCCGCTGTCCAGGAAATCAGGAAAACTGTAGCAGGGTCCATTTGGGTACCTGGATGATGTTGTGGAGCATGGCTGCCTCCTGACCTAGACAACCTTCCTGCACTGAGATGGTTAGCTAAGAGAGAAATACTCAATTATATTGTTTACCACAGTGCATTTTGGGTCTCTTTATAGCAGCTTAGAGTGTTCCTTAAAAACGTCAAAAATTAGCTTACCTAACTCCAGTCTTGTCTAACCCACCCCCCACACTTTTAAACGTCTGCTCTTTCTAAAATTCAGATATGATCAAATCAACCTCCTGCTTAAAATTTACAAGTGGTATTTGCTTTGATTTATTTCCAAATTTTCTAAATTAAGCATGATTTTACAATCATAAGGAATTAAATTAAATAAATCCATTAGTAATTCCCTCAAGCCTTCAAGATAAAGTTGAAATTGCTTAATGGGGCTGAAAAATCCTTTCATGTTCTGCCTTATACCCTTTTCTCCAATCTTAAGTTTTGCCACATTCTCACAGGCCTCCGGGCAGTTGAACCTTTCGGTTTCTGGACAGTAATAAGCCCTTGTACACACCTGGGGCTTAATACCTTCTGCTTTCTCTGTCTGGATGCCTTTCCCACCTCCTTTTCTGCCAAGCTAATGACTACTCATCCCTCAAGGCTCAGGTCCAGGCTCAGGTCAAGTGTTTTGTCCTCCATCAAGCCTTTCCTGATACCTCAATGTCAATTAAATGTCCCTCTCCGTGTCCTCACGAGACCCTGTGTATCTTTATAAGAGCACTTTTAACAATAAACTAAACCTACTCCTCCACCAGGCTCTGTCTGTTACCCCACAAAAATGTACCCTCATTTAAACATATACTCTGCCATTTGCTTCTCTTATAGTTGGTGTTCAACAATATATATATTTTTTTACTGAATAAAGAGAACGTATTTTTCCCCCATAGGGTCAAGTGACCTTAGCCCATATCTTTTGTAAGTTCCACATTTTAGCCCATAGCAACTCCTTATAAGGACACATAGTAGTAAGAATATTTAAATTGAAATAGAGTGTGTAATTAGTATAATTAGATTCTGATTAGGATTGTATATTTTCTCTCAATGTCTGCTTTTTCCAATGACCTTTAAAACCTAAGTGTCTTCTAAGAATGTAAGAAGTTCCAGAATATACTTCTGATTATTGAAGAGATACCATTTTTACCCCCTCCCCCAAATGCAGATTACCAAAAACATTGTTGCAATGCCTTATCTAGTAGATGGTCAATGAATGGTGAATGAGTAAATGAATGACTTGGCTTTGGTAAATATGCAATTTGTCAAACATTGAATGATTGAATTTAGTTTACAAATATGATCTCCAGCTAGTGTTCTAAATGAACACATTCTAAAGGAATTAACAAGTCCATTATTCAGGACTTTTCAGAATCGTGACCCTTAATAGACTAATACACAATTTTACAAGAGTGCAATATAAATGTCAGATATGGAACTTTCTCAGTTGTGAGCTATTTTAAATTAGAATAAAAAGTTTCCATTTCCTGGATTCCTTATGATTGCTCTAGACCTATTTCCAGTAGATGCTAGTTTGTATATAAAGAAGAGTTCAGTAAAAGTAAGTTATTTTTGTATACTTTATATATATTCATTTGTTAAGCTATCAATAGAGTCACAATGATATATTTTCTGTTGCAAACGTGTGTGCACTGGTCAAATGGCAGCTTCGTGGCATGCGACCTGTGCAGCCTTGTGGAGCCCTGAGTTTAGAAGGCCCTTTGCTTGGTTTAATGCTTTGCTGACACCCTCTTGAAATTCTTAATAAACTTCTAACCAGGGGCCCCCGAATTTTTATTTTGCACTGGGCCTTGCAAATTACATAGCTGGTCCTGCATATAATTTAAATAAATTGCCTGATTTTGAACAAATTGTCAAGGAGTGCGTGGTCAAAGTGCCAATTTTTGAAACACAGTTACCCATGAACAAGAAGACTAGCTGTCTGCTGGGCTCCACTTGCCCAGCTCAGCTGTCAGGAGCAGCATGCACATTGCAAGGGAGAGATTCTCCTAAGTGTCAATCCCTCCTGCTGGCTTAGAGAACAGAGCTGGCAGGCAAAGTGAATCAGAGAGTGTACTGTGCTCGCCCAAGCTTCGAAGTAAAGCTGATGGGTCTAATTTCAGCTTTACCAGTCTTGGTAGTGTCCCTTTAAGTTTACTAAGTAGGATATACCTGTAAGCAAGCAGTCTAATGTTTTTGTGATCTTGCTGCTGTGAAAGTATTTAGTAATAAGCCCCAGAAGTTGGGAGGTAAGAAGGAAATCTATGTTGTCTAATGCCAAGGTGGTGTTCAATGTGTTGAAAGTTGATTAAATTTCCTTTTAACGCCGCTTGAAACTGACATTTTGCTACCATTTAAAAATTTTTCCCTCCAAACTCTTTTTTATACCCATGATTTAGAGTGATATACAGCAAAGCACAGGCTATGAATTGGCTTAAAATGATTCTAGGAATAATGAGCAGGGATTGAAAAAAGACTGCTTCTGTTCATTTAAGGAAAGTGAAGCTAACTTTATCCTGCAACTGCATGCCAAGGCAGGGTCAAAGATTTGAGACCGCTCAAATAGTGCCTTCCGCATTTTATCGGTTTGACGTGATAACCAGTTCCAGAATCTCATAGATTGATAACAGGAAAATATATTTAAATAGATTAATGCATGCTCAGCTATCAGTTGCAAAATTGCTTGCTATATCCGCGTGTTTCCGTTTTTAAATTTACATCTGTTTAAATAGAGCTATTCTAAATTTTGAAAATTACAAAATCTGGCATACTTCTATATTTTATATCTCAAACATCTGGTTTTTAAAGAAGGTTATTGTTTCCATATGTGTATATATCATATGAAAATGTGGAAGCCATATAAATGCCACTGGTGGTGTATTTGTTGACATGTATGATTTAAAGCCTTAAGATTATTATTTGAATACTCAAATAATACTAAATAGAATACCTCAGAAATGAAGTCATGTAGTGTCTTTTATATAAATGCCCATCAGCCGGGGCATTAATTTAGAACCTCCTTTGTACATAGTATTCTATGTTTCTTCACATCAACAGTTATAAAACAGAAATCCAGAAAGAATTTCCCATAAGAGCCTGAAATCTGATTAGCCATGTTCTTTTGCTTTTGCATCTAGCCTGGTGGTTCAACCATTTTCAAGCCAATATTTCCTTTTTATAACAGATATTTTAAAATGCTATTCCATTCAGGAAGCATAGGAAAATAAAAGAGGAGAATGTCCATATGGACACTAGACTTTTTGAAAAATATGAGGATAAGTACAAACAAATAAAATTTATTTGTATATGATAAGAGAAATTAAGAAATAATTGAGGCAGGGCTAACATCCCCCCAAATACAGAAGTATGATATTCTTGTAAAACAATGCCCTATACTATAACACAGAATAGAATAATGTTAAAGAACCAAACAAAGCATGTCATTTACCTTGAAATTCCACCACATGTCAAGACATACAGTCAGACTCTAGTACCTCAACAGACCTTGGGACTCTAGTCTTTGATAACTAACAGAGACTAGAGGATGGATTGGAATAAGAAACTCTAATATAAGAATCTGAGTTTGTGTAGTAGATCTCCATGGGCACTATCAAATAAAAGCAGAAAATCTCTGACCACACAAAAATAGGTAAATAAATCCAATAAGTAATCTTCACAATATTTCCTGTCATTGTACAATAAATGAATATAAAATATGAATACAGATAATAAAATCCATATAGCATTTCATGCATCTTTGCTATTTTTTGTATTACTACTGTTTTAAGAAGCCTCAGATATTCTTTCTACCATGTTTATATATGATAGCTACAAAGAAGACTGATGCAAATGAAGACTGGTGACTCAAATACCATGAACATCATTGACATGGGTGACTGATTTTCAAATATAATGAACAACTCTTGATAACATTCCAAAGTAAAATCTTTCAATGATTTGCATCATAGTTACATTTCTAGAAAATTCAGTTCCTACAAAAACTGTGCACATATCAAATGGAGACAAGTTCTACACTTAGATAATTTATAAATAGGTTTTTCCCTATTTGGATTGCTGATGGGAAATTCAAAATTTTTGAGCATTATGGGACAATATACTTCATTATATGGACCATTCCGCTCATTGCAAAGGTGTGTCGCATTCTGGCCTCCATTCATTAAATGTCAGTAGTACCCCTTTTCCCAATCATGTGATAAAACCACCCTTCTGAATTTCCAAATTGCTTCCTTGGAGGAGGTACCACCGACTTCAAGAAAACTAGGCTAGCCCTTATATTGTTTTTCAATAGTTTTGTGATAATTTATGTAGGTACACTTTCTAGTTGAGGTATTTACATTTTTACTATAGTAAATATAATTAAAATTTTCTAATCTGGATTAATCAGATATTCATTCACTTATGAAAATCCAGCTTACTGCTTATGAATTTAAGAAATTATGGTTGAAAATGTTAATACTAAGCCCACTAATTTATAAGATCCAAGTTAGCACAATAATTGCTTAAGGACGATGATTTCAAGCCAGAGAAACCTGGTTTAAGTCTTAGGTATGTTTGTTACTAGCTGTGTGACCTCGTGTAAAAATATTAACATTTCTAATCTTTGATCACTTTGTCTGGAAAGTGGAGATAATAGTGGAACCTTCACATTTGTTATGTTTTATAGAGGCAATGTAGATTAAAAATAAACTACTTAACAGGTAATCAATAAATGTTAGCTACTGTTATTGTTGTTATAAAAGCAGTTTTAGATTTGGGCTATATATTTCCTGCCTTTTTTTTTTTTTATGACACAAAGAAATATCAGGGGCTATTACCTGGCTAGGAGCTTTATCAAAATAGGTAATTAAAAACAGGTAAAATCTGCATCAGAACGATTGTGATGAGAAAATATATGGAACATAAATAAACGATTTTCTCATTACAGAAATACACTTT
Organism: Tolypeutes matacus; assembly: GCA_026826555.1. Taxonomy (NCBI): domain Eukaryota; kingdom Metazoa; phylum Chordata; class Mammalia; order Cingulata; family Chlamyphoridae; genus Tolypeutes; species Tolypeutes matacus. The sequence continues at coordinate 6,406,478 of JAKSZT010053837.1, forward strand.
TTTCTAATTGTTATAAATTTTATACAGCCAAGACTTTCCTTTCTTTTCTAGTGTCATTTTGAAAGAGTTTGCTTTTGCCGTTCCCACTATAGGCTGAGAGGTGCCAAACTCTTTCTGCTTTTGTCTCAATCCTAAGTACTGATTGCACTCAGTCACTGGTCATAGGCTTTTCAAACTGTAGGCAAGGTGACAGCTTTCCAGAGCCTAGTTTGTGTTTTGAAAACATATTTTTGAGTGAGATTGAGCAAACCATTTTTTCTCTATTTTAAACATCTCAGCCACCTAAACCAAACTTATCTAACCAATCCAGCACCCCAAATTATAAATGCTCTCGTGGTCAAGACGTGGCCCGCTTACAATGTGTGAATCTGTGCTGATTTCCCTTAATCCCACATTATCTGAAGACATCTTTAGAACAGGCAGTCATCTGGAGGTTGGCAGTAAGAAAAGGAAAGGAATCTCCCCTGTGACTTCAACATAGGTCATCTTCTCTCAGTCCCCTGTCTCTGCCCTTACTTAATTCACTGAAAGCAGTCGGGCTTCAAACTGTTTGATATTTAAATCCAGTACTATGGCTAGCAATGTAGTCTTTTTAACAAAATCTATTATAATAACATTTGAATATTGTGCCAGGACCTTTTATCTGTAATCTCTAGAACTATAAATATGTATTAAAAAGTCCATTCTTACCGTGTGCCAATTTCCCTGATAACCCCACTGTGCCTATATAATTGGAGGTGAGATTGGCCTCCATGTTAATTTGAAGTTATTTATTTATTTATTTATTTATTTATTTTTATTTATTTTTGTTTAGTTTTTTTAAAAATAGACAGGTGTCTTTCAGGTGTAGGATTTCACTACAAGATGGGGCTATTGAAAGAATTCTGCAGGTGGAGTTATTATTCTCTCTTTTCGACCAAGTGAAATGTCTGTTGGTTCAGAGGGCAGCTTTGCTCCACGCCTGATCCCACATTGTCCCATGTGAAGGGTAATGAGGACCTGAGGTTCCCTGCTTTTTTCTCATCCTTTGTTCCTGCTTCCCTCCCAGGAAAGATCCGATTTTCCTTTCCCTGTTTTATTTTCCTTCATAGCTCATTTCTCCACCTGGAAACTTGTATTAACTTATTTGTTCTATTGTCTGTCTAATCTCTTCCATAGAAAATAAACTCTTCTGGGAAGGGGCTTTGTTTTGGTCACTTCTCTAGCACCAGCACATAGAACAGACTCCACTCAAGAAAAGTTTGCTGAATGGATGAACAAAGCAAAAACTATTCTTGGTCCCTATTAATGTAATAGGTTTATGAGATTTTTTTTATTGTTGTTGCCTGAAGTGTTCCAGAAAAAAATTATACTTAAATATAGATGAGTAGATCAGGTTAAGAGTATTAGCTGGGGAGCAGACTCATCATGTTATTTAACCCTTGTACTACTCAGGGTTCTCTAGGGAAACGGAGCCCACTGGAGATATCTGTAAATAGCATGAGATTTTATAAAATTGTCTTGCACAACTGTGGCGATGCACAAGTCCAAATACCACAGGGCAGGCTACAAGCCAGGGACTCCGATGAAGGCCCTTGTTGAGCACCCCAGGAAACACTGTCTGTCTGAAGTAGAGATGGGGATTCTCTCCCTGCATGCTGAAATCACTTCTCCTTTTAAGGCCTTCAACTGTTTGGATGAGATATCACTCATTGCTGACGGCCATCTCCTCAGTTTATAGTAGATGTAACCAGCTCATCTATGCAATCAACTCCCTGATGAGTAAGTCTATAAAAAGCCCTTGTATTACAGTTAGCCCAATGCTGGATGAGAAAACTGTACACCATTGCCTGGCTGAGTTCACACTTAGCCTAACCATCACAACCATCTATAGATATCTGGGAAGCAAGAATCCCTGGGAGACTAATTGAGGATGATCCTTGGAGGCTTTTCATATACTCTTTCTGTATCCCAAAGAACAAAGCCCTCAAATTCTAGAAAAGCAACACATTCCCATGTGTTTTCTCATCATATATTATTATTATTTCTTAAAGAGTAATGTCAACCCTATTTATGACCAAAGACACCCTCCTCCTTTGTATTACCTACATCTGTGCTGGGTTGGTAGGTTGGCACAGTTAAGAGTCAGTCCACCTACCATCTCCTAGAGTAGCTAATGAATAGATTGTTGTTTCCCTTGCATACCAGTTTGGCTGTCAACTATATTCCAAGTCATTAAAGATTGTCAGAGGAAAAACAAATCATTCATTCCAGTTCCTGCATGGTACGATTGGGAAGTAAATAAGTGGCCAATGAACAGAATTCACATCTCTCAGGACAGGGTACCTGGTACCTCACTCCTTGCAACATATATTATTTCCATCAACCAATGCATTTTGTAAAGTAACTATATCTCCCCAGTAAGTGTGCCAGAGTGTTGGTGCCAGAATCTTTATACAAATGAACTACTTCTTATTCTTCCCATTGCCTTCTCTCTCTTCAAAGCAATACCAACATGTATACTTAATATAAAAAGCAGGTTTTGGTTTAGAGCTCCAATTTTATTAAAGCTTAGAAAAAATTACTAGCATATGATTCTGAGGTTCATAATTTCCCTTTAAATAAGCTATAGGTTAATGTGTAAAAACCCCTGTAGATTTTACCCTTTGTTTAAATAATATCCTATAATTCAAGCCAATATACTTTAAAATAGCATGTTAAAAGCAAATAGGAAAGCAGTTTAGCTCGAAATTAAGATTCCTCCATCAGCATTTCTACTCACTCTGGATATTTTCTGATACAAAGCTTTGGGCTCGGTTTTCATGATGTTATTCTGCAGTAGTAAAGCAAGTAACCACAGCTTCATAATGCTAAGCACTCCAGCGGGAGACACAAACAGAGTGCATAAACCAAAGTATTCATTTCATGAGGTTTTATTAAAAGGCTTCACCTCTAAATTGAGCTGTCATAGACTGTTGGGAAACTCTTTACCACAGTTTATTTTAACTATGTAAAACATTAAAGGAATGGAATTTCTTCAGCTTTTCATATATCGGCCATGACCTCTCTTACACACTACAGCAGTCTCTACCACATTTAATCAAATTGGCTGGAGAGTAAAATCAAGCCGTATGTTTTCCCACTTTCCCCAATTTTCAGAAATGACCCCAATCTTGTTAACATGCTGTAGGTTTTCATGTATACCCAGCAAGTTCTTTGGCGTTCTTACTGAGAAACTATACTGCATGATTTAAAGATATCTTTCAGATGAGAAGGACGTTGGGTAATTTATAAATCATTCATTTGTGACACTGCTTTATACAGTATTTCAAGTAACTGCATTCACTGCTTTTGCATTTTCCTCAAATATTGCTTTCAGTTGACAGTGTCATAGGTCATTACCAATTTTTTCCTTATGTAAGCAATACCAACTTTCTATTAAAAATACTAATTTCCACCCTACTACAGTGTCTTTTGAAGTAGCATGTATATTTAAAAAGTCAAGTTACTTTGAAATATTAAAGGAATATATTTAACTGAAGGGTTTTCAGACAGGTTGTTTTTTTTCCGTATTCCTGATGGCAGAAAGATTTTAGCCTACAAAGTCAATAGTAAATTTTATTAAAGTCATTATTTTCCTGTTACAGGCCTCGTGCTTTAAATAAACCACAGCTGACAATGCTGCCTTACATACTGTCATACTGTAAAATGTCCCCTCTTTATCACCACAGGGACTACTCATTTAGAACTTTGAAACTTTTTTCCCATTGGAATTGCTCATTTACAGAGCTGGCCTATGGCTGTGCTTAAAGAATGTGGTTGATGCTTCAATTTTCCTCTAAACATTCTAGGGAAAAATATAAACTTGCCAACACAACAATTTTTAGATAAAGATTAATGTTCCTTCTCCTTAGATGAAATACATCTCAATCTTTCTGTAATAATGTGCTTTGACTACCTATGGCAGTATTTCTTCTATTAGCCCATTGAGTATAAGTAAGAGCAAAGCACTTGACATGGATTTGATTATGTTTTGTTTCAGGAATTCTTATTTTTTTTCCCAAATTGCATTCTTTAACAATAACCCACCATCCCTGCGTCATCTTCTTGACCAATATAATCTTGATTACAGATATGTTTAATGGCTGGGAATTGAATCCTCATCCAGAAAACAGTTTTTTTTTTGATCCAGCTCATACTTTGGAGTCCAGCCCAAATCACACGATCTTTCTGGAGACATTCTGCAAGCTTGTGCCATCTTTAAAATATATATTGTTTTTTCAAGTTCTATCCCCACCTTTCTCTCTTTAATGAACATTGCACTTAAAACATTAAATCATTAGAACGTGCTTCTTCTGGAAAAAAATATAATACTTTCATATTAAAAGGAAAACAAAAGTATGTCACAATACCAACATTCAGCTATAACCCCTGTTAACATTTTCATGTATATCCTTCCAGATTTTACATTGTAATATATATATTTTTAAAAATTATATTATAAAAATACTACTATATGATAGTACATATTTTACTTAATGTACTGGGAATATCTTCCATGTTTTGTTTTGTTTTGTTTTGTTTTCAGAACAAACTCCTATGTAGTAATAAACAAAAGAGAATCAACTGCTGCTAAATCAAGAAAAGGAGAAAGAGTTTACCATAAGGATACCTGGGCAGAGATCCATGAGAATTCCAGAAAAAGGACCAAAGTTTGGTCAGGGCTCACAGAACCTGAAAGCTGTAGGGATGCTGACACTGGGGAGTCTGAGCTACTCTAGGGCTTCACCAGTAATGTGACTCCACTTTAATGTCTATTCACTTTTCTCTTCTTCTGCTCAACTGGCTGCCCTGCTCTCTATATTTTTTTACCTTACTTTTTTTTTTTTTGTTTGGAGATACTGGGGATTGAACCCAGGACCTTGTATATGGAAAGCAGGTGCCCAACCACTGAGCTATACCTGCTTCCCCCTATATATCTTTTTGTTTGTTTGTTTACCTTATACCTTCTGTTTATTCATTGTTTCTACATCCCCATAACTACAGCTCACTGGAAACATTGGCTTATTAAAGACCTGTTACAGGTGTTATCCTTGTAGCATCTCCTTATCTCATAGATTTGCACCTTTTGCTCCTCTCTCAACTACCTAAAACTTTCTGCAGTTTCCATTTCAGATTCGTGAAATAGAGACTCTGGATGTCACTGAAAGTCTGTGTGTGTGCAGAGATTTTATGTGAGGATTTTTTTTTCCAAATAAATATAAGACATGAATATTGTGCATAGTATTATATAGTATTACATGAATAATTTTATGTGAATTGAATTATATTGTATGTGTTCTTCTGTGCTTGATTTTTTCATAAACAATATCATCTCAAATCTGACTTAGCCAAATAAGACATCCTAAAATTGTTAGTCATACCTGCTCTTCTCTTATTCTCTTTCTTTTTACAAACATTCCTCCTTCCCCCAAATCCACATTCCTTCTCCCCCCTCCAGTAACCTCTAATCTACTTTCTATTTCTGTGACTTTGCTATTTCTAGTTATCTCTTTTAAGAGGTATCACACATTTGTTGTCCTTAGGTGTCTTGGTTATTTCACTGAGCATAATGTTTTGGAGGCTTTCCCATATTGCAGTGTGCCTCAGAACTTCCTTCTTTCTTATGGCTGAATTCTGTTGTATGTACCACAATTTAACAAACCAAACCTTGGGTTATTTCCAGCTTTTGGCTTTTGAGAATAATGCTGCTATAAACATTGGTGTACAAATATCTGTTTGAATGTTTCCATTCTCTTTGGGTATATACCTTGAAGTGGGATTGAGAGGTCAAAAGGTATTCTACATATAAGTTTTTTAGGAGCTGCCATATTGTTTTTACAGTGACTATACCATTTTACATTTCTACCAACAATATACTAAAGTTCCAATTTCTGTACATTCTACATTCTCTCCAACACTTGTTATTTTCCATTTTTTAAAAATAATGGGCATCCTTGTAGGTATGAAATAGTATCTCATTTGTGGTTTTAATTTTCATTTCCCTAATGGCTAATGTTGAGCATATTTTCATGTGCTTTTTGGCCATTTGTATGCCTTCTTTGGAGAAATGTCTATTCAGGTTCTTTGCCAATTCTTTAAATGGGTTGTTTGTCTTTTTATTGTTGCATTGCAAAAGCTCCTTATATATTCTGGATATTAAAACCTTATTGGATACATGGTTTAAAACTATTTTTCCCATTCTGTAGGTTGTCTTTTCACTTTCTTGGTAATTTCTTTTGATGCAGAAAAAGTTTTTAATTTTATGAAATCATATTTATCTATTGTTTTCTTTTGTTCTTGTGCTTTTGGCATCATATTTAAGAATCTATTGCTGAATTCAAAGTTATGAAGGTTTTCCCCTATGTTATCTTCTACATTGTTTTAGTTCTTATATTTAGGTCCTTGATACATTTTGATTTGACTTTTGTATTTGGCACGAGGTGGGGTCTAACTTCATTCTGAATGCGGATATCCAGTTTTCCCAACACCATTTGTTGAAGAGATTTTTCTTTCTCTGCTGCATGTACTTAGCACATTTGTCAAAAATCAATTGGGGGGAATGGATGTGGCTCAAGCAGTTGAGCACCTGATTCCCACATGGGAGGTCCCAGGTTTGGTTCTTGGTGCCTTCTAAGGAAAATGGAAACAAAGAACAAGCAAAAACAAACATAAAAACCAACTCAGGGGAGTCGATGTGGCTCAGTGGTTGAGCGCTAGCTTCCCACATACGAGGTCCTGCATTCATTTCCTGGCCCCCGGTAAAAAAAAAAAAAAAAAAAAAAAAAAGAGGGGGGATGCTGGGGAGCAGATGTAGCTCAACTGATTGAGCACGTTTCCCATGTACAAGGTCCTAGGTTCATTCCCCAGTACTTCCTAAAAGAAAATCAATTGGCCATAGATATTTGAGTCTATTTCTGGACTTCAATTCTGCTCCATTGATCTATTTGTCTATCTTTGTGTCAGTCCCACACTGTTTTGGTTATTGTTGCTTTGTAACACAATTTGAAATTGGGAAGTGTGATTTCTTCTATTCCTCTTTTACAAGATTGTTTTGGCTGTTTGGGACTGTTTACAGTCCCATATAAATTTAAGGATCAGTTTTCCATTTCTGCAAAAAAGGTTGCTTGAATTTTAAGGTATTGCGTTGAATGTATATGTTACTTTGGGTAATATTGACATATTAACCATGTCATTTCTTCCAATTTAAGAAAATGGGATGTTGTGCCACTCATTTAAGTCTTTTTAAAATTTCTTTAGCAGTGTATTATAGTTTTCAGTATGCAAGTTTTTGTATCCTTGCTTAAATTTATTCCTAGATATTTTATTCTTTTAAATGCTATTGTGTATGGAATTGTTTTCTTAAATTTCTCTTTGGATTGTTCATTATATTAACACAATTATTTTGTTTTTTGTGTGTAGGTCTTGTACCTTGCCACTTGGCTGAACTAATTTATTTGTTCTAATGATTTTCTTTGGAAAAGAAATAAATAATATGATGTCACCTGCAAATAGAGATAGTTTTATTTTTTCTTTTTCCACTTTTCATATCTTTTGTTTATTTTTCTTGCCTAATTCCTCTGCCAAGAACTTCTAGGACAATGTTGAATAGCAGTAGTAAAAGCAGCCATCCTTGTCTTGGACTGAATCCTGCTGGGCAAGCTTTAAGTCTTTCACCATTTAGTATGATGCTAGCTGTGGGCTTTTCATAAATGACCTTTATCATATTGGGAAAGTTCTCTTCTATTTCTATCTTTAAGAGTGTTTTTATAAGGAAACAGTGCTATATTTTGTTGAATGTCTTTTCTTCATTTATTGAGATAATAATTTGGTTTATTTCCTTCATTCTATTTATGTGGTGTATTACACTGATTGAGTTTCATATGTTGAACCACCTTTGCATTCCTGGGATGAATTCTACTTGGTGGAATTCACTAGTAAAGCCATCTGGTCCTGTATTTTTCTTTGGTGAAAGGTTCTTGATTAATAATTCAATCTCTGTATTTGTTATAGGTTTGTTGATGTTTTCTATTTATTCTTGAATCAATTTGGGTAACTGGTATATTTCTAGGGATTTTCCATTTCTTCTAGATTATGGAACTTGTTTTCATACAATTGTCCATAATATCTTTTATAATTCTTTTTTAAAAATTTCTGTAAGATCAGTAGTGATATCACTATTTTCCTTTCTGATTTTAGTTATTTGTCTCTTTTCTCTTTGTCAGTCTAGGTAACCATTTGTCAATTTTAACGATTTTCTCAAAGAACCAATTTTTTGTTTTGTTTATTTTCTCAATTGTTTTTCTATTCTCTATTTCATTTCTCTATAGAAAACATTTTAATCAAAATGAACAGGAATATATTTATTATTTTGGAGCCATGAAATACAAACCTATGTTGTGCCAACTTAGCTCCTTGTATCTTGTCCCACCATCCTTTTGTATATATATATTTTAAGTATTTTTCTTTTCCTCCCCACATGGATCCAAACTCATTTATACTCACATACACTACTATGAAGAAAACAGGAACAGTTATACCAAAACAAATCAACACTTTGCTTTAACATGTGAAGTCCGATGCAATCAATTCACTAAATCCACATGTTTGTCTAGACCTCTTTTTCTATTTTAAGGTGTTTCTTGAGAATACATCTATACTCTTCGGCATCTGGAAAGCCAGGTCCAACTTCTCCTTAAAGCCCTTAACCTCACGTGGTCAGAATTGTTGGACTCTCTCTTTCTCCCCCTTGCTCCTTTTTGAGAAAAGGGCAGAGCAGAAGAGGCCAGATATGTAGTTTCCTTTAGAAACAGATATGGTTGGTCCTCTCCTCCACCCACCAAATCTAGCATGATTTCATTTCAGCTCATGCTTCATTGAGATCCAAAGGAAAAATGAGAAGCTGTTTGTACAACTTCATTCTAGACTAATACAAACTTGATCAATGGGTGGTTTCTGATTTCAAACCCAGTTCTCTTCTGTTAGAGCCTCAGACAGTAATCTTTGCTGTGGGGTTGTGCCTGCATTCAGATCTTGCTGGTATATATTTCTGTGGCCTTTTAAACTAAGTGAAATAGATAGGAAACAATAAAACACTCTCCCTTCCAAAGATGAAATAATACTTTTTATTAATATCCTGGAATGAACAGCTAATAAGTGTTATCCTTAGAAAAGGAGAAATGTTCTTTAATCACTCAAACATTTGCAATTTTTTGTTGCTTTCCTCAGTATAATATTACAACTAAGCTACAATTGGCTATTTTGTATTTGCACCACTCTTCCTCCCTGTCATACCATGTACACACTGGACAACCTATGACCTATTCAGTATCTACAACAATCCTGAATTTTCCCCACCTCTCTTCTACCCAGCTTAGAATTCCTGCTAAATCACAATCACGGGAGTTCCTTATATCACATGGAATGAACCTAGATGGTATCAAAACGCCTGATTTGTGATGTGTGTGTTACTGTTCATTTAAAAGTGCTTTTACTACCTTTTTTTTTTTTTATCAATGGAAAACTTTCAAGATATTTAAAAGCAATGCCTTTAAACCTTCTGGTTGCAATAAAGCAAAATGGCAGGTGGCTATATGAAAGAGGTAGAACACATTTAAAGGAAATCACTCCTAAAGAAAGAGTGTAACAATGCTTAGAGTCCTTTCATACACTTTCTATGGGGAAGAATGTGTTTTGGGTGATGTGGGATATTTTCTGTTTGCCCAGTGAGAACATTAGCTGCTTTATAGAAGCAATGTTGTTTTTTTTAAAGAAAGATAGAGAAATGAAACATTAGAAACCCTTCCTAGCAATAAGAAGAGCTGAGTTCAGCAATCATAAATAAAGAGGCTATAAAGCTAAACTTAAAACCCCAAATTACGTAAACAGAAAAGATTAGAATGCTTTACCATCAACTAAATTTTTGGAGGAGCAGAAAAGGAACCTAATGCATATGAAGCAAGACTTCTGACTAATGAAGAAAAAGGAGAGAAACAGATTGTTCTTGCTCTGAACAGGTTATCTAACATGACAAATGCATATTTGTTAAAAGGCACAGTGAAATGATACTTTGGTATTCAAAGAATGGTGAATATTCTTAATATAAGTCATAGAGACAAGTCTCTAAAACCTGCATGTTTGGGAAGTTAGGTCCAGAGCAAAACTAAACAAAGAATACAATATGCCTCCTTTCAACCTGTATGGTATGCACATTGTTCCTTTTATGAAGAAAAATTACAGCATCTGCCTTCTGCCCATTACTCTTGCATTTATGCATTCAGCAGTAGCCGTTGACTCCTAAAAGCCATGTGTCATCAAGGTGAAGCTTTTACAATTACACTCATTCAAAGTAAAATACGTCCAAAATATCATTCTCTAAAATAGAAATTACATATATTTAAGAACAGCACTAAGAATTACATTTAAATGACATGTAATTGTGATAATTGAGCTGATAAGTAATTTAGAAGGAAGTGATTGATTTTTGGTATGGGTGCTAAGCTTGCATCTATGAAAACACAACACAAACTTGGAATGAAAAATTGTGAATCTACTGTCACATTTTACCTATGAAGAAATTGAGGACTGGACTGATAGACTTGCCTCAAGGGCTTGGTACGCATCAGCAGGGAACTGGCTGCTAAAGTTTCTTGACATCTTTGAATCTCCCCTGTGGGGTCTGCAGTGGTAGGAGATAATTGAGTCTTCTATATGGTTGTTGTTCAACTAAGCACATCCTAAAGTTGAGGAAGTATACATGGTCTCGGACACACAAGAGGAAAAATGGAAATTTTCAGCTGACTGTAAGAAGAAAGAATATTGGAGGCTGGTGTTTGGGATGAAGTTCTTCCCCTGCTTATCCTTTTAAAAATTTCAGAATGGTATGCAGAGACAGACATAGGAGCTCCCTCACCCCCTGTCTTTGGCTATCCTGTGTCTAGTTATAACCTATCTTTGTAGTCAGCCCTTCTTGGTCCTGGTGAACCGTGAACCAATATTAATTTCTAATTGCATACTCTGCTTTCACTTACTCTTCTTGTCTCTGTGAGAGCAGAGAGAAGAGAAGAGCATTGAATTGAATTTGTCATGTAGCTGATTTTATTGTGTAAAAAATGTCCCTTAAAGAGCAAGGATAAGAGAAATGTTAATTCATTTATTACAGACATTGGTAATTTTGCAAATCATAGTGAAAAATTTTGCCATATAAGGCCCAGTAAATATTACTTACTGGGTTATACTGAGGTATCTAAGTATTATAATATATATGTATGTTAGTATGTATAAATAAGTAGTATAAGTATCACCTACCAAGTTATACAGATGTATTTAAACTCTAAAAGACAAAATATAAAAATTTCTATCCTAGTCATGGGAAATAATGTTCTTACACACAAACAAATGGATCCCATTGTGGGATGAAGAATGAAGTCTTCAGGGCCAAGAGGATGTGCCCATCCAAGACCAACATCCACCCTTCTACACCATGCTCTGTGTACTGAAAACTCTGGAATTCCCTGGCCAAATGGCTACCAGTTCCTGGAAATCCCATCCTCTGGACCTAGCCTTCTGAGTGTGGACGTACCTCTAAATCTGAGGAGTAGCCATTGGGTTACTATTTGCAGGGGATATGGACAGTTTGGATGTGGGTTGGGATATTCACACACATGTTGATGAAAATCTTCATGGTGTGGGAAAAAGTCCAGGGCTGGAAGAGAAGGGGGAAGTATCGCGGGTTGGTCGTCCTCACTCTGCCATCACATCCCTGCAATCAGTTCTGGGAAGTTTGAAAATCCTGAATTTGAACGTGGCCTTCCAAGTCTTTATGAAGGTATGGTTATCAAGGTAGGCAGACAGAACAAAGAGCACTTAAGTATATTTAAGAGTTTTTTAGGTGGATATAAAACTAAAATATTTGGATAAATAGTATGTGGGCTTCACAAATGTTAAGGTCAGGCTCGTAATAGGTTGCAAGCTCTTTATCTCACTCGTTAACATAGAAACTTCATTCTTAAAGCTTTGCACATGACTGATGCATTTTAAAATATCAAATTGTCATTAAATAAGCCAAGGATAGACCCACCCAAAAGGATTAGAAGAAAGAGTACAAGAGTACATAGTGCCTTTTCCCATCAGCAGACTAGAGCACCTCATACCAACACGTGGGTCATTGGTTAAAGAACTCAGAAAGGTCTCCTCTCTGTAGTGGGGATTACTTAGCCCCAAACTAAACACTCCTGCCTCACCAAACGAGTCTTAAAAGCAAGACTCAACAGGTTTAAGCTGTTTCTAAGTAACTGTAACTAAACTGCATCCCAAAAGAAAATCAAGAGTATTTATAGGGATAGAAAATATCCAGACCTCAAAATGCAAAATGTATAATGCTGGACATCCAATAAATTTATCAGGTTTGCAAAATTAGAAAAATATGATCCATTGACACTGACCCAGAACTGACACAAATGTTTGAATTTGCAGACAAGGACATTAAAATAATTGTAGTTGATTCCACAAGCTCAAAAAGTTAAGGAGAGTTATGGAAACCAGACTTCCATATGTTAAAACTACAATGTTTGAACGAAGAATAAACTGCATGGAATTAGCAGCCAAATGAAAATTTCAGAAAATAACATTAGTGAATGCAAAGACATGGTAATAGAAACATTCCAAAATGAAATGAAAGAGAAAATAAACAAGAATAAATCATCAGTGATCTGATGGACAACTTTAAACAGCCTATCGTACATCTTATTGAGCCTGAAACGTGCAGGACAAAAATAATGAAGAAATAATGCAACAAGTTTTCAAAATTTGGCTAAAACTATGAATTCAAAGATCCTGGAAAAAAGTACACCAAGGATCATCAAATTGCTGGAAATCAGTAATAAAGGGAAAATTTTAAATACCTCCAGAGGAAAAAGGACACATTATGTACAGGAAAGCAAAGATAAGGATAGCAAATGGTTCTAATTACAAACAACACAAGCAAGAACATTGGAAAATGTGTTTGAAGTGCTGGAGAAAGAAACCTGTCAAGCTAGAATTCTATACCCAGAAAACATATCTTTTAAAAATAAAGGCAAACTAAAGACTTTTTAAGACATAAAAAAGGCAGAAAGAATTTACTAGCAGACTCACAATATAACAAGTCTTAAAGAAAGCATTTCAGGCAGAATGAAAAGAGTACCTAATGGAAAAATGAATCTACACTAATAATGAAGAGCACCAAAAAATGGTAACTACATGGAAATGTATCAGTTTTTCTTCTGTTTAAATCCTTTTTAAATTGACTAAGAAACACTAACTAAAACACTTCTAAATATTCCATGAGAAGAAATCAAGGGGAAAGTAGAAAGTACCTTAACTGGAATGAAAATGAAAGCACAAAATATTAACATTTGTGGGACTCCTCTATAGCAATATCTGGAGGGAAATTTATAGCTGGAAATGCCTAATTTAGAGAAGCCTCAAATCAATGACTTTGACTTCTGCCTTAACAAAGCAGGAAAAGTAGAACAAATGAAATCCAAAGTAAACAGAAGGAAGAAAAATATAAAGATGAAAGCAGAGGCCAATGAATTAAAAAAGAGAACAGTAGAGAAAATCAACCAAACCAAAAGCTGCTTTTTTCAGAGCGATAAAATCGATAAACTTATAGCCAGAGTAATCACGAACAAAAAGAGAGAAGACACCGATTACCAATACCAGCAATGAGAAACGTGATGCCAATGCAGCTTGTACAGATATGAAAAGGATGATAAGGGAATACTTTAAACAACTTTATGTCAATAGATTTGACAACAGAGATGAAATGGAAATTTCTTGAACAATACTAAATACCAAATCTTACTCAACAAAAAATAGATGAAATAAATAACCATGTATCTATTAAAATTTGAAATTATGCTAAAAAACCTTACCACAAAGAAAATTTCAGGCCCAGTTTTCTTCACTGGTGAATTCTACCAAACACTTCAAGGGGAAATAATACTGATTTCACATAAAATCTTATAGAAAATTGACGATTAGGGAATGCATTGAACTCACTCTGTATAGCCCCTGATGAAACACCAAAGAGAGAACAACAACAACAAAAAAGAACAATATCTCTGACACAACACCAGGCAAATAGATTGTAAGAAAGATAAGTACAGAAAAATACACTAGTGAACATAGTTGTAAATAATCTAAACAAAATTTTAACAAACTGAATTCAACATTTTGTAAGATCAATACCTCGTGATCAAATGGGTTTTATTCCAATGATGGTTTAACATTGGAAAATCAATCAATGTAATTCCTCATATTAATAGATTACCAAAGAAAAAGCAGATGACCATCTCAATAGGTGAAAAAGCATTTGGCAAACTACAACCTTCATTTCTGATTAGAACTCTCAGCAACTAGACATGCAAAGGAACATCCCCAAACTGATAAAGACAGTCTATGAACACCCAGAGATAACATCATACTTAATGGTGAAAGATGGGATTTTTTTCCCCCACGATCGGCAACAAAATGAGAATGTTCACTGTCACCAATTTTATTCAATGTTGCAAGGGAAATTAGAGCCTGTATTTTCAGTTAAGAAACAGAAATAAAAGGAATCCAGATAACAGAAGAAGTGACACTGTCTTTATTCACAGATCCTCTGTTTAAAAATTCAATGCAATTTACCAAAAAGCTAATCAAATTATTAATTTAGTTTAGCAAGGCTGTAGGACACAAGACCAACAAGTAAAAATCAATTGTAGTTCTATATACTAGCAACAAACAGTCAGAAAATGAAACTAAAAACTATAATTTTAATATCATTAAAAATATGAATTACTTGGGGATAAATCAGACAAAATATATCCAAGACCTGAGCACTGAAAACTACAAAACACTGCTGGAAGAAATTAAAGACCTAAATATTTGGAGAGATATATTGTATTTATTGGTAAGAGACACAATACCATTAGGATATCAATTTACCTCAAATTGATCTTTAGGTTCAACATAATCCCAATCAAAATTCCAAGTATTTTGTACAAGTTGATAAGGTGATTCCAAATTTATATAAAAACTCAAATGATATAGAATAGCCAAAATGAGTTTGAAAAAGAAAAAAAGTTGGAATACTAACACTACCTGATTCAAACTTATTATAAACCACCATAATCAAGACAGTGTGGTAGAGATATAGCAATAAAAAAATAAATCAATGGAACAGAATAGAGAATTCATTACTGTACTCACACATTTAGCAATAGTTCATTTTTGAGAAAGATGCAAAGGCAATTCTGCAGAGAAAGTGTAGTGTTTTCAAACAATGGTACTAAAATAATTGCACATCCAAATGCAAAAAAGACCTATGCCTGGTACCTTATGCAAAAATTAACTCAATATGAGTTATAGACCTTAATGTAAAACCTAAAACTGTAAAACTTCTAGAGGAGGACACAGGATAATTTTTTTACTTTGGATTATGCAAAGATTTCTTAAGTAAGACACCAAAATAATGATTCAGAAAAGAAAAATTATGATAAGTCTGTCTTCATCACATTGAAATACTGCCTCTTGAATGACATATTAAGGGAATAAAGATAGACCCTTAGAAAATATCTGGAAAACACTTATTTGATAAAAGACTTGTGCCTAAACTCTAGAAAGAAATCTTATAACTTAATAAGAATACAAATAACCCAAAAATTTTAGACAAAGGGTTTGGATGGACATTTTACCTAAGAAGATATATAGATGGCAAATAGCACATGGAAAGATGTTCATCATCATTACTTGTTAGGAAAATTCAAATTAAAATCATAATGAGATAACACTACAAACATGAAAATGACTAATATTAGAAAGGGAGACAATACCAAGGGTTGGTAAGGTTATGTAAAATGGTACATATACTTTGGAGAATAGTTTGGCATTTTCTAATAAAGTGCTGGTGGGAATGTAAAGTCGTACAATCACTCTGGAAAATAGTTTGACATTTTCTCAAAAAGTTAAGCATATCACCCATTTCATCCAGTTGTTATACTCCCAGATATCTGACCAAGAAAAATGAAAGCCTTTGCCCATACAAATACCTGTATGTTAATGTTTGTAGTAGCTTTACTTCTAACAGCCCCAAACTGAAATGTCCATCAAGAGGTGAATGGATAAACAATTTGTAATATATCCACACAATGAAATTTGATTCAATGATAAAAAGGAATGAACACAAGCAGAAAATATTTTGTATAAATCACAAAATAATTATGCTGAGTGAAAGAAAAACAAAAACCAATATTTACTGTATGATTCCATTTATATCCAAATTTATCTATAATAACAGAAAGCAGATCCATAGTTGCTTGGAGATGAGAGGATCTGGGAGAGCATAAAGGGCCATGAGGAAACTTCGGAGTGAGCACATTTTCATTATTGTAGTAATGGTTTTGCAGGTATACATATACATCAAAATTTATAAAATTGAACACTTTAAATAGGTAAAATTGATTATATATAGATTATATCTCAATAGAGCTATTAAAATCATTCTTAAGAGCAATTTAATCTATTGCTTTCTTTTGCCTGGGAAGCTAAAATTTTATATGCTTATTTCCTGAGTTTTACTTTATAGGGAATCGCCTTTCAAAATTTATCAGAAAAATCCATGAAAACTTATATGGGGTATTTCCCACAAGACGAATTGTTCCTTTTTTCTTAATTTTTAATAGTTATTATTAATGCACTAGGTATTGGGCTAAGCAGTTGAATTAGATGCTTTTATTTGATTTCCCTCTCCTTTTCTTCTCCTTGACTGTGACTCTTTGCTTAAGCTCTTTCCCTCAGTTCTCTAAGTATTATATAACCAATAATACACCTAAAATTTAAGGCACTTTGCTCTCCTTTCTTTTCTTAGCCTAGGTGTTAGGTCAGAAAAACAAGTCTGGGATTTTTCAAAAACTACTTTACTGGGAAACTAATGGAAAAAAATTAACACGTGAAAAAGAAGACAAAGACAGGATTGCAAAACAGAATTTTGTTACCTAAAGAGTATCACGTAGATCTCTAGACACGTAAATCCGCATCTCTTTATCTCTTTACTGTTCTCATTGTTCACTTACTTCTTCTAGTAAGGTAGTCTTATAAAATGAAGGACTGTCACTCATCTGTTATTAGTATTGGCTCTTCCCTTGAATGAATTTTGGGACATTTACCTGTTGCTATGTATTCACATCTCCTCCAGTTACTGATGTTCTTACTCTGAGAATGAGGCAACTCACTGTTCCTCATTCTTCCTATTTCAAATCATCTTCTATTTCCATTCTGAGTGCCAGCTGTAATTATCTACTTCTTAGTACTGTATCATGATGGGTCTAACCTAAATCCATTGTATTTGAAGGTCCTTCCCAACTCAGGGTACACTTCCTGTCTCCCCTGGGGTCCTCTGAAGATTTACTCAGGTGTCTGCCAATTTGAATAAAGCATGAGGGTGGTTAACGATACAAAGCCAAACGTGGCTTTTATGTAGAGGAACACAAGCACTCTTGTCCGTAAAGACCATCCGTCATTGCTCCAAGAAAAAGCTTAGGAGTTATTTGGCTTTTACTGATTGGCTAAATCCACCAAAAGAGGCAAAATGGTTTCTAAATGTAGACAAAACTTTATTTCATTAGAGATTAATGTGATGTGTGGTACCCTGGTGAATATTAAAAGCTGGTGAATTCTCTACTTTACCTGTAAGTGTTAATGAAAATCATCAATTTGATGAGAAGTCATCCAATGCAACTTGGTTCACATTTAGTTTGATATAATAATATAGAAAGTATCATGCACAGATTTCTTGCCATTTTAGAAGCCAGCATATGATTGGTGATTGGATATTTCAAATCTCAAGTGGTGAATTTGAGTAAGACCAGCATTAATGAGCTTATCAGAAAATGATCACTAAGTGAGGAACATATGCAAGCATCGCACATCCCCACAGTAATTTCTTCCTAGTCATCATCTCAACATCTCCATTGTAGCCTAAGTATCATCCCAGAATTTTGCCATGCAATCTCATAATTCTGATTTTGAAATTGATTAATCTGGCAAGTAACAACAATCCTCAAATTCCATTCATGGAGTTTCTTTCAAGATGCCTTTGGGTTTTTATATTGTTATTCTAATACCAAACTTCTTTTCACTAGTATTCTTGGAATCTGGATTTATTTTAAGTAAAAGTGAATAAAAGAGTCTCAATATTTTAAAAAATTATGCAACAAAGACCTCAAAAGGTAACAAATGCACACCAAAATGATTTAGTGGCTCTCTCAATAACAATTGAGAATAATAAGCCTGCATGAATAATAAAGATTATTAAGATATTTATCTTAACGAATATGATGTTATCTCACAAAACCCATTGAGGCACAGGGTTTGAATGAGTAGTCCTTTATCCTTTCCAAAATGTAGGTGATAAAATTATTACCTTTAAATGTGGTGTATCGGAAGCGGCTGTGGCTCAATCAGTAGGGCTCCCGTTTACCATATGGGAGGCCCCGGGTTCGGTTCCTGGGGCCTCCTGGTGAAGGCAAGCCCGCCCGCACGGCACGGTTAGCTGACCCAGTGAGCACAAGCAGCAAGGGGGGGATAAATGAATAAATAAATAAAATCTTAAAAAAAATAAAAAATAAAAATAAATAAATAAATAAATGTGGTGTATAACAAGTTGTAGTGCATCAGTGTCACAAATGAATGATTTATAAATTGCCCAATGTCCTTCTCATCTGAAAGATATCTATAAATCATGCAGTATAGTTTCTCAGTAAGAATGCAAAAGAACTTGCTGGGTATACATGAAAATCTACAATATATTAAGATAAGCTAACAGCTTTCATAATTTTTGTTAAGGCCTTAGAGTGAAGCGAAGTAGAGTAGAGTAAAATAAAGTAGAGTAAAGTTTAGAGTAAAGCTTCTTACACACATTTGAAACACAAGTAATTACATTACTGATTGGTAGTTTATAGTTCTCTTCTGGTCTTCTTTTTTCTTCCCATTTTACATGCATATATCTGTACACTTAAAATTCTACAAATGATTAATTTAGCACATTAGAGTTTCAATGTAAGCTTCTATCATTGCAAAACCATCAATGGTATGGTAATCAGTAAAGATGTAATACATTGGTTGTTTTTTATAATATTAAATTCTATGTGCTTACATTATGAGGCATATCTTATCTTAGATTAATTAGGAAATTGCTTTAAATACTACTGTGACAGGCTGTTTTCATTAGCTATGTCAACTTCACTTTCCATCTCCTTTGTCAATATGGAAATGGGGATAGTTAATATTTGTTTTTTTTCAGCCTATTTTATAAGTAGAGGTAACCATGGTATTACATATATCTAGAAAACGAGACAGAGATCTGCTTAACCTTTCCTTGTAAAAGGGACATATCTTGTTGCTGCTATGCCCTCCTCCTCCCTCCTGCCTGATCCTTGGGCATGCTGTATGGAGCTACAGCAACCATCTTTTCACCAAGGTCTTTTGCTTAGTAAATGAGTAGGTAGCAAGAGGCTCATGAAGGACTGATGTGCTAAGGATGGTAGAAAAGAAAGTCATGAAGATCCTGGGTCATTGATGGCATCACTGATAAATTACACCTGAACTTGCCCTTCCAGACTCCTTATCATTTGAGATTATTAAACATCTTTATAACTTAAGCCTTTCTTGGTTGATATTTTCAATACTTGCACTCAAAAATATTCCTAATGAATACAAAATTTTTAAGTATAGCATCTTCCCTATGTATGAAACTTCAACTTACAAATTTTCTTTCATTTAAAAAAAAAAGTGCTATGCCTTAGAGAAAATTATATAACTATTCATCAATACTTGGGGCAAGTGGTCATTCCTGGTTATTATTATTTTTTAGTTATTTTTTTTTATTTTTAAAGAAGCTTTAGATTACATAAATGTTACATTAAAAATATAAGGGATTTGGATATGCCCCACTCCTTCCTCATCCCACACTTTCTCACATCAACAACATCCTTTATTAGTGTGGCACATTTGTTACAGTTGATGAACCCATATTGAAGCATTGCTACTAACCATGGACTATAGTTTACATTATAGTTTACATTCTGTATTTTAACATAGAGCATTGCATAATTAGCCAAGAATATGCTTACTTTATTTGTGCTTAGTGTTGAAGTGAAAAAGTCATGATTTTTTTAAAGTGCTAGTTGAGAGAGGCACATTATTACAAGAAAGAAAAAATTAAAATAATTAAAATAAAATTGATGAGAAAGCAATGAATGGTGTGCAAGATTATGGAATAAACCAGTTAATAACAGATGTGACTCTGAAGGACAAATGATGAATCATGAAAGAAAATTTTTAAAAAGTGTTTGATTAAATGAAAAAATAACCTATTGGGTATGTTTAACGCCAATGTTGGGTATCTATTAAACTAAAGACATTTCAAGAATAGGTTTGAGAATGTGGTGAAACTCTTACTGCTGAAAATTTGTTACAAGCCAGAAATGATTGAAAAATTCAAGGCCCATTTGAATGTTGACCATGTCAAAGCATGGCAAATATGGTAGCTGCAAAAGAGATTACATCAATCTTGTGGAGGTTAAAAAAAATGAGAAGTTGTGAGCTGTGGCAGAGATTTTCAGTTATTAATCCCAAAGTCTTTCTTCCTGGGCAACAGAACTCCCAATTTTTAGCTTGGCAAATGAAAGTCTAGAATAAAGTCTACTTATCCCAGCTTCCCTGCCTGTGTGGCCATAGGACTAAGTTCTAGGAAAGGAGATGCAAATGACATTTTGGGGTGGCAGTTTATAAAAGACTCATTTAAATGATAAAAGACAGCAGACATGTGTGGGCTTTGAAATTAGATACATGTTTCTACATGTTCTTACATTAAAAAAAACACGTTCTTCATCTTAATCCACGCCTGTGGGTGTGAGCCCATTGTAATAGGTTGCTTCAATCCAATATGGCTGAAGTCCTTATAAGCAAAGGAAATTGGACACAGAGAGGAAGCCATGGGGAGCAGTAGGAAGTGGGAAGTGGGAAGTCAACAGAACCCAAAAGAGAAAAGAGAAGACTCTGCCATGTGTATAGCCATGTGACAGAAAAGCCAAGGACCAAGCATCACAAGCAGCCAGCCCCAGAATGAGACAGTCTTCAGGGAGAAAGCATCACCTTGCTGGTGCCTTGATTTTGGATTTCTCCTAGCTTCAAAACCATGAGCCACACAAATTCTTATTGTTTAAGCCAACTCATATTCCTCATATGGTCTTTGTTTTAGCAGCAGGAAACTAAAACAGTATGTATTGTTTACACTTCTTTTGTCTCCTTAGTAGAACTTATATATGATAGCTGGCACTCTAGTTGCCATCTTCAAACACTAGGATGAGTCATACCCTAGGAATGATTGTAATGGGAGCTTGCAAACTTAGGAACCACTAAAGTACATCTGACTCACACTCTCTTTCTGAGTTTAAAATGAGAACAGCCTTGAATTCCATTTCTGTTTTAAATGTACAGAGGGAAAGCAGTGCATTGTGGCTGTATCTCAAGACATTGATTTGTCTGGACCAGTCTCAGTTGTGGGGGATCTAGCTTCAGAAATTACCTAATTGCTGCTATTGAAACATTTAGTAGAATCTCTACTAATTGAAGATTGACTAATACCTCACTTTATTGTATGTCAAAACTAAAGAGTAAGTAGTTACAAGTGTCCGCTACTAGGGAAAGCAGGATAAGAGGCAAATATGAGAATAGTTTTGCACACAGTGAAGAAGATATAAGGGTAATAATGGCATCTGAATTGGGTCAACTACCTATGAGCATGTTCCAAACTATTACAAATAGAACTATGTTAAAATTCTAAACATTGTAGGCTTGTTCAGTGGATCCTGCTTCTCTGCAAAGCCACCTGGAGGTGGCTAAGGGGAAGGTAGGGAGGCAAATACCTCTATGTGGATATCTGTGGTAAAATCCTTGTTGAAAAACTTCATTTTTTACCTTTGTCTATATCTTTTCTTATAATTCAGATTTAAGTTAGGAAAAGTATTCTTCTTAATTATTTTAGAATCAGTGGGATTTCATTGCTCAGCAACCCCTCCCAAATCATATTTGCCTTACTAGAAAGTTTAGTATAGGATTTCCTCTTGTATATAATTCTTCCATCTTAAACTTCAATTCCTATATCAATGAAATGCGACTTACTTCTGTCGATGATAATTAGAAAATGAGGGAAGATTGGAATCAATATAAAAATCAATAAAGCAAAGAGCCGTATAGAATAAGACTTTTACAAGTAGAGCTTTGGGATGAAGGCAGCCCAGCCAGAGAACACACCCAGATATTCCCATGTGATTTAGTTTGTGAGAGACTACGATGTGTAAGGGACTTGATAAGGTATGCTTTGGCCTGAAGTGGCGCAGGTAGGGCAATCACATTGTATTTTGCGAAGGGGAGGGAGAATTGAGAAATTGGAAATAATAGGGAGTGGTGGCCAAGCCACTCTGTCTCTGGGACCACAATAGGATGGGGGAAACATGACCTTCAAATTCTAAAATCATAGAATCATTAAATATTTGATGAAGACAATAATGGGGAAAACATCTGCTGTTTTATTATCTATAACTTAACCAAAAATTTACAAATGTGGTACTGAAATAGAGAAGTAGTGAGATTCTAAAACAAATTTATCTACCAAGGAAAAGTAAATTGAAATTGATTATACAGTATTAATTAACATTAGTTCAAGATACAATAATGCTTAATATATCTTGAGCCCATACAGTGTTGTATTAGCAAATAGAAACCATTGTTTTAGACTTTCATAGGTATACTTGAGACCTTTAATCTCTTAACCCTATTTTTCCCACAGACTACTAAGTTCCTCATTCATAAAATCTCCTACTAAAAGATTCTCAGTATCTCCATTCTGGTGGTTGAGGGAGAATTGATAATACCGACTTTGAAGTACTTCATATTCCTAAATGAAATATATCCATGTTAAAAATTAAGTACTGACAAATTCTATTACACATCATTTTTGTATCATTTCTTGTTCTGGATTATCCAATAATTAGTTCTCTAAGAGGAAAGCTGAGTATGCTAAGGGCGACCTATAGATGACACTTCCAAGTGAAGATCTTACCGTTTGTTCCCTTAATCAGCAAAAGATATTCTGCTTAAATCTTTTAAGATCGTACTACTTAGGCTAGAACCTATTTGCTTAATCAGTAGATAAAGTCTTAAAGTGGCATTAAAAAAACAGCCAGATTTTGTTTTGGTGGGGAGGAGGGGTAAAAGAAGACAGAGCTTAATTAACCAGACTGACAGGCTCCATAGATCTCTCAAGTGTTTAAATTAAGGATTGCAAGTTCTTGAAACTTGACAAGCCAGGCAGGATTGCCACTGCTGCTGTCTGAAGCAGAGGTAAGTACAGATTAGGCTTCTCCTATCTCTATCATGAGCATTTTGCTGGGCTCCAAGAACTTCACACTGTGAACAGGCTTGAAGGTTTTCTTTGTTATTGGAAAATTAAAGCAGTAATTAAATCTTCACACTTTCCAATAAAGATCATTCATTTAGCAATAAATAATTGCTATTGGAAAGAATGACAAAATTACTGTATTAAATGTATGCACACATACATCCGTTTATTAAA
>JAKSZT010053837.1:6435157-6663176 GCA_026826555.1 Tolypeutes matacus
CCCATGTATCAAGCACTCTTCTATATGTAGGGGATATAACAGGGAATAAAATAGATTCATTGACTGCTATCATGAGGCCTTCATTATGCTGGGAATATAGACATTAAACACATAAATAACATGATATTCATTAGGGGTAGTAATATAACTAAATATAAAACAAAATAAAAGAATGCAGAATAATGGAGCTTCTAATTTAAATGGGAAGAGCAAGGGATGCCTTTGGGAAGAGGTGGTTGTTTGAACAGAAGGCAAAAAAGAAGTCCTGCATATACCTCAAGGAAGAGAATTCTTGGCAGAATTGTAAAGACAGTAAAGTCAGGGTATTCTTATTGGTTTATAGTAAGGATATTACTATAGTTGAAATGGAATTAGAGGAAGAAGAATCAGATCTAATGTTGGAGAGTTAGGACAAGGTCAGATCATATAGGGTTTTATAGGCCTTGCTGGACTTGGTCATTTATTCTAGGTATGAATGAAGGAGCCATTTCATGATTTTGGGGAGGAGAGTTAGATACATGAAGCATTTTATGTTTTAAACATAATCTGGATTATATGTGGAACATAAGATCCTGGGTTAAGTGGGGGGAAAGCTGGTAGCAGGGCACGGGTAGAAGCAGAGTAATCTCCTGGATAGGAGAAAGGAAGGGGCCTTTGGCTAGGTGGTAACTGTGGACCACAGTAATGGAAAGACCAGCTTATCTAGTTACACCTCACTGGTATCAGAGACGTGATTGCATAAGGAATACATTTTGAAAGTGAAACCAAAAGGATTTGCTAACAGATTGGTAGTAAATGTGTAAGAGGGTAGAACCAAGAATGAATCCAAAGTTTTTGGCCTTTGCATGAGCAAGTGTGTGAAAGATGATACTATGTACAGAGATGAAGAACAAGGGAGCTGTTAGCTGTAGTGATGCAAGGAGAGGCTTGAAAAAGTACTCGTATGTTTCTGCTTCTGCTCTTACACTCTACCATCACTATGAGGAGATACGCACAGGCTAGCCCCCTGGTCCCAGAAGGAGAATAGGAGATACAAGGTCAATCCACAGGTGCATAAGTGAGCCCATGTGAGCCCAATCGAAGTCAGCTGATTCACATAGAGAAGTGAGATATAAATATTTATTTCTGATTGACATTGAATTTTAGAGTTGTATTTTTAAAGCATTATTGTAGCAATATATAACTGATATGCTTGGGTTACCCAAATATTTACTGGTCTGGACATAGAGGAAGATTTACAAAGGACAGTGAAGGAAACATCATTGAGGAAAACCAGGACAAAAATGGTGCTTAAAAAAAAAACAGGGGGAAGCGGCTGTGGCTCAATCAGTAGGGCTCCCGTTTACCATGTGGGAGGCCCCGGGTTCGGTTCCCGGGGCCTCCTGGTGAAGGCAAGGCCCGCCCGCACGGCGTGGTTGGCTGGCCCGGCGAGCACAAGCAGCAAGGGGGGGATAAATGAATAAATAAAATAAAATCTTTAAAAAAAAAAAAACAAAAAAAACAGGGATAAAGACCTTGAGTAGATGAGATACATAGACAAGATCTAGTGAACAAAGTGGGGGGAGGCGGGGAGAGCTGACTTTAGAAGGGAATCGACAGTTCATCCTAGTATAGAAGTTTAGAAGAAGGTAGGTAGGTTAGTAGATTGGTCACTTCTTCTGAGTGCTTCTTTCTTTATTAGAGAATTAAAAAGCAGAATTGTCAGCTGAGTGAAGGAAGGGGTGTGGTAGGCAAAATTCTAAAATTCCCGCTGATGATCTTTACCATTCTATGATACTCTCCCCTTTAAGTTTAAGTGTTAGCTGGGAATAAAATGAGATACTCCTGTGATTGTGTTACGTTGTATTTCAAAAGGGAGAAAACCCTGGAGGTGACTGATTGAATCAGGTGAGCCTTTTCAAAGCAGGAACATTTTTTCCAGCTGGACTCAATAAGGAAATCAGAGAAATGAACATCACCTGGCTTCAAAGACAGCAAACATCCATTTGTGAACTGTATTGGGGGGTCCCGTGGTAGGGAGCTGCACGTGAACCCCTAGAAGCTGAAAACATCAGATAGCAGGAAAACGGAGAGCTCCATCCTGCAACTGCAAGGGGGTGAATTCTGCCAACAATAAGTGAGCTCCGTAGAGGACCCCGGCCTTCAGGTGAGAAGCCTTGGTCTCCACCCGGTGACAGACAGGTAAGATCCTAAGCAGAGAGTTCAGCCTGGACAATACAAGGGAGATTCGCCAGAAGCATAGGCTTGGGTGAAAAGTTAGATTTAAAGAGAAGGGGCCAAGTGAAATAAAGTTATATGCAAAGGAATGGTTATTATATTACACAAAGATATAGAACCTAGAAAAGCAGGGAAATGAGGACAAGAAGGGGGTAAGAGTGAAATCTTGGTAAGTTCCATGGTCTGAAGATCTCAGTGGGGATTAAGATTTATACGAAGGGAATGGAAGTAAGCTGAAAAGGTAAGAGTCTGCAGTTATGAATTATGTGCACTTTAGATTTAATTTTGATTTGAGTCTTTGTCCAGCCTTGCATCACTTGTTACTCTCCTGAGTTTTGGCCAAAGTGTACACTAAGCATTCTTTACCCTTGAGCTTCCTCCATTTGACTGGTGTTCCCCCATTTATGTGGCCTTTCCTCTACTATATTTTCTGAGATTCTACCTCATGTCCAATATTGAAGCCTTCCCTCAGCAAAGTTTTGGCTATTACTCATTTGTGTCTTACTGTGAATATGAGTCATTCAAATATTATCTACAACTCAGCAATAAGGCATTGCTCTTTGATGAAGAAAATATTGGTCTCAGAAGTTTAGAGGGAAAATATGTTTATTTCCTAAAAACAAAAACAACAACAACAACAAAAAAAACCTTTCTGGCTCACTTAATATGGGGGGTCAGCAAACTAGAACCTGTGGAACAAATCTGACTACCCACCTGTTTTTGTAAATGGAGGTTTATTGGGACACAGCCACACACATTGGTTTGCATATTGTCGAAGGCTGCTTTTTTACTCTATGATGGCAGGGCTGAGTAGTTGCGATGAAGAACATACGGCACATAACGCCTAAAATATTTACTCACTGGACTTTTTCAAGAAAAATTTGCTGTCCCTGCCCTAAAAGCACCTTGTTCTTGCCAGTGAAGTGTTACTGTTCTTTGACAGCCTCTGTGTTATAAATAAATAATTAGAAATAGAGGAATAGGTTTTGGGAAGATAGAAAATAAAAGATAAAGAGCTACTATAGAGGTAACATGATTTGCATGTAACTTTGGACAAAACAAGGGAAACTAAAGCCAAGTAAATGTAGGCATCTAAACAAACTCTCATCTACGCTGTTTTTTAAGGGAAGGGAAAGAATTAAGACTCAAGAAGGGGTAATGCATACTGGTATGTTGTGGCATGTCACTGTGATCTGGTATAGGGCTAAGATTTCTTAACCCTTTGTGTCAGGGCGTCGGAACTCTTTTTGTAGGAAGCACTTCTTGGTGATCCAATGAGTAGCAGAATATAATCCCTCCATTTCTACCTTATTGGTCTAATTGTTTGTGTCTATTGAAACATGAATTCTGGATTGAGAAGTGTAAGGAACTTACATGTTTTTCCTATGATGAGAATAAAAACCCTGGAAAGGCTTTCCCCTTAACCTGACGCCAGCTCAGCACTATGCAGAAAAACTTCAAAGCCTTATCACAAAATAATTCCAAGGGCCATCACCATTCCTAAAATAAAGGCTAGAGATATGTAATTATTAATATTGCTTTTCTTCTCTCTTTAGTTTTCTTAGTCGTCTTAGAGGTTTTGGAAACATATTTTACTAATATCTTAAACATATTTTGGTTTTGATGATCTCCATTGGGTTTTGTTATTGGAGTGTTATTTTTTATTTTATGAATTTCTGATCTGGGTTGACATGATTTGCTTCCTTCAACTGTGGGCTTACTCTATCACTTTGAATTTATTTGGTTGGTTATGTTAACATAGATTTATTACAGCGTTTTCTAATGCTGTAAATGTCTCTCCAAGTAATATTTTAACTGTAATGTAAAACTTTTGATGTGTAATTTTTGTCATTTAGTTCTAAACAAATTGTACTTGTCATTGTCTTTAGTGAAATATTCTAGGAATATATTTTTATCATAAGCTTGTATTTACTATTATTTTATAATTCAGTTGCATTTTTATCAGAGACCAAAATTTTTGGAATTTGTTACTTGCTTTGTGGCTTAGAATCTGGTCAATATTCATGAATGTTTTATGTATGCTTGAAAGGTACAGTATCTATTGGTTCATTACAGCATATAAAATTAGCAAAGTTGATAATACGTTTGTATATATATTAACTGTTATTTGAGTCTGTTTTCTTATTAATTTTTGAGCAGTTTTGAAAATGGGTGTTAAATATTTCAATTAATTATGGCTTTGGCAAATTCATCTCGAATTTTGTTATGCTTTACATTTTTCAACACTGTGTTGTCAGGGGCACAAGTTCTTCTCTGTTATGTAATTTCTGTGGAATATATTTCTCCATATTCATGTTTTTTACTTAAATTATATTTTTTCTAGTATTAATACTACAAATACAATTTTTTAAATAATTTTTTTTGCCTAATATATATTTGTTTATTTTTAAAATTTCCCTGCATGGTTCATGTGTCTTTATAAAAAGTTGGATTATTTTTATTCAATCTGATTTACAATTATTTGGTTTAATTTATTTAGGGTAAATGTGTTTACTATTTTTCTCTTTTGGGGCCACCCTCTATTATGTTTTCTTTACCATATTTTTGTTTTTATCCCATATCTTCCATTAGATTTTACTTATTCTTTTCTCTTCTGTTATGAAATTTAATCTTCCTTTTCCTATATTTTAATGTTACCTTTTACATTTTTTAACACGCATACTTAAGTCTGAAGTCATTCATTCCATTTATCCTTCTTCCAAATAATGTGAAATCTTAAATATTTTAATTTCAATATTCTTACCTTCTGTCTTCCATGTTTTACTCTAGCCTTTCAATTCCACCTTGCTTTCTGAACTCCACAAACTAACATTTACAGTCAAAGGTGTTTTTTTTTTTTTTTTTTTTTTTTTAAATTTTTTCCCCCCAAAAAATTTATTTTTTTTTTTTTTGGCCCCCCCCCCCCAAAAAAAAAAGCATCAATAATCTTTGAATTGCAAAGCTCTGCTTTGGCTGTGGTTTCTCACTGGCCCTCTAGGATGTTTACAGTGTAAGATGCAAGCGCATCTTCATCAGGGATCTTCTTCTTTGGTTAGTCCATGTGTATTGGGTGTGAAAAGACTCTTATTGGGCAGATTTGCATTTATGCCTGCTTGGGCCTAAAATTTCACCAATTCTGGGAGGACCAGCTTTTTTGTTGAACTTGGGAGTTCCTGCTCTATATAAGGTAGTTTCTGTTTGGACTTTATATTCATGTCAATTATGCTTGGGATTCCAATTTTTTAGGCTGATTTATTAAGTATTCCCTGCCGTGAACAAACTTCGTTTTCTTGGGATAAGTGATAAGTCCCTGTTTCATGGACAGTGCAGTCCTCATTCAGTCTGTCGGTTTCAACTCTGTCCACTGTGGTCTATGGACTTAACTTCCTTCCCTGTATAGACACACCCAGCCCATAGCCTCCCTGATGTCCTGTAAGCCACCAAGCGTTCTTCCTAACTTATTGCTTGGAATTTGAGTTTTCCCTTTGTTTCTGCCTCTGAACATTTTCATTTCCTGATTTCAAGATCAGCTGTGAATTAGAAATGTTTTGTTTTACATTGTTCAATATATCATGCACTTGAAACGATTGCTTGTTTGGGGGAGGCAGCCTTTCTGTTTAAATGCAGTCTTCTTCACTGCTTTACATCTAGTGCCTGACAGCTGGTAAATTGACTAACTGAATCATGATAGGAAATGGAAGAAAAACCTATCTTTCTTGGTGTGAATACCATGAAATTTTAGTGTCAAATCAGAAAGGACAATGCTTTAGAAAATAGTATGCTATATTACAACTATTCTTTATTGCATTGCATCCTTTAGGGTAATAAGTTTGGTGGAAGCTTCTGTTTTCTTTTGTTGTCTTTTAGTCTGTGACAGTTGGGGATCAGCATGCTATTTTCCTTTCCATTCATCATTGTATCTGATCAGCCGCCATGTTGTTGCTTTTGCTTCTTTCTATGTCTTGAGTACATTTCCTTTTCTCCACTGTCATTTCTTCCTCCTCCACACTACTAAAGGCTTCTAATATCTCTAGCCTGGACTCCAGAGGGGGCCCCTCTTGGTGTTCCTGCCTCCAGCCTTGCTCATCTCTAATCCGTTTCCCACACAGCAGCCAAAGTGGTACTTTATAACACAACTGTGACAGTTTGCTTAAAACCAGAGGTTCCCATTGCTTTTAGAAATGCCCAAGTTCCTTAATATGGCTTACCATGATGGTATCTCAATCTATGTCTACAACTGCCTTTTTATCTACCCTTTCTTTGGTACTATGTTCCCAAATATTCTGGGTATCTTTCAGTTTCCTGAACACATGAGATTCTTTCATCTCTGGGCATCTACACAAGTGTTTCCTTCCAACCTTAGAGTGCTTGTACTTGTTTTTCTTTTCTAAGTTTTATTCATTCTTTAGACCTCAAATTAAAAGTCATTTCTTTAGGAATAGCTAACTAGCTTCTAGCCTAGGTGTGGTGCTCTCAGGGGTGTTTACATAGTATTATATTTCTTTCTATAGTTGTCCTTGGTGGAATCTACTATAATTGCTTTAAAAAAACTGTCTTCTCCAATTAGACACTAAGGTCTATGATGGCAGGAATCAAATCTGCAGTGCTGGTCACATATAATCACTTAATACTTCTTAAATTATTGAATGAGTTTTTCAAAGTATAAGTTATAAAATATGTCTTAATGTGGTATGTGCATACACTGGAAAAACTTACATTGAAAAATACACTGGGAAACTACTCTAAAGGGGAATTTGGTAACGAGTGGGTTTATCTCGCATGCTATCAAAGGGGAAACGTGGAAACTCCATAAACCATTAAGGTGGCCAGGTGACCCTAGGACCTAGATAATGACACTAAATAGACCAGCATATTATCTATAGTGGTACAAATGGCAAACGAATATTGAGATCTATTGTAAAAGACATGGGGAATTGGAGGCTCCTATCCTTTCTAGAAGTCAGGGATTGTGTTATCTTGAAATAAATCACTTAATCTCTTGGTGTCTCATTTTAACTATTGAGTATTTAATGAATGATTATTCTTAACTACTGCATGGGGTATTGTGAGGCTTAATTTGCTAATGTTTATAAAGTGCTTCAGATTGTCTGATTAAAAGTATGAAGTATCATTATTATACTACAAAAGAGTATGTGAAATTTTATTTTAATTTCATAAATATGAAATTATACCTTTCTACTTTCACTTAAAATGCTCTGAAATTCATGCATATAAATTTGAATCTTGGCACTCGTGTTAGCTGTTATTACTGTCTATAGACTTTGTCTGCATTACTATTGTCCAGAAAGTTCACAAGATTGGCTAAAATAGACTGGAGAGGACACAACTCCTTTTGGTTAAATTACTGCCCAAATAAGAGTCTATTATGATTATTTTTTATTTTCAGCCTTTCCTTATACCAGCTAATAATTTCCTCATTTCTAAATGTAACTAGCTTTCTGTATATGGCAAGATTCTTCCCACACCCACAAATACCTTTTCACTACAATCTTGTGCACAGTCAGAGAATGTCTACAGGTTCAATTGTTTTCCTTTAGGTGCCTTTCTGGAGCTCTCTGCCTATTGCAAATCTTGGGAATTCAGTGTAGTACTTCTGTGGTGCCTCTGTTATTTTCTGAATGCATTATGTTCATATTTCCTTGTATGCTACCTGTTTGGTGGGACACATACTCGAGAATCTTAGAAGTGTGCATGGAAGTAAAAATTTGACAAGATTGCCAGTCTAAAAAAAATTATTAGTTTATCTTCACACTTGATTCCTTGAATATAGAATTCTAGCATAAAATAATTTCCCTCAATTTTAACATTTTTTTTCTCCATTTCTATTTTCAAATGTTGACATTTTACTTTCTCATCTTTCATATTTTATTTTCTATAAGGTTTAGGGTCTTCTTTTTATCCTTAATATTAAGAAATTCCATGATGATGCATATGGGTGATTTTTAAATTGTCACTTTTTGTATTTGACAGTTAATCTGGTACCTTATCCTTCATTCAGCTCTGTGAGTTTTATGTATTGTTTCGTTGAAGTGTTGCTCTTTTCATTTTCATTTTTTTTGCTTTCTGAAATCCTGAATCCTGGATAATGGAACCCCTGGATCTATTCTCTAATTTTTTTTTACCTCTCCTCTCATGTGTTCCATCTGCTTGTCTTTCGCTATTAACTTTAGAAAGTTTATTCAATAATATTTTTGAACTATTTTTCATTTTAGCTACTATATCTTGACTGAGGTTTCATTTGGTTCTTCATCTTATATGACATTTGGTTTTTATTTCATGGTTGCAATATCTTCTATTAGGATACATATATGCTTTATATTCTGTACAACAGTGATTTTCTAACTTTTTGGTCCCAGGAGCCATTACACTCTTGAAAATTATTAAGGATCACAAAAAGCTTTTATTTATGTAGGATACACACACACACATATATTCTATATTTAATGTATTGGAAATTAAAGCTGAACAGTACTTAAAATATTAATTCATTTTAAAACAAACCTATTATGGTGCCTATTATGTGTTAGCATAAATTATATTATCTATTAAAAATTATCTATTAAAATATTATCTAACAAAAATAATTTAGTGAGAAGAGTAGCGCATATGTGTGTGTGTGTGTGTGTGTGTGTATAGCTTTGTAAATCTCTTTACTGCCCAGCTTAATAGAAGACAGTTGGATTCTCATAGCTACTTTTGTATTCAATTTAATGCAACATCACACATCTCTCTTTCATGCTTTATTCTCTGAAAAACTCCACTATACACTCAAGAGAGAATGAAAGTGAATAAGGAAAATGATATCTTAGTAGTCTACTATTATGAAAATAGTTTTGACCTTGCTGACCTTCTGAAAAGACCTTGGGGAACTCTGGGGCCTCCAGACCACACTTCAGGAAATGCTGCTGGTGTGTGCGTACACACACATACACACACACTCATGCACTGCGTACACACCATCATTAGGACATTTTCTTTTCCTTGTTTCTTTTTCCTCCTGGTTTCCTTTTGGCTTGTTTGTTTTGTTTTGGTCTCCATGTTAGAAGCTTCTTCAAACATCTGATGGCTGTTGACTGAGAGTCTCCATTTAATACTGAAATCCTGACTGGGTACATTGGGTAAAGCATTTTCATCTGGTGAGTTCTTTCCAGGGCAGTGGTTTCCAACCATATTAGATACAATGTCTGTTTTATACAACTTATAAATTGACATTTACTACCCTGAAATGAAAATCATAGCTAATATAACTTATCAACACACAAAATTTCACCAAAAACAATGTCGTGGCAGATCTATAGTGCAAAAAGGCTATAGGAAGCAGATGTAGCTCAAGTGGCTGAGTGCCTGCTTCCCATGTATGAGGTCCTGGGTTCAATCCCCTGTACCTCCTTTAAAAAAAAAAAAAAAGATGTAAGCAGATAGTAATTCATAATATGTATTTCACTATGCAAATTATCAAACATAATTGCTCTACATTTTATAAATACATATAGTGAAGTAGTTTGATACATGAGCATATGGGTAGAATCTATGGAATGTCGCAGTTACAAATACAGACTGATAACAGGTGTGTTGGTGGGTAGTGCTGACAACTTAAATATCATGAGGAACATTGAGCTTGGTGATGTGATTTTATGAAATGGTGAAATACTCTTGGAAACCCAACAATATGCATTTGGCCTTCAAGTTAGAATTGCATCTATTTTAAGACCATGTCAAAACACTTTGTGTTTATTTGTTAAAATGTATATCTGAGATGTAATATGCAGTTAGGTACTAGGTTCACATGGTTTTTGTTTTTTCCCTCTGTTTGTCTGCTGTGGTATATGAAAGTCTTGAAGAATATGACTTCAAGTATATGGGAATTCTTCTGTGTGAGGGAACATTTCAACCTTGAGCAGAGGGCTGGACTCAGACGCTTAACCATTAAATGCCAGTAACACCCACCCAATCACTGCAGTAACCAAAACCTTCCGAATAAATTTTCAACTGATCCCTCTACCCCAAGAACCTCTGCTCCAGGTTGACCATGCCAAGAGTCAACATTTTGTTTGGTTTACCCTTCAGTTGCTCCCTTAATTTCTACCACCTGTGTGATTACTGTGCCTGGTCCTGAAACCCTCTAGTTCCAAGTCTTGGGAGAATGGGATTGAGGGTGGTCATGACTTAAGGGCCCACCTGCTTTTTAACTACACCCTCAACTAATTCTCTGGCTATAAGCTCTATGACCTCTGCCTTTTGTTATACATGGTACGTTCCAGGGTTTTGCAGGGAAAATTTGTTTGTTGCTCCTTACTTTCCCTTCTGTTTCTGGTTTCATCTTCCTCTGGTCAACTTAGTTGTCCTCCCTTTACTTCTTTTTCAAAAACTCATTGACATTTCTCATCTCTTCCTTGAAGTTTTGTAGATTTTTATAACTTTACACTTTTGGAAGTTAGTGGAGTTTAAGAAATAGCATTCAATAGAGCATATTGAATGGGAAGTCCCATGGGACTCTTATTTTAATTAATCTTGTAATTAGAAAAATCCATATTGGTAAGGCATGGCAGAGACAAAGGATTTACGAAAAGGAAAGCTTGAGAGACTTAACTATTTCTCAGCATTCTCTAAACTTTAACATCACCAGGTTAAAAACCCTGACCACATCATCACAGTCTCTAATAGAACTGCTGTTCTATAGAACTATGCTTTAACATTACAATTTAAGTTTTCACCGGCAGTTGATAAAAGATATAGGCCTCTGTGGAATGTGTCTGCATTGTCATAAAAATTGCTATCATAGCACTAATTCATTACATTGATTGCTGCTCACTTGAAAAAAAATTCATTCAGGACCAAGAAAACTTTGTATCTACAGTAATAGGCACAATTTTCCTTGATTTCATTTTTGCTCTGGAGAAAGGATGTTTGAAGACTGGCTTTGAACTTAGTTTCTTCATCTTTCCTAAATCAAGATATTTTGAAAAGGAACATTTATTTACTTTTACCCTTTACATTTTATGAACTTCCTTTTACCTTTTGTTAAACAGTTTTGGTAATCTGAATGGAATTCCTCTTCAGAAGTAGGTGGTAGTTTAAATAATCAATAAAAATAATTCAGTAAAATTCTGAAGTTGTATATAATAAAAGACAAAGGAAACAATTGCTTAAAATAGAAATATTAAAGTAAAATTCTCTTTATGATTAATAATTGCATACAAATGAGAGGCAGTTAGTTCTAATGGTATGTGGGAAATATTGCTATTTGTTGAATGCCTTATATTCTGTAACCTCCCTTCGCCCATCTAATCATTTTCTGCTCAGGTAAGAAGTGACGTCACTACTATTTGTTCTGACCTTAATAGCCTCCTCCTCTTCTTTACACCCCATCTTTGCTGCACTGCATCTCTGACTACTGCTCCTACTCCTAACCATCAGGATGATTTTTGGAATCAGTGAAGAGGTATATGTTTTAACATCCTGGATGACTCCAATGGAAAATGAATAAATAAGATTTTTTGCATATTCTTTATACCATACTGAATGAAACCATAGTCAAAAAGAAAGAATTATAGAAGCATAAAAGCTTTGTTGATCTAGAAACAGGAAGAAACATGGGATAGTACAAATGTGCTTCCAGTTAAAGGAAGAGTCTTAGCAAAAAGATATTATCTCTTTAATTCTTCTTTATTTGATAGAGAAACAAACAAGATATGAAATTACACTTATTTCATATCCATATATTTTTGTCAAAAATCAGGAAAATGTGCTTCCTTTATGGGTTGCTTCATTATGACAATAATATACCTTGCTGTTTTACAGTACATTTTTAAAATTTTTACATAATGCAAATACAATCTAGACAAACATTTTAAATATTATTTTGCCTATGTTATGGAAAGTGAATTTAATGTTTTTTTTAAATCAAATTGACTTTCATCATAAAAAGAATGAAAGTTCTTTTAATTAAATGAATTTAACTTCTTTGGGTATAAACACATATTTCTTTAATGTCCATCTTGACTTTTTGCTTTAATCATGGTAGCTCTAGTGACATAATGCCAAATTTCTACATAACCTGCCTAAAATTTTAGGAATAATTTTTACTTCTAGAAAAGGAAATTGTGAGATTTAACGTAACATTGAAGCAGTTTTTTTTTTAATGTTTACACTGAGTCCAAGTAATGAGGCTCCTTGTTACACTGTGAAAGTCATTGATGAGTATGAAAAGATTTCATCAATGGCTTTTTTAATCCTTGAATGTCTTCCAGGGAAATCATAAACCATCTCAATTATTCCAACACATGAAATGCAATACAGTGAACTAGTTACACAGGTGAAGAAAAGCTGAGCCGCCAAATGGGAAATGGTAGGACAATCTACGGATTAGGAACAGTAGAAAGCCTTAAATGGAGGATGTGGCTGTACAGCCTGATGATGAAATTCACCTGTGAATGTTTAAATAGTGGGCCTGGCTGGCAGGGACTAGGGATTCTGAGGAGATGTAGGTGCACCTTGAAGGAAGAGGAGAAAAACACCCACTACTCTTTTCCTCCACTTGGCCAATATCCTATCAAGGATTTCCATTGGCTGAATTTAGCTAGAAGCCAACTGTAGTAGATTGAATTATGTGCTCCCCCCAAAGGACATGCCCTTAATCTTAATCCTATTCCTGTGGGTATGAATTTATTTGTAAACAGGACCTTTTGAAGCTGTTATTAGTTAAGGTGTGGCCAATTGATTCAGGATGGGTCTTAATCCATATTACTGGAGGCCTTATAAAGAGAAGAAACTGAAAGCTGAAGTCAGAGAAAGCCACCGGGAAGAGCAAGGAGCTGGAAGTCGGTGAAAACCAGAAGAGCAGAAGATACCATCCTATGATGGAGGTAGATATGCAAGGCAAGATACCCCTAGGATTTTAGGCAAGCCAGCACCAGAACACTACAGACTGGAGAGAAAGCATGGCCTTGCCAGTGCTTTGATTTTGGACATCTAGCCTCAGAAATCATGAGACAATAAATTCCTGCTGTTTAGCCAACGTGTATGTGATATTTATCATAGCAGCCTGGCAAACTAATATACCAATTAATTTAGAATCCTGGGAACAGAAACCTGTAGATGTCAACCTTCCTGTGAAATGGAGCCAAAGGAAGGGAGGGTGAGAAATACATCATAAGTGAATTAGGCCCATGATCTATACTAGCCACTCCTTCTGCTACTCGGCATCTATTCTCACTTTTCTACCCATATTTAAATTTCACACAACTTCATGATTTGGCACCAATGAGTCAACTAAAAATGAGTCATTCACAGCAGCACTTATTCACAATAGTCAAAAGATAAAAACCTAACTGTCTATTGACAGATGAATGGATAAACAAATTGTGGTATATATATACAATGGAATATTATTCAGCCACCAGAAGCAATGAAGTGCTGATACATGCTACAATTTGGATGAACCTTGAAAATGTTATGCTAAGTGAAGGAAACCAAACACAGAAGGTCACATATTGTGTGCTTCCATTTATTAATAGCCAGAATTGGAAATCCATACAGACAGTATATTGGCAGTTCCCAAGGGGATAGAAGGACGGGAATTGAAGAGGAATTTTTTTAACTGGTACAGGGTTTCCTTTAGAACATTGTGACTGTACTAAACAACTGAATTGTACATATTATAATGATTAATTTTATGTTAGGTGAATTTTATCACAATAACAATAAATAAAAAATGAGTCAACTCTCATAAATATAAAAATGCTTTCAATCTTTCCCCCCCCAAAAAAAAAAAAAAAAAACCATGACAATTCATACTTTTGACCCTATAATCCTATTCCTGATAGAGAGCTCAAGTCACTTAGTCTTTAGAAAGGCAAAGAGCCCAAAGAGCCTTCTAAAAAAGGAGAGAAATTGTTAGCAAAGGAAGCCATGGCTTTACTCCAGAACCCTAGGATTATTCATTGTGATGAACCCATCAGGGTTTGCCAGAGACTTCAGAGAGCATCTTTATTTATAGTTGACACTTTGAAGAAAAAATTCTCCGCTAGATCATAAGGCATGAATGGCAGGGCAGCTTGCACTACAGCTTTGACCCACTGCAGAGATGTTTCCTGCTCTGGCCTTAATTTAAAAGTAGCAATCTTATGGATTATTAAGTAAATTTGTCAGAGAAATACCCCCAAATATGTTCTATATTGTCCAGATCAAGCAAAACATCATACTCTATTCCCCTATGATCACACACATTTGAAAGCTTAATTCTTCCTGGAAATGGATTTACCAACCCTGGATACTGGGTTGTGATAGATTGCATTAGTATTCCCAATGCCTGTTGCCATTGACTTTGCAATTATTGTAGCTAAAGGCAGAGTAAACTACCCCACATTATTTATCTTGGGTTTGGCCATGTGGCTTTCATTGGTCAGTGAAATTGAGTGGAAATGCAAGTTGCCACTGCCTTTTCATCTGGGAGCAGATCTTAATCCAAACTGCAGCCTGGAGTCCTGAGTGCAGAGCCCAAAGCCACATTGTCCCAACTTGTAGACCCATAAAGAAAATGTTGTTTTAGACCACTGACCATGGGGTAGTTTTCTACAGCATTGTTATCTATAGTGGATGTTGTGATATATTTCTTATACCTCCCTATCAGGACTCAGGCACTTATTCCCAGTTGCTGGGTATGTTGAAGCCTAACAACCATCATTTGATTCCCTCCCTGTGAACTGATCTCAGTTGAGAGGACTTGGTCTTACAAGGATATACCTCCATCCCAGGGCATAGCTGAATCCACTACTCAATGTGAAGGTACAAATGCTTGGGACTTTTGCCTCATGGTGAGACACTCTGAAAAACCACACTAGCTTCAGAACTCCCTTTGGCATTAGTTGAGTCTTTTGTTGCATCTATATTGCAGTTGAAATCCTATTTCTAGCCAATCCTACTTCCTTTAATACCCTAAAGGTGTTTATTCTGAGGGTACAACCCCCCCCCCCCCATAAATTCTCTGCATGCAAATATCCAATGCAGTTTATTCTCTGGAAGCCAAGGAAGCAAAGTCTAAAATGGAGCTGGGACAACCAGTTGATTGGCAAGAAGGAACTTGTACTGGAATAAGTAATGTACTGGAGATAGTTAGAGCACATGGTGTAGCAGCACAATTGTTAAAAATGTCACTGGTAGAAGAGTTTTTATTGGGCGGTGCAATATCGCAGAATTTTGAGAGGTTGATGGGAGAACTAAGTACAAAGACAATGGAATCTAAGACTCTTTCCAAGGTCACATTAGACAGTGGAGAAAGATATTGAACAGTGAGGGTGATTATTCAGCAGTTGAAGTATGCAAGTGAGAAGCCCACTTTAGTAGAATATAAAGGGACTCATCTGCTGAAACTGGAGGGCAGAAAAGCTGAGGATGAAGCCCAGAAAATAACTTTAACAGCAGAGCTACAGAGAAGGTTGGATTCTCAGTTTGAGAAAATTTGCCAATCCAGTGAGGAAAGAAAGGGGCCCTGAGAATTGGGATTGGGATATCTGGGTCAATGCACTGATAAACCTTGAATCTCCAGATTCCCTGGAATGCTTCATAAGTGACCCTTCTTGTTAGAGGATAGTACTCCCCTCTCCCCAACCCTCACATGAAGTAGATGCTGAGAACTTTGCTTTTCAAGGAAATAAGTGATTTCCATGTTGGGACCTACCATTACTCACCTCCCTCCTGGCTATCAAATAACTAGGGTAAAGGGACAACATAATTCAGCTGAGCAACTGCTTGGCTGGTTAAAGGAGGGAAAGAGCTTCAAGGAAGGTTTAGGACCTACTCAATGTATATTAGCAGAGGTCAGGAAAATATATATGGAACTGGATCCAGAGGGTGCTGGATCAAAAGAACAGGTGGGTAGAAAATAAGGCTGGATAAAGGAAAGTTTATTGATATGGGAACATTGTCCTATAAATACAGAGTTTAACTTCATATGAAGGACCTTGGAAAATCACACTAAACCACTAGGATCTGTGTTGGAAGCTTGAAGAGACCACATCAGGCAGAAATGCTAAAATTTCCTTGCAGATGGTAGAGGAAGGCTCAGGTAAGTGGCAGTGCTAGGGATGTACTGCATTAGGTTGGAAAACCAGCCATCTGACTATGTTCAATGGGAGGGCCCAGAACACATCTTGTTTACCAAAGTGAGAAGGACTCTGCTGATTAGAGAGGCACCAGATTTCTTATAAAACTCAGTGGAAGATATGCTCTGAAGATGAGGACCTGGTATAGGAGACAGTGTTTTTCAAAACTGGGTTCACTGACAGGAATGGAATTGAGAGAATCACAAAATAGAATCCGGGTTATGTTTAACAGAGGCAAGGTGGGTGCAATTATCATAAAAAGAAGCAAGATAAGAGGATTGACCTATTGAGAGCTATGGAGATAATAAAACACAGCATACCTAGGGCAATCCCTAGTGTATTTCTCATTCTATACAATTGAAAGAAATCAAGGATGAATGATCAGGAGGCTGAGAGTAGTTATCTCAATAAATAATAACAATCTCTTACCCAGTTTCTAAAACTGAGCTAGTTTTCAGATCTGGAACCCATTGGCTGAACCCAGGAAGAAGTACCATGCAATACCATGGTAAACATACAGTTATGATGATCCTAATCATTTCTTCCCCAAAGGGTCCTACTGCCATTTAATCATGTAGCCATACACTGGGTAAAGGGATATACCCAAACGTTTCAAGGACTGTAGAACACAGGGTCCTAGTTGACATTGATAGCTTATGGTCCAAATCCTCCTCATAGCCTCCCTGTTACAGTGAGACATGTGGAACTAAGGAATAAACGAAATCCTGGCCCAGGTCTGTCACACAGGAGTTCACCTCAGTCCATGGAC
This sequence comes from Tolypeutes matacus, assembly GCA_026826555.1. Lineage (NCBI taxonomy): Eukaryota > Metazoa > Chordata > Mammalia > Cingulata > Chlamyphoridae > Tolypeutes > Tolypeutes matacus. The sequence goes on from JAKSZT010053837.1 coordinate 6,452,267, forward strand.
CTATCCAGTAAGAATGGCAACAGACTACAAACTCAACCAAAGGCAGCTCCAGTGGCGGATTCTGTGCCAGATGCAGTATCTTCGCTAGACCAGGCTAACACAACCTCAGGTACATGGTATATAGCATGTAGTTATTGATCTGGCAAGTGTATTCTCTTCCTTCTCCAACAGAAACAGTATACACTCACCTGGACAACAGTCTCTATATACATGGTCTTGCCCCAGAGCTCTGTTAACTATTCTGCCTCTGTCTTCATATAGTTTGAAAGGTTCTGAATCATTTGGCCATTCCACATAATATCATATTTGTCCATTCTATGGACAAATGGTGTCATATAATTGGAATAGATAAGCAGCAAGTTCATTGGAGGCCTTGGTAAGAGACACACACCACAAAACAGGGAGGATAAGCCCTATGAAGTTTGAGGGGCCCATAAAGTAAGTGAACTTTATAGGGGTCTAGGGCATGCCAAGACATCCCTTTAAAGTAAGTACTCATTTTCACATCTTAAACTTCCAACTACTATGAAGAATGCACAATGCCTGATAGACCTCTTCAGATTTTGATGGTGATATTTTGCATACTAGATAATATTTTATCTCAGGAAACATGAAAGACTACCATCTTAGATTGAGGCTCAGAGCAAGAAAAGGCTCTGCGGCAGATTCAGACAATGAGTCAACTGCATCTGTCACTTGGGGCCATATGATTCAGCAGACTTTTGGATATAAGAGAAATCAGTGGTGGGAAAAGATGCCATATGCCACATATAGCAAGCCTGAGAAGAAGAGGCAACTAATGATTGTGAGTACGTTGATCTTGAGGGCACTCCCCAATAAAGTTATTACATGCATATCTCTGTGTTAAAAAAATCTGTTTCCCAAAGAACCACACCTAAAACACTGATACAGAAATTGGATTGGTACTAGAGGAGTGATACTGTCAATCAAACACATAAAATGTGTGGCAGTGATTTGGTAGGCAATAAGGAATACATTGGAGACTGGAAAAATGATGTGAAAACCTGTAGGAGTCTGGAAAAAGGTCAACCCACAAAATCTGGTTGTGAAACATTTGTAAACTGAACCTGATAACAATCTACAATGTAGAAAATGTACCTAGTATACAAGTAGAGGTGGTGGGGATTTTTTTATTATACACACTTTTTTTTTTTTTTTAAAGAAGTTGTAAGCTTACAGAACCAGCATGGGTAACATGCAGAATTCCCATATATCACCCCTCCACCAACACCTTTCACTGTTGAGGAACATTCCTTACAGATTACAGAAGAACATCATCAAAATTCCACAAATTATGGTCCATAACTTGCATTTGGTACATTTTTTCCATACACCTCCCTATTATTAACACTATGCATTAGAATTGTAGATTTGTTATAGTTCATGAGAGAATGTTCTCGTATTTGTCCTATTAACCACAGTCCTTCATCCACTAAGGTTCACTGTGATATATAGTCCCATACAATCCATCCAAAATATACACTCAGTGGCTCTCACTTTTATCAAAGTGTTGTGCAGTTATCGCCTCAGTAAATTTTGGGACATTTTCCTTAGTCCAAAAGAAAAAACTTATACTCCCATATTATTGATATAGTGCATTCTCTGACATTGATGCAAGAATATTAAAATATTGCTGTTAGCTATAATCCATAAATTACATTAATTGTATTTTTCCCATGCATCATCATATTCTTACTACCTTGTAATTGTGATACACATTTGTTCTAGTTCATAGAAGAACATTCTTGTATTTATACTATTAACCACAATCCTTATCCACCACTGGGTTCACTGTTAGTCAGTCCCCAGATTATTCTTTCTTTGAATTGACATTTATGTCCCTAGATAACACCTTTCAGCCACAATCACATTTGTAAACCAGCCATGTTAGTTATAGTCACTATAATGTGTTACCATTAACTCTAACCATTTCCATACTTATACAGTCAAGCTGATTAAAAATTCTACATACATTAAGCATCAGTACACCACCTCAGCTTTCATCCTAACTCCTAGTAACCTATACTCTGGGTTTTAACTCCATGTGTTTATTCTTTATATTTAGTTCATATTAGTGAGACCAAAAAATATTTTTCCTTTTGTGTCTGGCTTACTTCACACAACATAATGTCCTCAAGGATCATCCACGTTGTCATATGTGTCCCAATTTCATTTCTACTTAAACATCGGTGTGCAAATATCTGTTTGCCTCCCTGTTTTTGTTCTTCTGAATATATTCCCAGTAAAGAGATTTGTCAGATCATAAGGCAGTTCTATATTTAGATTCCTGAGGAACTGCCAAAATGTCTTCCACAGAGACTGCACCATTCTACATTCCCACCAACAGTGAAGGAGTGTTCCTATTTCTCCACATCCTCTCCAGCACTTGTTTTCTTTTCTTTTTTTTTTTTTTTAAATAGTGGCCATTCTATGAGGGGTGAAATGATATTTCATTGTAGTTTTGATTTATATTCCCATAATATCTAGTGATATTGAACATTTTTTCATGGGATTTTTCACCATTTTTATTTCCTCTTTGGAAAAATGTCTAAGTGTTTTGCCCATTTCTTAAATTGGACTGCCTATTCTTTTATTGAGTTGTATGATCTCTTTATATAGCATGGAAATCAAATCCTTATCAGATATGTGGTTTCCAAATATTTTCTCCCATTGACTAGGCTACCTTTTCATCCTTTTGGCAAAGTCCTTTGAACCACAAAAGTGTTTAAGTTTGAGGAGGTCCAATTTATCCATTTTTTTCTTTAGTTCTCGTGATTTGCGTGTAAGGTATAAGAAACCGCACCTACCACCAGGCATTGAAGTTGTATCCCTACATTTTCTTCTAGAAGTTTTATGGTTCTAGCTTTTAAATTTAGGTCTTTGATCCATTTTGAGTTAATTTTTGTGTAAGATGTGAGATAGGGGTCCTCTTTCTTTCTTTTGGATATGGATATCCAGTTCTCCCAGCACCATTTATTGATAGACTATTCTGCCTCATCTGGGTGGGTTTTGACAACCTTGTCAAAAATCGTTTGACCATAGAAAAATACATCTGGTATGACCTATGGACTGTGGTTAACAGCAATACTGTAATATTCTTGCATCAATACCAAAGATGTACTGTATTAATGGGGGGAGGGTATGGAAAACGTATGCCAGGTACACTATGGACCATGGTTGGTGGTTGGTGGTAATAGTCTGATATTATCTTATAATCTGTAACAAATATTCCACCAGGTATGGTGTATTGGTGAAACGGTGTTGTATGGGAATTCTACACATGTGCATGGTTGTTTTGTAAGTTCACAACCTTACTAATAAAAATATATTTAAAAAATAATAGGATTGTTTGGGGGAAAAATACACCAAATGTAAGATATGGACTATAGTTAGTAGTAATATAGTTTGTAACAAATGTTTCACAAAAATATAAGGTGTTGGTGGAGTGGTGATATATGGGACCCCTGTATGATGTTATGCATGTTTATTTTATTAAGTTCACAACGTTTACTATACATTTAATGTTTATGTATGCTCACGTATGAATGATATACTTCAATAAAAATATTTTAAAAAATCACTTGACCATAGATGTGAGGGTCTATTTCTGAACCATTAATGTGTTTCCATTGGTCTATATGTCTATCTTTATGCCAATGCCATGCTGTTTTTACCATTATAAATAGGTAATATAATTTAAAGTCCAAAAGTGAGAGCCCTCCAACTTCTTTCTTTTTAAGATGTTTCTGGCTATTTGGATCCCCTTACCCTTCCAAATAAATTTGGTAATTGACTTTTCTATTTCTTTAAAATAAGGCTGTTAGAATTTTTATCAGGATTGCATTGAATCTGCATATCAATTAGGGTAGAATTGACATCTTAATGATACTTAGTTTTCATTCCGTGAACATGAAATGTCCTTCCATTTATTTAGGTCTTCTTCAGTTTCTTTTAGCAATGCATTATAGTTTTCTGAACCAAATGTACTAACTTTACATCCTTGGTTAGATTTATTCTTAAATGTTTGGTTATTTTAGTCGTTATTGTAAATGGAATTTTTTTCCTGACTTCCTCTTCAGATTGCTCATCACTAGTGTAGAGAAATACTACTGATTTTTGCATATTAATCTTGTATCCTGCCACTCTGCTGAACTGGTTTATTAGCTTCAGTAGCTTTGTTTTCAATTTTTCAAGATTTTCTAGGTACAGGATTATATTATCTGTGAATAGCCAAAGTTTTACTTCTTTCTTTCCAGTTTGGATGAATTTTATTTATTTTTCTTGTCTGACTGCTCTAGCTAGACTGACTGGCACTATATTGAACAGTAATGGTGATAGTGGACATCCTTGTCTTGTTCCCAATTTCAACAGGAAAGCTTTCAATATTTTAAAATTGGGTACAATGTTAGCTGTGGTTTATTTATATATGCCCTTCATCATTTTGAGAAAGGTCCTTCAATTCCTATCTTTCAGAGTTTTTTTTTTTTTATCAAGACAGGATGCTGTATTTTGCCACATTCCTTTTCTGCATCAAATGGGATGACCATGTGATTTTTCTTTTTCAATTTATTAATGATGTATTACACTGATTGATTTTCTTGCATTTAACCACCTTTGCATGCCTGCGATAAAACCCAGGAATAGTAGTGAATACTTTTTTTAATGTGTTGTTGGATTCGATTAGCAAGTATTTTGTTGAGGATTTTTACATCTATATTCATTACGGAAATGAGTCTGTAATTTTTTTTTTTTGTAATATCTTTATCTGGCTTTGGTATTAGGGTGATGTTGACTTCAAAGAATGAGTTTGGTTGTGTTCCTTTGGTTCCATGTTTTGGAAGAGTTTGAGCAAGATTAGTATTAAATTTTCTTTGAATGATTGATAGACTTCACTAGTGAAACCATCTGGTCTTGGACTTTTCCTTTTGGGGAGCTGCTTGATGACTGTTTCAATCTCTTTACTTTTGATTGGTTTGTTGAAGTCTTCTGTTTCTTCTAGGGTCAGTGTACGTTGTTCCTATGTTCCTAGGAATTTTTCTATTTCATCTATGTTGTCTAATTTGTTGATGTACAGTGGTTCATAGTATCCTCTTATGATTTTTTTTTATTTCTGTGGGTCAGTAGTAATGTCCCTGTTCTCATATCTGATTTTATGTTTTCATATCTTCTCTTTTTTCTCTGTCAGTCTAGCTAAGGGTTTGTCAATTTTATCTTCTCAAATACCCAACTTTTGGTTTTGTTAATTCTATTGTTTTTGTGTTCTCAATTTCATTTTTTTTCTGCTCTGATCTTTGTTATTTCATTCCTTCTGCTTGCTTTGGGAATATTTTGCTGTTCTTTGTCTAATTCCTTCAACTGCAGTTAGGTCATAGATTTTAGCTCTTTCTCCTTTTTTAAACGTAAGCACTGAGGGCCATAAATTTTCTTCTCAGCACTGCCTTCACTGAATCTCATAATTTTTGATATGTTGCTTTTGTATTTTCATTCATCTTGAGATATTTACTGATTTCTGTTTTGACCCACTGGTTATTTAAGAGTGTGGTGTTTAATGTCCATACATATGTGAATTTTCCCTTTTATTTCCTGTTGTTAATTTACACCTTCATTATATTATAACCAGAGAAAGTGGTTTGTATAATTTTGATCTTTTTATATTTATTGGTATCTGTTTTGTGACCCAAAATATGGCCTATCCTGGAGAAAGATCCATGAGCACTTGAGAAGAATGTATATCTTGCTATTTTGTGGTGCAATTTTCTATTGTATATGCCTCTTAGGTTTAGTCCATTTATAATATTATTCAAACTCTTTATTGATTCTCTGACCAGATGTTCAGTTCAAGGATGGTATATTGAAGTCTCCAACCATTATTGTAGACACATCTATAGCTACTTGTGGCAGTTTGATATTATTTTATGAATCCCAAAAAGAAGAAATATGTTTGTAAACTATGCCTCTGGGTGTGGTGACCTTTGATTGCGTCAAATTCAGTTGAGGGACCTTTAATTAGATTACTTGATAAGATTGCTTTAGAGGTTTTGATTGGACTATGTCAGTAGGTGTGATTCAGGTTTTGTTTCTGCTCTCTTGCTGGGTCTGATATAAATGGGGACACAGAGAGATACAGACAAACACAGGAAAGGAAACCACCTTGTTTTATCCTGATATGTGAGAGAGAGGACTAGAGGATTGCTTAAGTGCAAAGCACAAAGAGGTTGGGCCCACAGAGCAGCTCAAGAGGAGGCAGCCCTGTTATATGCCTGATAGCTTACAGCTGAATTCAGGAAGAAAGTGGAAGAGCTGTGACTGATATGGGTGGCCTGGAAAGAGACAAGTCCTATGCCTGGTTGCCCTCAGCTGAGCTCAACCCTTAGCAGAGTTCTGTGGCCATCTTGCTTCAAAACATGGCAGCTGACTTTGGTAAATCATTCCTGATGGTGCCTTGGTTTGGACTTTTTACAGCCTTAGAACTGTATGCTTTGACCCCAAATAAATCTTTTATAAAAGCCAACCCATTTCTGGTACTTTGCATGGGCAACCCTTTAGTAAATCAAAACACTACTCAAGCATTTTGTTTTTGTTTTGTTTCGGTTACTACATGTGTGGAATATCTTGTTCCAGCCTTTCACTTTCAATCTATTTGTATCCTTGGGTCTGAGGTGAGTCTGTTGTAAACAGGATATAGATGGCTTATATTTTCGTATCCATTCTGCCATTCCATGTTTTTTTATTAGGGAGTTTAATCCATTAACTTTCAATTTTATTACTGTAAAAGCAGTTCTTCATCCATTTTGACCTTTAGTTTTATCTCTCATATCTTATTTTCACCACCACCCCCCCTTTTTTTTCACTTTGTTACTTTTACTGATTTAATCTTCATTTCTAGACTCTCTTCAAAGCCTCTCTTTCCTATCTTTTCTTTTCAGTCTGTAGCACTCCTTTTGTTATTTTCTGCAAGATCGGTCTCTTTATTACAAACTCTCTTAGTTTCAGTTGATTTGTGAATATTCTAAATTCACCCTCATTTTTGAAATACAATCTTGTTGGAATAAGAGTCTTGGCTGGCAGTTTTTCTCTTTCAGTATCTTAAATGTATCATACCACTATCTTCTTGCCTCCATGGTTTGAGGAGAAATCGTCAATCTTATTGGGCATCCTTTGTATGTGATAAATTGCTTGTCTCTTGTTGCTTTCAGAATTCTCACATTATCTTTGGCATTTGCCATTCTGTTAGTATGTGTCTTGGAGTAAGTCTATTGGGATTTATTTGTATGGGAGTATGTTGTGCTTTTTGGGCATGGATATCTACATCCTTCAATAGGGTTGGAAATTTTCTGCCATTATTTCCAAAAATATTCCTTTTCCCTTCTCTTCTCCTTCTGGGACACCCATGGCACATATGTTTGCATGTCTCTTGCTGTCAATTTTTTCCATTCTTTATCTGTTCTTTTGTGTGTTGGCTTTCAGAGGCCCTGTTTTCATGCTCACTGACCCTTTCTTCTGTCTCTCCATATCTGCTGTTATATTTTTCCAGTGTATTTTTTTTAGAAGGGACTGGGGAATGAACCCGGTGCCTTGTACATGGAAGCAGGAGTTCAAACCACTGAGCTACACCCACTCCCCAGTGTATTTTTAATTCCACTTATTATGTCTTTCACTCCTATAAGATCTACTATTTTTCTCTGTAGCTTTAAATTCTTCTTTGTGCTCATCCAGTGTAATCTTAATATCCTTAATCTCTTTAGTTATCTCATTGAATTTATTAAGGAGATTTGTTTGAACATCTATGATTAGTTGTCGCAACTCCTTTATGTCATCTGGAGGGTTAGTTTGTTCCTTTGACTAGGCGATAACATCCTGTTTTTTTGGTATGTCTTGTAATTTTTTGTTGGTGTCTCAGCATCTTATTTGTATTTATTCTGGGCTCAGTTTCTATACTTAATCTCAGGCTTTCTATTTGGCTTTGTGCTATAGCCCTCCTTTGATATTTGGTTCAGCATATTTTGGAACTTTAAAATACAATCGCTTGTGTTGAGCCAATCTGAAATTTTTTTTTTCATCTGTTTGTTGCCATTTCTCCTTTGTTGGAGGTGGAATAGAAGGTGTGTACTATAAGCTGTGAAGGCTGATGCTGCTCACATTCCCCCAGGAACTGATGAACTCTCCCACCTTTTCTCCCCTGCTGGGGATGGATACTGAACCACTGCTGTGTGCAGTAATCTGAGCCATCCAGGCCAAGATCATCTGTATGTGTCTGGAGAAACTGCTGAAGCTCCATGCTCCTGCCTGGGGCAGGTATGGAGATGCAAGTGTGGGCAGTAAACTAAGTGGTATGGGCCAAAACTGACTACAGTTGTTGAGATAGACTGATGAAGCACCAGCTCCCCTCCTCCAATTCCAGGGATGGGGATGGAGCTACCATTGTGTCCAAAAGTTAAGTCCATGCAGGCCCAAAGTGGCTGCAGTTGCCCAGAGAAGTTGAGGGAACACTGTCTCTCCTCCTGCCCTGTCAAGGGTAGGGATAGAACCTCAGATGTGCCCAACATCTAGTCTGTGTGGACCACATGTACCTGTAGTTGCCCCGAGCAGCTGAGGAAGTACCACTGCATTCATATCCTATGGGGGAGGCAGGAATTTAGCCACAGATATGTCCAACAATCTAGTTCTTGCAAGCTGAAAGCATCTGCAGGTGCCCAGAGAAAAGGAGGGAGCACCTTCCCTCCACCTTACCTATCAGTGGCAGAGATGGGGCCATAGGTGTGCCCAAAATCTTGAGTGTGTGGGCTGAAAGTGCCTGCCATTGCCCAGAGAGGCAGATGATATACCCGTCCCCACCCTGTCCTATTGGGAGTGGGGTATAGCCACGTGGGTGCCCAATATTCTAGTCTCTGTGGGCCAAAAGTGACTACAGCTGCTGGAGAGGCTGGTGCGGGTCCCCCAGCTTCCTCCCTGCCAGAGGTGGGCCTTGAACCCAGGCTAGAGCAACAATCCAACCTGGGTGGAAAAGCTTGTTCCTACTGTCATGTGATTTTCAATCTGCCCCACTTCCCCTTATGCTAGGGGTGGGAGGGAATTTTTTGAAGTTAAATGTTGAAAGCATAACTCTGGTAGTTATTAGCTATAGTTGATACATGGCTACAAGAAATTGATAGTTTAGTAGATAAGAGGTTACTTTATAATTATAATGGACAGGGTATATAGAAAGCCCAGAAATTCATACTCTCAAAACCATGAATATGATTAATCATTTTTTCTCTTCATTTTTTTTTCATTAATAAGGAAACATTGACTATATCATTTAACTAATTTGTGTTCATCTGTTTGTCTTAACACTAGAGGAACAACTGAGTTAGCAGTTAGATAAGATAAAAGTGCCTGAAAAGGAAATTTTTAGAATTAATGTTTCTATAACTTGTTGAGATGCCATTTTCTGTTCTTTTATTTTTTGTGAATTTGAAGTAAAGTTGTTAATAAAATAAAAAGTCCAGAAATTGAAGGGTTGAAAATTGAAATTTTCTCATTAATTCAAAGGTAAGACCTTTAAGGCATAGCCTCCTGGAAAAGACCAAATCCAATGAAGCATGAATTCAAAATAAAGACCAACTTTGGGGAGAAAAAGGAAGCTAAGAGCATGGATGAGGTAAAAGAGAGAAAATGTTTAGAATGAGTGAGAAATGAAGGTGAACCAAACAAGATTTGGTTCACATCTCATTGTCCTCACAATCGAGTACAAACTTCTTAATGTCACTTACAATACCCTCCATCAATTGTGTAGCTTAGTTCTCTAGCTTCATTTCTCGGGCATTTTTCGCACAAATGCTACATGCTCTTTATACTGAAGAACATGTAATTTCCTGCATGTACTGTTCTTTCATATTGTCTTCTGGACTGACTGTAGAAAATTCTCTCTCTCTCTCTCCTCTCCCTGACTTTGTTCACTTCCTTTTTTTTTTTTGTCCTGCACATCAACTTAGAGCAGAGTGATGATAACTAGACTTTATAGCCTATGTCAATTATGATATATTAGCCATGGCTTCCTGCCATAGACTTGGTTAAAGAATGTAAGGACAAGTCTAGATTCCATAGGATTAACGATGTCTATAATGTCAGGAGAATAGTGGCATTTTTCATTTATATTGCCTAGAAGCTACTCCTTCTCATAACTTTCGATGATGTCATGACTTTCCATGATGCTATCTTAAGACATGGCATATGCTGCTTCTATGTTGTTGGATGGGTTGTCCAATTATACAAGAGTATTTTAGGTAATCAGAAAGTCTAATTAATAGACATTTTGTAGGGAACTAACATGTGTAGACTCCAAATACAAGGGACATGAATGGTCATTAGATATATATATATATATTTGCCTCTAAAATGAATTTTTCTAGTGCCTTAAGAAGAACCAGGCTAAGTAGCTTAGAGATGCATTTTTAACTGCCATTTGCACTAATTGCTGTCTATTGGTGAAACTTGGAAGGCCAGTTCTTCTGAGGTTCGTATAATTGAATAAATAAAGTGTTAGCTTCCTAATTTCCTCTGCCTCTCCACCCTCATACCATAATCCTGAATTCAAATATTTTGAACAATTAACTAGAAATTGTTTAGAAGTCCTGAAGCTAGTTCAATTATTTCCTATGTGAAAGGCTGTAAAAACTCCCTCATGGGCTTTATTAAATTAATGTACTATGAATAATTAATTTATAAAATTTTTAGACTTTATTTTAAAAGAAATTTTAGATTACAGAAAAGTTACATAAAAAATGTAGAATGTAGAGGATTTCCATATACCCCACACCCTCCCCACTCACATTTTCCCCTTTTAATAACATCTTACCTTAGTGTGGTACATTTGTTACAATTGATGAACAAATATTGAAGCATTGCTACTAACCATGGTCTATAGTTTACATACAATTTTATAGGTTTTGTACTATACAGTTTTATAGGTTTTGACAAAATATATAATGACCTGTATCCATCACTGTAATATCATGCAGAACAATTCCAATGCCCTAAACCTCCCCCTTCCCTCAGAACCTCTGGTAACTACTATCTTTATATCAATGTTACAAGTTCTTCTGTTACTACAATAATAAGTCTGTTTTGGTCCATAGTTGCATTCCCCTCTTATGTTTGTTCATTCTTCAATCTTGAAGATTTGGGGATAGTGATACCTGCTCTGCTTCAGAATGAGAGGGGGCTTAGAGCTTATGCAGGAGATGAAAGAAACTATTTTGCTTGCATTTGTAGATACTCTGTTTTGGGATATGGGAGTTGTCCATCATCATCATTTTGTTGTCCTGGGTGAGTCCAATGAACTGGAGATAGGTTTTGGCCACAACTCTGCTGAGATTCAGGGCTCAACCAGCATATAAATAGACCAAAGATTTAAGTTTCTGAGACATATTTAATGGGCATAGTGCTAATTATAGGCTCAAATAAATGGGGAAATTATAAATGAGGCTAACTCTGTTACATTGGGGAAATAGGTTAACATATATTCCAAGGTAAGACCTACCAATATTGTGCTGATTTCAAGGGGTTGTGTGCCTTGCCTAGAGTATCCAGATGTCGCTAGAGTCCTTGGGAGCACCGCTGTTTGAGGCTTTGTTTATTTTGGCAGTTGCTGAGAGATACCTGAGATGTACATAAGGGAAACGTTTGGAATGACCTCCTGACTGAATTTGAAATCTCTTAGCCAAAAACTTTTTGTATCTAATTTCCCCCCCTTTTGGTGAAGGTCTTTTTCTAAATGCATCACTAGTTGGTGCTTGGTAATAATCCCTCAGAGCCAGGGAAGCTCATTCCCAGGAGACATGATCTACACCAGGGGAAGATAGTAGTTAGTTTGCTGTGTTTGACTTAGAGGCTACATTTGAGTAACAAGGGGGTTTTCGGGAGGCAATGGATATTATTAGGCTAAGTTTCAATTTTACAAGGGCAAGGTTCATAAGTACAAGTATTAATATTGAGGGCTTGGTGTATTGGTCTGTTTTCTTTTATTAGGCACTGCCTGTGTACTCTAGAGATCCATGCCACTCTATTAGAGACTATAGCAGCACTCTCCAGGATGGGAACTTAATATTTTGTTGATTATTGTGTGGGTCCCACTGAGATAACACCCTATGACCACATGAACACATTCATTTTCCATAGAGGCATGCCCCAGGTACATCCTTCCCCACACATCCCCCTACCACTGACACCCTGCACTAGTTGACCCTCCCCTGCCATAGTTGCTAAAAGAACACTCCCACGATTGTATTCTTAACCACAGTCCTCTACCTCCCCAGAGTTTACCTGTTCTGTCCTCCAGCCCTCCCCCCAGCTCTATGGATAGCCCAAACCACCGCCCCAACCCCACTCACACTCACACTCACACTCACACTCCAGCATCATCAACCCTATTCACATTGCTGAGCCACCATCACTCCTGTCCACTTCCAAACCTCTCCTATCCACCCTATCATAGATTCTGTCCAGATTGATCATTGGCTCACTGCTCTCTATTTCCTTTCTACCTCCTGGTAAACTGTCTTCCAGACTCTACCTCTGGGAGTCTGCTCAAAGCCTTAGTTCATATCAGTAAGATTATGCAATATTTGTCCTTTAGTGACTGGCTTACTTCACTCATCATAAGGTCTTCAAGATTCATCCATGTTGTCACATCTATCAATACTACATTCCTTCTAATAGCTGAGTGATATTCCATCATATGTGTATACCACATTTTGTTTATTCATACACTGATGGACACTTGGGTTGCTTCCAACTTTTGGCAATTGTATATAATGCTGTGATGAACTTTGGTGTGCATATATCTGTTCACATCCCTGTTTTCAATTCTTCTGGGTATGTTCTGAGTAGTGTGATTGCCAGATAATATGGCAATTTTATACTTGGCTTCCTGAGGAACTGCCAAACTGCCTCCACTGTGGCTGTACCATTGTACATTCCCACCAGCAGTGGATGAGTGTTCCAGTTTCTCCACATCCTCTTCAACACTTGTAGTTTTCTGTTTTTTTTTTTTTTTTCTAAATAGCCACCAGTCTAAGAGGTTTAAGATGATATCTCATTGTAGTTTTGATTTGCACTTCCCTAAGAGCTATTGATGTTGAACATCTTGTAATGTGTTTTTTGGCCATTTGGATGTCCTCTTTGGAAAAATGTTCAAGTTTTTTGTCCAATTTTTAATTGGGTTTGTCTTTTTATTGTTGAATTGGTAGGATCTCTTTATAGATGCTGAATATTAGACAACTACCAAATATGTAGATTCAAAATATTTCTCCCATTGAATAGGCTGCCTTTTTATTTTATTTCTCAACAAACTCCTTTGAAACACAAAAGTTTTTTATTTTGTGGAGGTCCTATTTATTTTTTTCTTTCGTTGCTTGTGCTTTGGGTGAAAGTTTGTGAATCCATTTCCTATTATCAGATCTCATAGATGCCTCCCTAAATTATCTTCCAGGAGCTTCATGGTCTTGGCTCTTTTATTTAAATCTTTGATCCACCTTGATTTAATTTTTATGTAAGGTGTGAGATGGTGATCCTCTTTCATTCTTTTGGATATGGATATCCAGTTCTCCAGGCACTGTTTGCCGAAGAGACCATTCTTCCTGTTCACTGGACTTGGTGGCCTTGTCAAATATCAGTTGGCTGAATATGCATGAGTCTGTATCTGAACTCTCGATTTTGTTCCATTGGTCAGTATGTCTATTCTTGAGCAAATACCATGCAATTTTGACCACTGTAGTGTTGTACTATACTTTAAAGTCAGATGGTGTGATCCCTCCAATTTCATTTTTCCTTTCAAGATGTTTTTTGCTATATAGGGCCCCTTGCCCATCCAAATAAATTTGATAATTGATGCTTTCAGTTCAATAAAAAAAAGTTCTGTTAGAACTTTTATTGAGATTGCATTGAATCTGTAAATCAATTTTGGTAGGATGGGTGTCTGATATTTAGTCTTCCAATCCATGGATATGGAATGCTCTTCCATTTATTTAGCTCTTCTTTGATATCCTTTAACAATGTTGTGTAGTTTTCTGTGTAAAAGTCCTTTACATCCTTAGTTAAGTTTATACCTAGATATCTGATTCTTTTAGTTGCTATTATAAAGAGAATTTTTTTCTTGATTTCCTCCTCAGATTGCTCATTATTACTGTACAGAAATGCTACTGAATTTTGCTTGTTGATCTTATATCCTGCCACTTTACTGAATTTGTTTATCAGGTCCAGAAGTTTTGTTGTAGATTTTGGGACTTTCTACATATAGGATCATATCATCTGCAAATAGTGAAAGTTATACTTCTTCCTTTCCAGTTTGAATGCTTTTCTTTCTCTCTTTCTCTCTTTCTCTTTCTCTCTCTCTCTTTTATGCCTTTGCCCTTGCCTTTGACCTTGCCCTTGCTCTTACCCCTTGCCCTTGCCCTAATGCTCAAGCAAGTACTTCTAATACAGTGTTAAATAAGAGTCATGATAGTGGCTATTCTTTGTTTTTTTCCCCAGATCTTAGAGTGAAAGACTTTAGCCTTTCCTACTGAGTATGATTTCAGCTGTGGGTTTTTTATCTATGCCCTTTATCATGTTGAGGAAGTTTGCTTCTAATCCTATCTTTTGAAGTGTTTTTTTTTTTTTTAATCATAAAAGGATGCTGTATTTTGTTGAATGTCTTTTCTTTTTCAATAGAGATGATCATGTGTTTTTTTCTTTCAATCTGTTAATGTGTTGTATTACATTAATTGATGTTTTAAATGTTGAACCATCCTTGCATACCTGCGATAAAACCCACTTGATCATGGATTATAATTTGATGCATTGTTGCATTCAATTAACAAGTATTTTGTTGAGGATTTTTGCATCTCTTTTCATTAGAAAGACTGGTGTCTCTGATGAACTCTATATTATGTAAAATTAATTTATAATAATTATTGAATTCACAGTAAGGTCTGCTTGGATATTACTAGGTAGAAAAAGTAATTAGATGTCTTATTGTCACTTTGATTTTGTTTTGCCATTGAATTATAGCCTCTTGAACCACTCTACCATCTCTTTAGTGCTTTATATGTAAAAAAAGAGTTCACACAAACATCTTTGTTGTCATTCATTCATTTGTCTGATAATATTTATGGAAGGTCTATAACAATACAAGCACTGTTTTAAACACTGGGCATTCAGAGATGAACAAAATAAAGTCCCTACTCTCTTAGAGTTACATTATAGTGGAGAGAAACAGAAAATAAACAAATCTATAAAAGAGCAGGTGATAACAATGATATGAGAGGTAATAAATTATGTTTAATGGAGGAAGGTGATAAAGGCATGGATCTATGGTCTGCAGAGGGATTCCAGAAGACCTATCTGAAGAGTCAACCTGAGCAGAAACCCACTGGATGTGAGAAAGTAAGGCAGTAAGCCATGAGCATGCATCAGTAAAACAAATTAGATTCACCCATTAGCATTGTAATCTTGAGGAGTCTGGTCAACTTGGGTCCACCCTAGTATGCCAAGAAAAAATGATGATGCCAGCTTTATTGCAAATGATCCCTGCTTTATAAAATAGGCCATAAAAACCAAGAGTTTTCACAGCCATTTGAATTTCTTAATGCAATGTAGATTACAAAGAAAGTTACAGGTTATCTTGCATCATACCTTAATTGTATATTAAGGTATATAGTACATATTTTTCACTTCAACTCATTCATTGAATTATTGAAAGTGTAGAAACCTTCTTAGGAGACAGGGAGATGAAGACACAATCCCTGGTGTAAAGGAAGTTATAAAATGAGCAGAGGCTGGCACATGTATATAATTTAAAGAAAGGATATAATGAACTAGACAGAAAATGCTGTGGGAAATAAAAGAGGAAATAGGCACATCATATAATAACAGTAATTGTGCAAATAATAGTTCTAATAATGACCACCCTCCATTTATCTGTTGAGTGCAAGACACTCTACTAACCACTATCTCCAAGTTACAAGCCTACAAAAATTCTCATAATCTTTTATAATATTTATTATTAAAAATTGAAATTATTTTCCCCTTTCTTTTCTTATAAATTATAATTTACCTGTGGTGATAGAAGGGCCTAAGCCTTACTCTCCAGATCCTGATTACCAATTCTATGGAAGAAGCATTGATATTTGGCAAATGAGCAAAAATAGCATCCTTTGACCTTCAGCTAGAGTTGTCAAAGTGTCCCCTGGCACAATTAGGCTCTATTATTTGCCCATTTTACAAATAAACAATCTAAAGCCTAGAGAATTTGTCACTTTCACTTGGAAGAGTTATGATATAGACTTGAGTCTGTCTAAAACTGGAGCAAAAACTATATTTGGGAAGGGAAGAAAAACTTCATATTTGATATGCTAGAGACAAAGGGGAAAAACATGAGCAAAGTTATTGAGTGAACAAAGTCATTGAGTAAGAAGAGAGAAAGCATGTTGAGAGCTTTTAGACTATAAAATGCCTTTGCTTGTTGGGTGAAGCAAGGAAGTTGTAGAAGATATCAGGTTTGGACTGTATTTGAGATTGCTTTGCAAAAGGAGGTGTTTTTTTTTTTTTTTTTTTTAATTAATAGGCTTTGGGGGAACCACTGGAAGATTTTTAGGGTAGTAACAAAAGTAGAACTTCATTTTTGTGAGAATGTGTTGTGTATAGGATTAGTGGAAGAAGACATTAGAGACAAGAAGATTGATAACAAATGCCATACTGCAGAATAGCAATATATATTTTTTCTGACATGACATCAGGGAATTTTATTTTGGTTCTGGGGATAAGTAGATCAGGGATGGGAGTCATCATTTAAAGGTAAAAACTGCAAGCATCTGTGCTGATTTTTTTAAAAAATTTAGAGATGTTTTAGGGTCACAGAAAAACCATTTTAAAAAGGCGGCATTGGATGATTGCAGGAAGATAGCAGTGTAGGTAGCTTCAGGACTCTGGCCTTTTACCAAAACAAGCTCTTTGTGCCTTTCCAGATTTCTTCTTCAGGGCACTTTGGAGTTGGTCTGTGCTGTCTTCATGGGTCCATGGTCCTCTTTTGGCTGGGAGAGACTGACCTGGGGAAATCCTCTTCAGTGTGCCCCTCCTTTCAGAATTTGTCCTCCAGGCAAAAACAGCTTGATACAATGAAAAGAGTGTAAGAAACTATAAAGGTGGACAGTCTGGGGCAAAGGAAGGTCTGTGTCCTGGGAAACAGAGGGAGCAACCAAGTGCCTGTGAACAGAGGAACTCCAAAACAACTAAAAAATGAAAATCCATGACAAGACACAGGTCTAGAAAGACAGAGTATATCCTGCACACTGCATTTGCATTTGACAGATCTTCTTGATAGGAGGGCTGAAGCTCAAGAAAATCTGTATTATTATCAGCTTGTTACAAAATCAAGAAACAGACATCTCAGGGAATAAATTCCAGAGTTAACATTTAAATATATTAAAATGTAAAGTGTGCAACAAGAGTACAAGACAACCAGGAAATGATGGCCCATCTAAAGAAAGAGGATAAAAATCCAGAAAACACCAATGAAGAAGATAAGAATGTGGACATACCAAGCAAAGCCTTTTAAAAATGAGATAAAAAATGTTCAAGGAGATGAAGGAAAACACAGAAAAAGAACTACAGGATATCAAGAATACAATGAGGGGAGTGGGTGTAGGTCAGTGGTTGAGCACCAGCTTTCCATATAGGAGGTCCCAAGTTCAATCCTGGTGCCTCCTAAAAATAAAAAAAATAAATAAAAAATACAATGAATGAACGATATAAAAGTCTGAGTAAAAAGATAGAAATTTTAAAAAGGAACCAAACTGAACTACTGGAGTTGAAGACCACAATAACTGAAATGAAAAATGACCAGAAGGGTTTCAAGAGCAGACTGGAGCAAGGAGAAGATAGAATCAGTGAACATGAAGACAAAACATTTGAAATGAAGTCAGGCTGAGGAAGAAAGAAAAAAGAATTATTAGAAGTGAAAATAGCCTAAGACACCTCTGGGACCCCATTAAGTACACCAATATATGCATTATGCAAGTCCCAGAAGGAGAAAAAAGGGGGAAAGAGGCAGAAGGAATATTCGTAAAATAATGAGAACTTCTTAAACTTAACAAAAGATGTAAATATGCACATCCAAGAAGCTCAGAAAACACCAAGCAGGATAAACATGAAGAAAAATATACACCATAATATCTTTTTAAAATAACTTATTGAAGTATATCACTCATACATAAACATACATAAACAATAAATGTATAGTAATAATTGTGAACTTACAAAACAAACATACATAGCATCATACAGGGATCTCATACCTTACCCTACCACCAATACCTTACATTGTCTGAAATACTTTTAACAAATGATCAAAGAGCATCCTCAAAATATTACTACTAATTAAAGTATCTTACATTTGGTGTGTTTTTCCCTAACCCATCCTATTATTGTTGTTGTTGTTTATATCATTTATACATGAACATACATAAACAATAAGTGTATAGTAAAAGTTGTGAATTTTTAAAACAAACATGCATAACATCATACAGACGTCCCATACATCAACCAACCACCAACACCTTGCATTGATGTGAGACATTTGTTAGAAATTATGGAAGAATGTTGTCAAAATATTACTACTAACTATAGTCCATATATTACCTTTGGTGTATTTTCCCCCAACCCACTCTATTATTTTAAATATATATATTATTACAGAAGTCGTGCACTTACAAAACAACCATGCACGTGTGCAGAATTCCCATACAACACCTCTCTATCAACATTCATTACAGATTATGAGACAATATCATCAGACTATTCCTACTAACAATGGTCCATAGCATACATTTGGCACATGTTTTCCATAGTTCCCTATTATCAACACAGTACATCTTTGGCATAGATGCATGAATATTAGAGTATTGCTGTTAACCACAGTCCATAGGTCACTCCAGTTGTATTTTTCCCATGCTTCTCCACATTCCTACTACTGTGCAATAGTGACATACATCTGCTCTAGGTCACAAAGGACAACCTTGCATCTGTACCATCAACCACAATTCTCATTCACCTCTGAGTTTACTGGGTTATTCAGTCCCTAGACAATTCTCTAGCTTTCTTTCAATTGACATTTACATCCCTAGACTACCCTTTCCAGCCACTTTCCCATTTATAAATCAGCTGTTACTCACTATAATGTGTTACCATAAACTCTATACATTTCCACACTTTTATGGTAAAGTTAATTAAAATTTCTACATACATTAAGCATCAGTAGTTCTCCTCAGCCTTCCTCTTATCTCCTTTAAGAATCCACCACATACCACCAAGTCTTAAAGATGTTTTCCTACATTTTCATCTAGAAGCTTTATGCTTCTTGCTTTTATATTTAGGTTTTTGATCCATTTTAAGTTAATTTTTGTATAAGGTGTGAGGTAGGGGTCTTCTTTCTTTCTTTTGGCTATGGATATCCAGTTCTACTAGCACCATTTGTTGAATGGGCTTTTCTGCCCAAACTGGGTGAGTTTGACAGGCTTTTCAAAAATCACTTAACCATAGATGTGAGGGTCTGTTTCTGAACCATCAATTCAGTTCCATTGGTCTATGTGTCTGTCTTTATGTCAATACCATGCTGTTTTTACCACTGTAGCTAGTTAACATGATTTAAGTCTGGAAGTTAGAAGTCCTCCAACTTTGCTTTTCCTTTTTAAGATGTTTCTTGCTATTCAGGACCCCTTACCCTTACAAATAAATTTGATAATTGTGTTTTCCATTTGTTTAAAAAATGGTGGAATTGTTATCGGGATTGCATTGACTCTATATATCAATTTGAGTAGAATTGACATCTTAATGATATTTAGCCTTCCCATCCGTGAGCATGGAATGTTCTTCCAATTATTTAGGTCTTTTAAAATTTCTCTTAACGATGCATTGTAATTTTCTGAATACAATTGCTTTACAAGCTTGGTTAAGTTTATCCCTAAATATTTGATTATTTTAGTCGCTATTATAAATAGATTTTTTTTTTCCCCTGACTTCCTCCTCAGGTTCAGCATTACTAGTGTCTTTTTGGGTCTAAGGTGAGTCTCTTGTAGACAGCATATAGATGGTTCATGTATTCTTATCCTTGCCTCCAGTCCATGTCTTTTGATTGGGGAGTTTAATCCATTAACATTCAATGTTATTACTGTAAAGGCAGTTCTTATTTCATCCATTTTGACCTTTGGGTTTTATCTGTCTTATTTTATTTTCACCACTTTTGAGACTTTTAGTTACTTTTACTGATAAAATCTTCATTTCTAGACTCTCCTCCCAGCCTCTCGCTTCTGTCTTTTCTTTTCAGACTGTAGCACACCCTTTAGTATTTCCTGCAAAGCTAGTCTCTTTGTTATAAACTCTCTCAATTTCTGTTTATCTGTGAATATTCTAAACTTGCCCTCATTTTTGAAAGACAGTCTTGCTGGATATAAGATTCTTGGCCTGAACTTTTTCTCTTTCAGTATCTTAAATATATTATACCACTGTCTTCTTGCCTCCATGTTTTCTGATGAGAAATCAGCACGTAATCTCTTTGGGTATCCCTTATATGTTATGCAGTGCTTTTCTCTTGCTGCTCTAAGAATTCTCTCTTTGTCTTTGGCATTTGACATTCTGATTAGTATGTGTCTTGGAGTGGGTCTATTTGGATTTACACAGATGGGAGTATGTTGTGCTTCCTGGACATGGATATCCATGTCCTTCAATAGGGTTAGGAAATTTTCTACCATTATTTCTTCAAATATACCTGCTGCCCTTTTCCCTTCTATTCTCCTTCTGGGACAACCAAGACATGTATGTTTGCATGGCTCTTGCTGTTGTTTAGTTCCCTGAGACCTTGTTCAATTTTTTTCCATTCTTTTCATCATCTGTTCTTTTCTATGTTCGCTTTCAGATGCCATGTCTTCAAGCTCACCTATCCTGTCTTCTGCCTCCTCAAATCTGCTGTTATATGACTCCAGTGTATTTTTAATTTCATTTATTGTGCCTTTTATTCCTGTAAGATCTGCTATTTTTCTATGTATGCTTTCAAATTCGTTGTGCTCATCCAATGTCTTCTTCATTCCTTAATCTCTTTAGTCATCTCATTGATTTATTAAGGACATTTGTGTGAACATCTATGACTAGTTATCTCAACTCATTTATGTCATCTGGAGGCTTATCTTGTTCCTCTAACTGGGCCATATCTTCCTGTTTCTTGTTATGGATTGTAATTTTTTTGTTGGTCTCTTAGCATCTGGCTTATTAGATATATTTATTCTGGGTTCAGTTTCTCTCTTTAGTGTAGGCTTTCTTACCCTTTCTCTCTTGCTGGTTGTGTAGTAGGAGCCAAGGGTATAGTTGTTGCTGTAAGCTGTGGAGGCTCAAGCTGCCTGCATTGCCCCAGGGACTGACAAAGCTTTTCTCACCTTTCTCCTTTGCCAGGGGTAGGGACAGAGCAACAGCCATGTATAATAATCCAAGTTGTGCAGGTCTAGACTGTAGTTACCCAGAGACACTGATGAAACTTCACATCCTTTCCTCCCTTGCTTGGGATGGGGATGGAGCTGCAGGTGTGGGAAGCAATCTATTCTATGTGGGTCAGAAATGACTGCAGTTGCCCTGGTAGACTTCTGACCATTTAGTCTGTGCAAGCCAAATGTACCTGCAGTGCGGGTCCCACCAGCTTCCTCCCTGCCAGAGGTGGGGCTAAAGCCTAGACTAGGGCTGCAGGCTGATCTGGGTGGAAAGAAGCTGGTTCCTACCATCACTGTGATTCCCAATCAGCCTGACTTCCCCTCATGCTGGAGGTGGAGTCAAAATGGTGGCTACCAGCCTTTTTCCAACTTGGATAGGTCCAAATTTTAGCTGTTCTTATGGTTATACATTAGCCAGCCAAATTTACTAATCAGCAGCTGAAACCAGTGGCTAACTGTGTCTTTCTCCTGTTTTTGGGAAATGGAGCTTCCAACTCCAGCCACACAATAGCTCCTGAGGGTGGCTTGCACCACCAGAGTGGGATGATCACCAGCCTCCACAGCATGGCCTGTATTTTCCTGGAGAGGCTGGCAAAGGTCCCCACAGCTCCCTCCCTGCTGGAGGTGGTCCTGGGGTTTATGGTAGAGCTGCAATCTGATCTGAATGGAAAGAAGCCAGTCCCTACCAGCACTGTGATTTTCAATCTGCCCTGCTTCCTCTCATGCCAGCGGTGGAGTTAAAATGGTGGCTACTGTTCTCTTTCTGACTTTGGCAGGTTCAAACTTTAGCTATTCTTAGGATCATACTTTAGCCCACTGAATTTACTAATCAGTAGTAGAAGTTGGTCCCCAACCATCTCTTTCTCACCTAGTTTTGGGAAATAGAGATTCCAATTACAGCCCTGGAATAGCTCCTGAGGTGGCTTATGCCACCAGTGGGGGATGGGCATGGGCTTCTGTGGCATGGAGTGTTCTACTTATGAATCTTCTCTGCAAATGAGCAGTCTCCTTCCATTCTTTCAAGGATGTGGCAGGATGCTCTTCTGGTTTCCTGGAGTCCCCAAACAGGTGCCTTAGATAGCTCTGGGTGACTACTAACTGCCCTATAGCTTGAGCTGACTCTAGGAGCTCCTTACTCTGCCATCATCTTGCTGGTTGTCTTTACCCCATCATATCTTGATAACACTATTGAATGTGAAGGACAAAGAGAAGTTTCTGAAAGCTGTAAGAGAAAGTACCACGTTATGTACAAGGGAGTCCCAATTAGATTGAGTGCCAAGTTCTCACCAGAAACTGTGGATTCAAGAAGGCAGAGAGTTGAAATACTTAAAATACTTTAAAAAAAACAATTGCCAGCCAAGAATTTTATATCTGGCGAGACTTTCTTTCAGAAATGTGGGAGACATTAAAACATTCCCAGATAAACAAAAGCTGAAGGAGTTCATCACCACTAGACCTGCCCTAAAACAATGTTAAAGGCGTTTTTCAGACTGAAAGGAAAGAACATTAGACAGAGGTTCAAAGTGGCATAATGAAATAAAGACCTGCAGTAAAGGTACCCATTTGAGTAATTATAAATAATAGTAATATTGTAGTGTATTGTTTGAGATATACCTCCACTTTTTCATTCCTACAGGTGCTAAAATGCAAATTCATAAAAAGTAATGATAAATTTATGGCTTTGGACAAAAAATGTACAAAGATCAGGGGTAACAAGTACAAAAAAAGGGTAAATGGACAGAGGGTTATAAGAAAAGTATATGTGCATGCTATTGAAGTTAAGTTTGTATCAAACCAAATGAGATTGTTATCTAATCACAATGTTGAATTTTCAACCCATGGTAACCACAAAGAAAATAGATGAAAAATATATCCAGATAGAGATGAGAAGGCATTCAATAAGGTACAACACAAAAAAGCAAATTAATATAAAAGTAGGCATTATCAGAAGTGACAGATGGAAATGATATGAGACTCACAGAGGCTAAACAGCAAAATCATATTATCAATAGTGATTTTAAACATAAGTGGATTAAATTCTCCAGTCCACTGGCAGAGATCGGCAGAATGGAGAAAAAAGTATGCCCTAACTATGATATCTGCAGAGTGCTCACATTAGATTCAAAGATATAAGTGGGTTCATATCAAAAGGATGGAAAAAAATATACCGTGCAAGTAGGAATGAAAAAGAGCTAGGGTAGCTCTACTAATATCAGACAAAATGGACCTTAAGTCAAAAACTCTTATAAGGGACAAAGATATGGTTATCTTAGGGTTAGATGGTTCCATTAATTTAATACTAGGTGAAATCATTCTAAAATTTCCTCATCCAAGTTTTAAATCATAAATTGTTCCAGAATTTTATGATTGCATCCATGATAACTACATCCTTTTTATGCCATGATTTTTAAGTAACTCTACCTTCCAAGTTCCCTTCTTTTTTCATTCTTCTTGCAGGCTGGGAGAATCTTGTTTACTTTTTAAAGTTTTGTTTTGTTATTTCTTTTCTTCGTTAATCAAAAATGCATAATTTTTTTAACTCTGCTCATATTATCTTGCAATCTTAACACCACAAAAAACCTAATGCCATCTGAAAACGTGCAGATATTAATATTAGACAACATTCTTCACTTTTGGGACTAGTTTCTGAAAGCACCACATTATCCTTCCATTTTTTTCCTATCGAAAACAATTCTTTATCACCTATTATACTATCAAATGCATTATAGGTATTAAAGTAAATAACAAAATGCTTTAATCAGGTGGTTACTGTTTATTGTATGAGATGGACATATATATGAATAATTGCAATATGCCATCAATGTTATGATAGGGAATGAATAGAATGCTAAAGAAAGACTTCACAAAGGAATTGATCTAATCTTAAAATAGGAGGATAAAGCCATGAAGCAGAAATTTAGGTTAGGATACATGAGATGGAAAAAAGATGTATAAATGTGTAAAGGTCTTGGGAATTTGGGAAAAGGTGAAAGTTCAGCATCGCTGGAGCATGGGGAGCCTGGAAAGTTTTTGTTCTGGAGAGAGTCTGAAGAGGAAGATATAGCTAGACAAGAAGGGTCATATAGTGGCTTTGGACTTATCCTAATAATAGTAGAGAATCAATAAAGATTTCAATGATGGAGAAACATGATCTAATTTTTAAAGTTAAATAACTTTGAAATCCATTTAGAAGCTTTATTTACATGTAAAAAACTAGTGGAGATGGTTAAAAAGGAGGAGGGATTTGGAAAAGAAGAAATACGTTGATAGGCTTTCATCCCCACTTGTATATGGGGGGTACCGTAGAGTGAAATCTCTGATGTTTCTGACATTTTTAGGTTAAGAGTTTCAGATGCTGGTGCTTTTGACTGATATAAAGGGGTATGTGTAAGTGTGTATGGATAGCAAAAGTTAATTCTCACTGGGACGTGTTATGTTTGAGATGTTTGCATGAAGTATATATGAATTAAATAGTCAGAATCTCTAAGTTGGAGCCAGATAGAAATTTTAAAACTATCAGCGCCATGGTTGAGGCAGGGAACATGGATGAGAATAGCAATAGAAAGATGTATTTATTTATCATTAGCTTATATTTTTCCTGCTGTACATGATTACATGTACATAGGTACATGATTACCTATGATTAAAATTTCTTCCCTAATAACCTATTTATCTTTATAAAAAGTTAACACTTAGTGAATATCCTTACCAAATAATTTTTAAAAGTCTAAAAAAAAATGTTAGTTCACTGTTTTTCTCATTTACACATTTATTCCTCAAAGATTTCTAGCTTTAGGCATGCTTACTCCTTACGAAAACCTTATTATAGGCTCTCTTCTAAATGAAGATGCTTGCTTAAGTATTCAGTTACCCTTGATTCTCTGTATTATCACTTTCAACAAAATTTCTTATATCAATGTGAAATCTCAGTGTTCTCTGAAATTCTTTTTATACATGGTATATGGTAACAGGAATTTATTAGCTAATGGCTTTGAGGTTAGAAGTCTAAAATCAAGGCCCCATCAAGGCTGTGGTTTCTCTCAGAAGACTGCAGTGTTCTAGGATGGCTCCTGGGATCCTTGGTCCTTGGCTGTTCTATCAAATGGCAATGCACATGGCAGCAGCTTCTCTTTTCTCTTGTGGCTCTGTTGACATCCAGCTTCTGGCTGCTCCCCATGGCTCTCTCCCTCTGTGGCCTTCTCTATATGGTCTTCATTAATAGGATTAAGACCCACCCTGATGCCGTTGGGCCACATCCTGACTGACTCATATTTTGTCTATTCAGTCACCTATTTCTGCTGTTTGTAATTTCACACTTTCATTTTATTTGGCTTTAATGTGTTTTTTTTCCTAGTTTCTTTAAGATGAATGTTTAGACTGTTGATGGTAGAACTTTTCTTTTCTAACATGAGTGCTATAAAAGTGTCTCTAAGCACTGCTTTAGCTGCATCCTGCATTTGTCATGCAGTTCAAAATATTATATAAACTCTCTTGATATTTTTTTCTTTGACTCATGCTTATTTAAATGTTGGACTTTATTGCCAAGTATTTATGGCTTTTCTAAATATATTTTTGTTATTGATTTTTTAAAAAAAATTTGTTTGGATCAGTATATAAACTGTGATTTCAATCATTTTATATTTTGTGTGACTTATTTTGTGACCCAGTGTATAGTCCATTGTGATTGATGTTCTATGGACACTTGAAAAATTACATATTCCTCAAATTTTGTTTATAGTGTTCTCTAAGCATCAATTAGGTCAAATTGGTGAATTGTGGCTTCCAATCTTTTATATATTTAACTGATTTTGTTTTGGCCTATTCTATCAATTATTTGAATTACGTTGTGGATTTGATTATTTCCCCCTTTAGACTGCTGAGGTCTGTTTCACATATTTTTGTCTCATTTAGCACTTAACCATTTAGGATCATTTGTCTTTTAGATGAATTGACTCTAGTTTGATTATGATATGACCCCTTTGTCCTTGACAATGCTCCTGGCCTGAAGTCTATTTTATTTAATATTAAAATAGGCATAGAGACTTTCTTATGATTAGTATTTGTATGACATATTAATGTCCATCCTTTTACTTAGCTGAGCTGTGTCTATATCTAAACTGTGTTTCTTGTAAACAGTGTATAGTTGGGTCTTGCTTGCTTGCTTGTTTGGAGTGAAAATCTTTGGATTTTATTCTGAGTAATGAGAAGTCATTGGGGGATTTCTAAAGGGATGGTGATGTGATAATTTACTACTCTAAAGAAGTTTTAAGTTTACAGAAAAATTGAGGAGGGAATAGAGAGAGTTCCCATATACCCTCTCCGACCTCCCCCACTACCTAGGCCACAATTTTCCCCTCTTCAAATCATTTTGCATTAGTGAGGTACATTTGTTAAAACTGAATCAATATTGATACGTTATTCTTAACTGAAGTCCATAGTTTACATTAAGTTATATTCTTTGTGTATTTAGTTCCACGAGTTTTGACAAATGCATGCAACATTTCAATATATTATACAGAAGTGTTTCACTGCCCTGAACATCCCTTGTGATCCACCTGTTTTTCCCTCCCTCCCTCCCCCTGAAACCCCAGCAATCACTGATATTTAAGGGTCTATACAGTTTTCCCTTTTCCAGGATGTCATATTGTAGGAAATGTACTGTATGTAGTCTTTTCAGACTGGATTTTTAAACTTAGCAATATACATTTAAGGTTCCTTCAGGTATTGTAGGTTGATAGCTCATTGGTTTTTTGTTTTTTTCTTTTAATTTATTGAATTATTTCATACATACAGGCAACTAAATAAGCAGTAAGGTATAGTAAAAGTTGTGAATTTATGATACAAACATGGCTATCATCATACAGGGCTCCCATATATCACCCCACCACCAAAACCTTGCATTGTTGTGAAAATTTGTTATAAACTGTGAACTAACTGTACTCCATATCTTACATTTGCTATATTTCCCCCCAACCCCCGTGATTATTAATACCCTATATTAGTATTTTATATTTGTTATAGTTCATGGGAGAATGGTCTCGTTTGTTCTGTGAAGCACAGTCCTTCTTCCACTACTGGATTCCCTGAGTTATGAAGCCCCATGCTTTGTACAACCCATTCAAAGTGTGCACTCACTGGATCTCATTTTCATCACAGAGTTATGCTGTCATCACCCCAGTAAATTTTAGAATGTTTTCATTACTCCAAAAGAGAAAATTGCATACTCCCATATACCCCTCTATTGTCCAATTGATATAATCTTTTTATTATTTTGATTTTAAAGAAGCTTTAGATTACATAAATGTTACATTAAAAATGTAGAGGATTCCAACATGCCCCATCCTCTCCCCGCTCCCACACTTTCCCACATTGACAACGTCTTTCTTTAGTGTGGTACATTTGATGAACACATATTGAAGCATTGCTCCTAACTGTGGACTAAATATTACAATGTTACTGTTAATTATCATCCATAAGTTACATTAGTTGTAATTTTCCCATGCAGTACCATATTCTTAACACAGATCCTTGTTTTTTTAATTGAAGAATAATATTCCATTGTATGGCTGTACCAGTTTACCCATTCACCTATATTCCGCTCTATTAATATATTTTCCTGTTCTTTCAACACCACCATACTATCTTGATTACTTTAAATTTATAGGAAGTTTTGAAGCTGGGTAGTGTCAGTGCTCTGACTTTGTTCTTCTTTTTCAATATTTTGTTGACTTTTCTATGTGTGTGTGTGTTTGTTTTTTGCCTTTTCAATAAATTTTAAAATCAGCTGGTTGGGGAGCAGATGTAGCTCAAGTTGTTGAACTCCTGCTTCCCATGTATAGGGTCCCAGGTTTGATCCCCAGTATCTCCTAAGAATAAAACATAGGAAAAACCAACTCTCATTGGGTAGTGGATGAACCTCAGTAGTTGAGCGCCTGCTTCCCATGTAGGAGGTCCTTGGTTCAATCCCTGGTACCAACTAAAAAAAAAAAATTTTACAAATTAGCTGGTTAATAGTCACAGAATTATTTGCCAGGATTTTAATTGGGATTGCATTTCAACTATAGATAAAGTTGGGTGAAACTGATATCTTAAAAATATTGAGTCTTCCTATCCATGATTATGAAATTTCTATCCATTTATTTAGATCTTCAATTACTTTCATCAGAGTTTTGTAGTTATCCTTATATAGATATTGCACATACTGTATTAGATTTATATCTACACATTTTAATTTTTGTTGCTAATGTAAATTATGTGTTTTTATGTCAAATTCCGATTGTTTATTGCTGGTATATAGGAAAGAAATGTACTTTTGTATATTAACCTTGTATCTTGCAACCTTATAATTATAATTGCTTATTATTCCAGGTAGGTTTTTCTGTTGAGTTTTGGGGAGATTTTCTACATAAACAGTCATGTCATCTGTAAACAAAGACAGTTTCATTTCTTCCTTCCCAATATGTATGACTTTTGTTTCCTTTTAATGTCTTATTTCATTAGCTGGGACTTCCAGTGGGACCATTGAATAGATGTGGTAAAAGGCAACATTCTTACCTTGTTCCTCATCTTAGGAGGAAAGTTTCTACTTTTTCAGCATTAAGTAGGATGTTTAGCTGATGGTTTTTTGGAGATGTTCTTAATCAAGTTGAGGAAATTACACTCTATTCCCAGTTTTCTGAGAATTTCATAAATTCCTTCTCTGCATCTATGTATATACCATATGCCTTTTCTTTATTAACCTGTTATGGCTCATATTAATTGATTTTCAGATATCAAATCTGCCTTTTATCCTGGGACTAAATCTCACTTGTTTGTGATCTATAACACTTTTTATACATTGTTGGATTCAATTTGTTAATTTCGTCTGTAGTTTTCCTTTTTTTTTTTTGTAATATCTTTGTCAGATTTCAGTATTAGGGTATTTCTTACTTTATAGAATCAGTTAGGAAGTATTCCCTCTGTTTCTATTTTCTGAAAAAGATTATAGAGAATTGGTATTATATCTTCCTTAAATGTTTGGAAGAATTCACCAATGAAACTATCTAGGCCTGATGATTTCTATTTTGGAAGGTTATTAATGATTTCATCAATTTTTTAGTAGGCCTATTCAGAATATCTATTTACCCTTTGGTGAGTTTTGGTAGACTGAGTCTTTCAAGGAATTGGTCCATTTCATCTACTTTCTCAAATTTGTGGGCATAGCATGGTTCATAATATTTTTTTATCTTTTCAATGTTCACAGAATAATAGTCATGGCCCCACTTTCTTTTCTGGTATTAGTAATTTGTATCTTCTTTCCTTTTTCCTTGGCTAGCCTGGCTATGTGTTTATCAATTTTCCTGATCTTTTCAAAGTTTCACCTTTTGGATCATTAACTTTTTCTATTGATTTCTTATTTTCAAATTAATTTCTGCTCTAATCTTTGTTTATTTTCTTCTGCTTATGTTGGATTTAATTTGCTATTCTTTTTCTAGTTTCCAACAATGGAAACTGTTACTGATTTCAGATCTTTCTTCTTTTCAAATATACATATGCAATGCTATAAATTTCTTTGTAAACACCACTTTAACCATATTCCACAGATTTTAAAAAGTCATATTTTTATTTTTTTCAAAATATTTTTAAAATTTCTCTTGATATTTTTCATTGACACATGTCATTTAGAAGTTTAATCTCCAAACATTTTGGGATTTTTTAAAGCTATCTTTTAGGTTATTGATTCCTTGTTTAATTCTATTGTGGTATGAGAGCATATTTTGTATAATATCTAAACTTTTAAACTGGTTGAGGTATAATTTGGTACCCATAATACTTTATTTTTGTGAATGTTGCATGTGAGCTAGAGAAGAACATGTATTCTTTTTTTGTTGGATAAAATATTCAATTAGATCAGTTGATTTTTAGTGTGGTTCAGTTTAACTATATCCTTACTAATTTTCTGCCTGCTAAATCTGTCAATTAATGATAGAGGTGTGTTTTCAACTATAATAGTTCATTCATCTGTTTCTCCTTACAGTTCTATCAGTCTTTGTCTCATATAATTTGACATTAAGGATTTTTATGTCTTCTTAGAGAATCAACCCCTTTATCATTATGTAATACTCTACTGCTGATAAATTTTCTGGTTCTGAATTCTCTTTAGTCTGAAATTAATATAATTATTCCAGCTTTCTTTTAATTATTGTTAGCACGGTATATCTTTCTCTATTCCTTTACTTTTAGTGTATATTTCTTAGTATTTAAAGTGGGGTTCTTATATATAGCATAGAATTTAGTATTGATTTTTTTTCCCTTTTTTTTAAAATCTACTCTGACAGTCTATGTCTTTTATTTGGTGTATTTAAGCCATTCATATTTAGAGTGTTTATTTATATAATTGGCATAATATGTACTATGTTTGTAACTAGTTTCTATTCTCTTCATTGCCCTTTTTCTTTTTTAAAATCCCCCCCTCTTTTCTGCCTTCTCTAGTTTTAATTTAGCATTTTATAAGATTACATTTTATCTCCTTTCTTAGCACATCAATAACATTTCTTTTTTTAAAAGAGTTTTATTAGTGTTTTTGCTGGAGTTTGCAATACATTTTTATAGCTCGTGTCCACTTACAAGTGACACTATACTACCTCACAGGTAATGCAGGTACCTATTACAAAGTTTTACCAATTTCTACTTCCAATCCTTTAAAAAATTGCTGTCATTTACTTTACTTATTCATAAGCTATGACCACCAAATACACTGTTGCTTAGAATGATAAAAAGAAAAGGTTTTGTTTTTACCTTCATTTAGTCTTTGTCTAATGCGCCTACTCTTTCATGTAGATTTGAGTTTCTGACCTATGTAATTTTTCATTTCTCTTAAGATCTTCTCTTTAACATTTTTTGAAGTGTAGGTCTCATGGTAATAAATCCTGCAATTTTTGTTTGTCTGAAAATGGTTATGCTTCTCCTTAACTTCTGAAGGATGGTTTTACTGGAGACAGAATCCTAGGTTTGTGGGGTTTTTTTTTCTTCAACATTTTAAATATTTCACCCTTCTTTCTCTTTGCTTGCATGGTTTCCTAAGTCTGATGTAATTCTTATTCTTTCACTTCTACAGGTAAGGTGGTGATATTTCCCCCCCTCTGGCTTTCTTTCAAGATTTTCTCTTTTTCCTTGATTTTCTACAGTTTGAATAGAGCATGCCTAAGTGTAGTTTGTTTGTTTGTTTGTTTTGTATTTACCTTGCTTGGTTGTTCTCTGAACTTCTTGGATATGTGATATAGCATTTGTTATTAATTTTGTAAAATCCTCACTATTTTTATTTCAAGTCTTTCTTGTTTGTTTTGTTTTGTTTTTTTTTTTAACTCTCCTTCTTCTGGTATCCCATTTTACACATGTTGCACCTTTTGTAATTTTTCCACAGTTCTTGGACATTGTATTCTGTTTTTTCATTCTTTTTTCCTATTTGCTTTTGATTTTGGAGTGTTTCTATTAACATATCTTCTAGCTCACTGATTCTTTCCTTAGTCATGTTCCATCTACTGATGCCCAACAAAGGCATTCTTCATTTCTGTTTCAGTGATTTTGATTTATTGCATTTCCTTTGTTTCTTTCATTACCCATCTGTTCTTGTATGTTCACTTTTTTTCATTAGAGTCCTTTGCATATTAATCTTAGTTATTTTAAATTATCAATATAATTCTAAAATCTCTACCATATCTGAGTCTGGTTCTGATGCTTTTTTTGACTCTTCAAACTCTTTTATGCCTTTTAGCATGCCTTATAATTTTTTTTTAAAATTTATTGAAAGGCAGACATGATGTATTATGTAAAAGGAACTGAGGCAAATAGACCATTAGCATGAGGCTTTATCTTTATCTGGCTAGGAGTTAGGCTGTGTTTACTGTTTGCTATAGTGGTGGGTGTCAGAGGCTAAATTTTAATTTAATATGACTTTCTTTTTTCCAAACAAACACCTCCACCCATAAATTCTAATATCCATTCTACCTCTGTAAATTTGCTATTTCTGATAATCTCTTATTAGTGACATTATACAGAGTTTTTCCTTCTCTGCCTTATTTTTTTTTTACTGAGCATTATCTTTTCAAGGTCATCCCATGTTGTAGCAATTCTCATTACTTCTTTCCTTTTTATGGTTGAATAATATTCCATTGTGTGTATGTACCACATTTTGTTTATCCATTCATTTGTTGATGAACTCTTGGGTTGTTTCTACCTTCTGGCTATTACGAATAAAGCTACTATAAACATTGCCATAGAGATATCTGTTTTTGACCTGTTTTCACTCTCTTTGGATATTTACCTAGTGGTGGGATTACTGAGTTATATGGTGTTTCTATATTTAACTTTTTGAAGAACCACCATATGTTCCACAGTGGATGAACCATTTTACATCCCTACCAACAATGCATTAGAGTTGCAATTTCTCTGCATAATCTCCAGAATTTATTTTCTACTCTGTTCATTAATAACCATCCTTCTGGGTTTGAAGTGGCATCCCATTGTAGTTTTGATTGCTTTTTCCTAATTGCTAATGACATTGATCATATTTTCATGTTTTTATCAGCCATTTGCAAATCTTCTTTGGAGAAATGTCTATTCAAGTCCTTTATCCATTTTTTAAATTGGGTTTCTGTCTCGTTATTGCATTGTAAAATTTCTTTATATATTCTGGATATTAAGCCCTGCTCAATATATGGATCGACACTATTTTCTCCCATTCTGTAGGTTGTCTTTTATTTGCTTGATAATTTCCTTTGTTATGCAAAAGTTTTTGAATCAAATTTATCTATTTGTGTTGTATTTTTGGTGTCATATCTAAGAATCCATTGCTGAATATTAGGTCACAAAAAATGACCCCTAGGGAAGCGGCTGTGGCTCAATCAGTAGGGCTCCCGTTTACCATATGGGAGGCCCTGGGTTCGGTTCCCGGGGCCTCCTGGTGAAGGCAAAAGCCCGCCCGCACGGCGTGGTTGGCTGACCCAGCGAGCACAAGCAGCAAGGGGGGGATAAATGAATGAATAAATAAATAAAATCTTAAAAAAAAAAAAAAATGACCCCTATTTTATTTTCTCAAATTATTTTGCTTTTAGCTCTTATATTTAGGGGTCCCTGATCCATTTGAGTTGATTTTTGTATATTGTATTAGGGAGGGCTCTGTGATAATTTGAAGCTATATGTTCCCCCCCCCCAAAAGAAAAAAAACATGTTCTTAAACGTAATCCATTTCTGTGGGTGTAAGTCCTTTTTACACAGGACTTTTGATGTGGTTACTTCAGTTAAGATGTGGCCCAACTCAATGAGAATGGGTTTTGATCCCATTACTGGAGTCCTTTATAAGCAGAATGAAATTCATCCAGAAAGAAAAAGAAGCCACAGAGAAAGCTATGGAAAGAAAAAGCTGACATTCCTTGGGACCCAAATGAGAACAGAGAGGCCAGAAGAGGCTGTCACATGCATTGCCATGTGACAAAGGAGCCAAGGACCAAAGATCACTGGCAACCAGCCTAAAAATGCCAGTCTTTGGGAAGAAAGCATTACCTTAACCACACATTGATCTGGACTTTCTCTTAACCTCAAAACTGTGAGCTAATAAATTCCTATGATTTAAACCAATCCACTGTATGTTATTCTCTTTTAGTATGCTAAAATCTGCTGAAAGCAATATACCAGAAATTGGTTGGCTCTTACAGTGGGGACTTATTAGCTTGAAAGCTTACAGTTATGAGGCTATGAAAACATCTAAAACAAGGCATCAGGCAATGCTTTCTCCCTGAAGGCTGGTGATCCTGGACTCTCCTCTGTCAAATAGGAAGGCACATGGCATTGTGTGTCTTCTCTGCCATATATCATCACTTTCAGCTTCCTGGTTTCCGTGGCTTCCTCTCTCAACTTCTGTGAAATTTTCTGTCTTTCTGTCTGTATTCATCCTGTTAATAAAGGACTCTAGTAAGAGGATTAAGGCCCACCCTGGACCACACCTTACTGAAGTAATCTAATCAAAAGGTCCCATGGGCAATAGTTATGGATTAGCCCTAAGGACATGATCTTTTCTGGACTTCATAAAAGTCTCAAACTAACACTTAATTCTGAATATGGATATCAAGTTTCCCTAAAACCATTTGTTGAACCGTCTATTCTTCCCCACTGCATGTACTTTAAAACCTCGTAAAAAAAATCAATTGGCCTACATCCGTTGCCACAACAGTACTCAGGACAACCTCCAATTCCCAAAGAAGCCCCTGTATTTCAACTGTTCATCCCCTACCTACCCCAAAAGTGTCAAATGGCCACTGGCTCCACCTCAAGGTGTGGGAGGTGGGCAACATGGGAATCCCAGTGGGTTCCGTGTAATATTTTGGGTAATCTAAGCACCTCTTAAAATAAATGTGTATATATATATATATAAATAACATTTTTGTAAGCAAATACACATATATGCATATATATTTATATATCATTTTGCAAATGTTTGTATGTATTGTGAGAATTTTGATTTTTACCCACAATAAAAATAAATTAAAAAAAAAATCAATTGGCCATAGATGTTTTGGTCTATAAAGCAAATATGGTTTTGCATTCCCTGCCCCCCAATGTTTCCAGTTGCAGCAGAATTCACTTTAAATAGTTAAAAAGCAAGCCTCAGGTGATGACTGTGAATCCATGACTAATCAGTAAATATTGTATCATAAATGCTTGAACTCTTTTAGAGCACTGTAGGAACATTTGTTCCTTTGGACTGCTTGACTACCCTCATATTAATAGGTTTTTACATAATTACTGAGAATATGTAACTTCTACTCTACTGATAAATGTTATGAAGATCCATTCCTTTGTTATATGTCCAAAGCCCTGCATTCTTTAGAAGTCATGCTCTACCTCACATGCCTTTCCCATCTGCACAAAGACATATACTGTAAAGACCCCTCATTTTTTTTCAGTGAGAACAGATGATTGACCTTGGAACTGTCACCTCTCCTCCCACTGCTGAGGATGAGGACCCCATGTAACCCCCATAATAAACAATCACTCACTCACCAAACTGGACTTATCCAAGTCACTGTTTGGTCTGACGTATCCCTCTCAGTTTGGTGGAAAGCTGTCATTTTACACAGCAACTCCCTATACTCGGGACAGTCTATTTCTGGACTTTCAATTCTTTTCCACTGATATATTTGTGTACTAATATCACACTGTTTTGATTACTGTCACTTTGTAGTAGAATTTTAAATTAGGAAGTGAGAGTCCTCCAACCCTGTTCTTTTTCAAGATAATTTTGGCTATTTGGGGTACTCTCAGTTCCATATAAATTTGAGTATCATTTTTTCCATTTCTGCAAAAAAAGGCTGCTGGAATTTTAATAGGTATTGCATCAGATTTTTATATTGCTTTGGGTAATTTTGACATATTTAACAATACTAAATCTTCCAATTCATGAACATGACATTTCTTGCCATTTGCATAGGTCTTCTTTGATTTTATTCAGGAATGTTTGGTAATTTTCAGTGTAAAAGTGTTTTGTATCCTGTGTCAAATGTATTCCTAGATATTTTATGTAAATGGAATTATTTTGTTAATTTCCTCTTTGGATAATTCATTCTTTATGTATAGGAGCACAATTTTTTTTTGCATGTACATCTTTTATTTCTTTTATTTCTTTTTCTTGCCTAACTGTTCTGTCGAGCACTTTCAGGACAGTAGTGAATCGCAGTAGTGAAAGCAGCCATCCTTATATTGTTCCTGTTCTTAGGGGGAATGCGTTAATTCTTTCACTGTTGAGTATGATTTTAGCTGTGTGGGTTTTTTGTTTGTTTGTTTGTTTTAAATAAATGGCCTTTATCATATTGAGAAAGTTCCCCCCTCTTCCTACTTTCCTGAGTGTTTTTATCAACAATGGGTGCTAGATTTTGTCCAATGCCTTTTATTTAAGCCTCTATTGAGGAAATCATATAATTATTTTCCTTTATTCTATTTATATAGTGTATTACATGGATTGATTTTCATATGTTGAACCAGACATGTATTCTTGGTCATGGGGTATACTCTTTTTATTATGCTGTTAGATTCAATTTGCTAGTATTTTAAGGATTTTACCATATATATTCATAAGAGAAATTGGTCTGTTATTTTCTTTTCGAGTGGTATCAGAGGAATGTAGACGTCATAGAATGAATTAGAAAGTGCTCCTTCCTCTTGAATCCTTTGAAAGAGTTTGAGTAGTATTGGTATTAATTCTTATTTAAATGTTTGGTAGAATTCACCAGTGAATCCATCTGTTCCTGGATTTTTCTGTGGTGGAAGTTTTTTTATTATTGATTTAATCTCTATACTTGTTATAGATTTGTTGTTGATTTCTATTTCTTCTTTAGTCAATTTGGCTAGTTGTATTTCTAGGAATTTTTCCATTTCTTCTAGATTATATTTGCATATAATTGTTCATAATATTCTCTTATCCTTTTTGTTTCTGTAAGATCAGTAGTGATATCAATATTTTCCTTTACTATTTTAGCTATCTGCATATTTTCTTTTTCTTTCAAACAAAGGTTTGTCAATTTATTGATTTGTTTTCAAAAAGTAAACTATTTTGTTTGGTCTCCCGATTGTTTTATTATTCTTGAGTTCATTTAACTCTGCTCTAATCTTAATGATTTCCTTTCTTATGCTAACTTTGAGTTTATTCTGCTCTTCTTTCACTAGTTCCTCAAGATATAAATATAAGTTACTAATTTAAGATCTTTCATTTTGAAATAGACATTCATAGCTACAAATTTCCTTCATAGCATTGCCCTTGCTGTATCCCATAAGTTTTGGTATGTTGTGTCCTTGCTTTCATTTGTCTCTAAGTATTTGCTAATTTCCCCTATAATTTTTCTTTAAGATGTTTAATATTGTGCTTTTTAATTTCCATATATTTGTAACTTTTCTGGTTTTTCTTATGTTATTGATTTCTAGCTTCATTCCATGTTCAGAGAAGTTATATTTAATGGTTTCAATATTTAAAATCTATTAAGACTTATCTTGTGCCCTAACTTATGTTCTACCTTAGAGAATGATCTATGTGCACTTGGAAAGAATGTGTGTACTGCTGTTGTGGAGTGTTCTATATATGTGTGTTAGATTTATTTTGCTTTTAGTGTTTTTCAGGTCCTCTATTTAACACTGATCTAGTACGTGTTTGTCTCACCTGCTATCTTTTTGTAATTCTAGTTAATATTCCATTTTATCTCCTGTATCAGTTTTTTAGGTATATCTATGTGTTTTAATTTTTAATAGGTAGTCTAGGGGTTATAATATGTATCATTATCTTACCACAGTCTACCTTGAATTAATATTTTTATACATTATGTTAAGGTAAGACTCTTAAGACATATAAAGTCAATTGCCCTCTCTTGTCCTTTGTGCTAGTTTTACCACATACTGTGTATCTCACATATGTTTCTCATAAGTTTTTCCCAATAATTGGTGTTGGTATAGTCAAAATATTTTCCTGAGTTTCTTTTTGAGATGATTCTATGGATTTGCTACTTTATTAAATTCATTGAATGTAGAATATTAATTGGTTTTCAGATGTTAAACCAACCTTGCATGACTGGGATAAATTCATGGTATATTAATCAGCCAAAGGGGTGCTAATGCAAAGTGCCAGAAATCTGTTGGCTTTCATAAAGGGTATTTATTTGGGGTAGAAGCTTACAGTCACAAGGCCATAAAGCATAAGTTACTTCCCTCACCAAAGTCTGTTGCCACATGTTGGAGCAACCCATGCTCTCTGCAAGGGTTCAGCCTCCCTCTTCCTCCTAAACCTCTGTGGTCCTAGGTCCTTCCTTTCTCAGATGGTATAAGCTGGTATAAGTCTTGTCCCTCTCCCAGGGCTCATTTCTCTCCAGGTTCAGCTACTCTGGTCTCACCACAAGGTCAGCTGTAGACTATCAAGCTTGCTCGCTTCCTGGGGCCTCTGCCTTGTCTATGGAGCCATCTCTATTCCTCTGTGTTCTTTTCCTGTGTGTTTACTTCCTGGGGCTCCAGCTCAACACTCCAACTAACTCCTCTGCCTTGTCATTTTCTCTGTGAGTCTCCACCCACCAAGGGGGTGGGGCCTCAACATCCTACTAATGTAACACAATCAAAGCCTTAATCATAATTTAATCAAGTAAGAGTGAAACCCCTGACTCTGATACAATCTAATGTACCCAGAGGAAGAGACAAATATAATATTCAAACATAATCCAATATCTATTTTTGGAATTCAAATAATACCAAACTGCTACACATGGTAATTAATGTCTTTCTAGGAATTTGTATATTTCATCTATGTTGCTATACTTATGGAATAAAGTTGTTCATAATATTAGCTTAAATTCCTTTTAAGTTTCTTTTAGATCTGTTGTGAGTTCCCATTTTTCATTACTGATACTGGTAATCTATGTCTTCTTTTTTATCTTGATGATTCTTAATTGAAGATTTATCAATTTGTTGATCATTTCAAAGATACAACTTGGGGTTCCATTGTTTTCTCTATTGTTTTTGTTTTTATGTTCATTAGTTGTTTTTTATCATAGTTTTCTTCTATTTCCTTGCTGTTTTCTAGTTTCTTAAGATGAAAGGTTAAATCATTGATCTGAGATCTTCTTCGTTTCTAGTATAACCACTTAAAGTCATACATCTCCCTCTAATCATTGCTTTAGTTGCTTTCCATAAATTTTAATTTAATGTGCTTTATTTTCAACTGACTGAAGAAATTTTCTAATTTCTCTTGTGGTTTCTTAACTATGGATTATTCCAAGTAGTTTTATTTAATGTCTGCTCTATTTAATTTTTAAATACACCCACACACAGAAATACCTTATGTCTTACACTAGATTTTCTGGTGGAAGTATTAGATATTTTCTTTTGGAGATGAAGCCAAGGGTAGCATAGGTAAGGAAAAAAAAATGAAATGAGTGAGGCTGTATAGAAATGAGAGACAATGAATATCACTTCATGAGAAACTACAAATAGATAACAGTGGATTGCTTGGCAGAAATGTCTACTGGAAATTGAAAATTTATCCATGTGAGGAACAAGGAGGGTAACATGCTTCAGAGTAGACCATAAAGAGAGGAATTTACTTCCTCAGTTTCCTCTCATCTCTTTTTCTCATTGACAAAGTTTTCCCTATAGGGCATTAGTCCCCCACACCTCCAGGTAGTTTCCTTCTACTCCTTTAATGGCAGATTGCAATGCCAGATCTCAATCTCCACTACGTGGTTGCTACAAAACTAGAATCTCTGGACAGCCGATTGGCTTGGATGTGTGGCAGAGTTGTGGGCAGTGCAGGGACAGGGAGACCTACACTCCTAGTGCAACAGGTTGCTTTTCTGTAGGAGCAGAATTCCTTGGGCCTGAGCAAGATACCATGGGGCATGACTAGAGGTTGAGGAGGAGTAAATGGCTGAGGACACAAGAGGTGGGAAGCACTGAAGAGAATAGAGCAAGTGCGTGAGATTTGTAACATATCATCTTATAAGCTTCTTGATGTATATTCATAAAGTTAGACAATAAATGAAAAGTATCCACCTGAAAAGTTAATTTCTGGAAAGAGTATATCATGAGCAGAAGAGGTATTCTGATTGATTTTTATGTTCTTTTCTGTTTTTGAAATACTAAAAACGAATTGATAGATTCAATTATTGCACATCTATGATGAAATTCTTTGAAGCCATTAAAATGAAACTTGAAAAAGACTATCTAATGGTATAAAATAATCATGCCCATGTTATATTATAAAATAGTATCTTAAAAATAGAGAACATAGTAGATATTTAAGGTTTTTAAATACAAATTCACATAAATATATTCTATTAGCATTTGACCATGTGAGGAGTTGATTGGAAAGTATGGAGAGAAAGATAATAATAAAAAACAGACACGAGAGAAAATATGTGCAACTGAAAATTTATGTGCAATTGAAGTTATTGCTATTATAGACAAATTAAATGGATTTTAGAGAAATAATACTGTATGAAAAAGACTTGTGGAAAAAGCAGTAGTTTCGGACATTGACAAATATGATTGTGAATCCTACCACTGCCATCTTGGAACTCATTGTATTTATGTTCCCATTTTCTCACCTGGTGGTAATAAAATCAGTATCTCATAATATCCTTGTATAATAAGGACTTATTTTAAATGTTTTGAATAAATGGAAGTTATTGATGAGTAATAAAGGAGAGAGAAAGTTTAAACAACTTTCTCTGTTAGGAAATAGAGGAAATTTGCCTGTACTCTTCTTGTCTTTTCCCATTTTTTTTTATTTTTTATTTTTAATTCATTTTTATTGTGGGTAAAAATCAAAATTCTCACAATACATACAAACATTTGCAAAATGATATATAAATATATATGCATATGTGTATTTGTTTACAAAAATGTTATATATATATATATATGTATATATATATATACACACACATATATATATATACACACACACACATATATTTTAAGAGGTGCTTAGATTACCCAAAATATTACACGGAACCCACTGTGATTCCCATGTTGCCCACCTCCCACACCTCCCACCACATCCCACACAAACATCTCCCACAAGTGTGGCCCACCACCCTCAATGAACTTACACATCCTGGAGCCTTGCCACCAACCATAGACCACATCTCAGGGAATGGAGAGGGCCTGCATCTGCAGGCAGGATCATCCCACCCACCATATCCATGGGATATAAGCCCTCTCTCACTTGGAGTTGGAGTGGACATCACCATCCCAGTCCCCTCAGGATTGGGGGAAGAACTATGGACTAGAGTGGACTTGATGGTATTCTCTTGCTCACATATGGTGATTCTAGCAATGCAAGAAATTATAACAATGAGGTGGAGCCAGTGGCCACTTGACACTTTTGGGGTAGGGAGGGGATGAGCAGTTGAAATACAGGGGCTTCTTTGGGAGTTAGAGGTTGTCCTGAGTACCGTTGTGGCAACGGATGTAGGCCATTTTAAATCAGCACACACCACTCAGAACTGAGTGGGAGAGAGTGTGGTCTACAGTGTGAACTGTGGTCTTTTCCCATTTTAATTCCTTTCTTGTTTTGGTAATTGGTTAGTTACTGGCTCTCTCTAGAAACTCAAGGAAGAATCCCAGGTTTCAAAGCTCAGTCTCAATATTTACAAAGGTAATGAGTCTGTCAGCCATGAGAAGTCAAGTGCTCTTACTGTTTGGTATTGCTAACCTCAAATCTAACCTAAAGGGACACCTTTCTTGGGGCATAACAGTTCATTTGTCTTCATGCTAACTCTATCAAGGAATTTTCCTGTGCAGAGAACAGCTACTTTCACTAAGCTCTGTATGTGAGGTGTTTTTTATGTAGTGTACTGACAGCCAGTAACCGAACCTAATCCGTCAAACTCATTTCACCTAAGACCTCAAGTATAACTCCAATTCTGATCCTTAAGGTACAGGCATCACTGAGGTACTTAGTTCCTGACCTTTTATTTTTGAACACACAGTACTCTGGGGTTTTGGGGTGGAGGAAATGTATTTTTCTTTGTTCTAAGAAATAGTCATAGTTTTTGGGTGTTGAATTTAAAAATATTATGTTTGCCCTGTAATTTGCCTATAATAGTTGCAACATGGATCAAATAGCTTTTGATGAAGTTGTTCTTTTGTGCTTGTGAGTTTGCAGTTTAGTAAACTGCATGCTTTCAGCTTAGTTTTTCACTTAAGGTTGAATTTATCTTTGGGAACCTTCATTATATTTGATAAGATGAAATATATGAGGTATTTTAATTCTAAGTTTCAG
Organism: Tolypeutes matacus; assembly: GCA_026826555.1. NCBI lineage: Eukaryota > Metazoa > Chordata > Mammalia > Cingulata > Chlamyphoridae > Tolypeutes > Tolypeutes matacus. Next base: position 6,494,570 of record JAKSZT010053837.1, read on the forward strand.
ATCCCATAAGAGTTTGGATGTATAGCATTGCTATGTGAAAAAAATCCAAGTCTTCTAATTGTGCCAAGTATTTTTAAAACAGATTTTTAATGTAACAGATATAGTTTAATGCTTGCTCAATATTATTTCTATCAACTATTTGAAATATCTTTAATTATTGAGAAGGCACTACCACAGGCACTTGAGAATTATTTCTCCTCCACAGAATGATTGTCAATAAAATACCTTTGCTTTCTCATGTGTTTGTTGGGTATGTTGGTGTTTTCTGGGGAACAGGCACCATTTACAAATATAGGAGACATTCAGTAATGTTTGCACTGTAGACATAATATGAAACAGCCAAATGAACGATAAGAAACCATTAAAACCTAAGCATTATGTCTCTCAATAAGTTAGTTGACCTTAGTTTTTTTTTGTTGTTAATGGTCCTACTTCAGAACAGGAAGCCTCTTTCTATATGACTATTATGTGGGATAGTAAAAAAACAACTTAGAAATGAACCATGAGGGTTGGGGTCAATATGTGTCTTTTCTTTTTAAATAAAAACACTGCTAATTACAACATACCATTTCTATTAGTTTTATTTTAAAACTGAAAATCACATGATGGGCCAGCCTTGACAATCAAAATTAGTCCCTAATATTGCTTCCAAGCAAATGAGAACAGCAAACCTTTCCCTATTGAAAAATTTCTGGGATTATCTTTAAAAAGTCAGATGATTTCAGCTAGCCTGTCATGTTCCAAATTCTGTCTACTTAAATTTCTTAAATCATTAAGGTAAACAAGATATTTTGCTTAAGATTTATGGAAGAAAAGGAGCATTCTTGTTTCATGATACTTAATTCTCTAAAAAGCTGAATTTTACATGGCTGTCAAAACATTGGCATTATACTTATGAGATAGAAGTAAATTTTAAGACAATAGTATGTAAGTTGTCATATTTTTATGATAATTATATTACATTATTCTATCATCACAATTGATATTTTAATAACAAAGATATAAGTTCAAAATAAGTGTTTGCAGAAAGCCAAAGCTCAATTACGAACATGCAAATTCTAACCACAAAGTGATATTTTCAGATATAAATGTCTCATTTAAAGTAGCCTTAAAGATCATAAAAAGCATATATGAGTAATCTCCAATATGTGGGTTTATTTAGAAAATGGTAGGGGTTTCTTATAAGTGATATCCACTGTCAAATGACACACATGAGATTAAAGTATCAAAAATCTTTGAAAACAATCTTATATTTTGGGTCTCAAATGATGACCCATTTTCAATTCAGCCTTTGTAAGATGGAAAAAGTTCTATGTTAAATCATTTGGAAAACTTTCTTCAAAACATAGGCTTAGTACAGTTTTCTTAAATAATGTTCAAGTGCCATCCCACAGTTATGCTCTCCCACTGCCTCTGGACAAGTTCATCATTTTGGACTGCTGCTAGTATCATAAGAGAATAAAAGCACCTGCCTCCCTAAATAAATGAACTCAGGCTTTAATCCTTGGTGGCTCCTCAAGAGAGTTAAAAAACAACTAATTAAGTCGATTAGCTGGGGTTTTTCTTTTAATGATAAAAATCATCAAATGATTATTTACAGGTGAATAGAATATTTTGATTGAATTAACTCATTATTTGGACATAATGTAAAACAGTCTCAGGGCTTCTTAATTAAAAGTAAATCTGTCCCTTTCTACTCAGGAATACTAGTTTCCTAATTGGCAGACTTCAGATTTTTTCCCCTATTTTTCTTTTTTCACTGAAGTTTTGCCTGCTTAGGTATAGCCTCACCTTTTATTTCCAAAATCTCTTATTTACCACTAGTTAAGGCCCTTAATGCTTCCTATTCACAAATTCCATTTTGTGGGTTAAAGCTGTACTTCTCTGAGAACTGCTTAATTATTTATTTTTAAATAATTTTTTATTTTTTAAAAGATATTTAGCTTACACAAATGTTACACAAAAAATATAGGGATTCCCATATGCCCCACTCCCCACACCTCCCACACCCTCCCACATAAACATCCTTCATTAATGTGGCACATTCATTGCAATTGATAAACACATCCTGGGGCTTTGCCATTAAGCATGGACCATAGTTCACATTGTAGTCTACACTCTCTCCCCCACAGTTCTGCATGTTATGTGCTGATATAAAATGGCCTATATCTGTCATTGCAATGTCACTCAGGATAATTCCCAAGTCCCGAAAAAGCCCCTGTATTACAACTGTTTTTCCCTCTCCCTGCCCCCAGAGCCTCCAGTGGCCACTGGCTCCATATCAATGTTGTAATTTCTTCCATTGCTAAAATCACAATATGTCTATAGTAGAATACCAGTAAGTCCACTCTAGTCCAAAGAACTCCTTATTATTAAATATTTATCAGTGGGGATTCAGTTTACTTCAGTAGACATGTGCTAAGAGCTTTAGTGGGTTGAAAGGCAGTTGAAAGACAGGTCTACCCAGAACCTGTGGCTATGACCTTAATTAGAAAAAGGTCTTTGCAGATGTAATTTTACAAGTTAAAGATAATGAGATAAGATCATCTCAGATTATCCAGTGGGCCCTAAATCCAATAGCCTATGTCCTTTTAAGAGAAAGGCAGAGGGAGATTTGAAATGCAGAAAATATAAAGGCCATGGGAAGGCGGAAGTTATGCAGCTCCAAGCCAAGGAGTACCTGGAACTACTGGAAACTAAAAGAGGTAAAGGATTATCCCTTAGAGCAGGGGTTCTTAGCCTTTTTTGTTCCATAGACCCCTTTGCCAGTCAGGTGAAAACCACGGACCCCTTACTAAGTCTATACTACACTGTCTATTATTTATTGGATATACCACACCTGCACCAACATGTCCCCACAAGAATAATGTGTTTTTGAATTTCAGTTCAGCTCACAGACCTCTTGTTAAGAACCCTTGCCCTAGAAACTTTGGAGAGAGCCCAACCCTGCAGACACTTGATTTTGGACTTGTGGCTTTCAGAACTGTGAGAGAATGAATTTCTACTGTTTTAAGCCACCAGGTTTATGATAATTTGTTACGGCAGCCCTTGGAAACTAAAATAGTTTTTTTTTTTTTTTTTTTTGTCCAAATGCAGACCACTAGGGAAATGGAGAAGAATGACAGTTATGCCCTCCAAGAGCCCACAGCATAGGGAGGTGGACAAACGTGTAATGGATAATTTTAACACTTGCCAAGGCATGACAGGAGCACAGAGGAGATCCATTTATTATAACTTGGGGCTGGGGGAGGGCTCAGCGAAGACTGATCCATGACCTGGCTCATAAAGGTTGAGCAGAGACCAGCCAGGTATTGAGGTATATGTTTTATATGTGTTGTACATGCATGGGGGAGATGCATGATGGAGGGGTGAAAGTCATTCTAGCCAAATTCATGCAGTTCATATCAACACGCTTTAAAATGGCATGCAATAACACATTAAGTGAGAAATGAATTAAACGTCATTTAGTTCTAAGAAAAAAAATAGTGGGAAAAGAAACTAGAGAAGTAGATGGGGTCAGAGCTCAGCAGGTTTATATAGCATCCTAAGGTCTGTGGCCTTTATCCTGCAGGTGGTAGAGTAACATTAAAGCAGAATAAGGGTGAGCCTAGGTTTGTAGTTCAGATGAGTCATTTTAGGCAAAGTATAGAGACTGGAATTCAGGAATGCAAACCTGGAGAGGGGCAGGTATCCGTTAGGAGGTTATAGCCACCAACCAGGCTTGAATATGGGCAGTGGAAAAATTAAGGAGAGAAGATGACAGATTTGAGAGAAAGAAAGCCAACCATGTTCCCCCCATTTACCTTTTACTGTAAATTGTTCTGTTATATGAGGGAAGTACAGGACCAAGAGAAGGGGGACAAGTGTACATGTGATGAGGTTGAGGTGAAAATTAAATGAGGTAATATACACGGACCCTTTTATAAAATTGTTTGCAGTTCCTATTATTATCAGAGAGTAAGGAAGAGTAAAAATCTGATATACTGACCTCAGTAGACAGGCTTCAGTGGAGACATGTACTTGTGGCTTGTTCTCCAGGGATATTAGTCTGCCCAAGGCAAATGTGCTGAAAAGGGAAGGCAGTCAAGAGAGGGTAGCTGTGAAAAAATGGAAACTGTCTAGCAAGGAAGAGCAGTACACCAAGGGAACAAAACAGAAGTACATATACCATGAGTCATTTCATGTAGAGAAGAAAGGGAAATATTTGGATTAGCTAGAGTTCTGACTGTCCCCTAAATGGAAGATGCCTTCAGAGTCCCCTGAAAATAAGTGTCACTGAATTCTGTCTTCTAACACATTCTGAAAGTACAGTAGGAAGATGCAAAAGCATGTGGATAGAAATCCATAGAAGTGCCACATGTACATTCCATCAGCATTTTGCTTTGCTTAAGGATTTTTGTTGGACCTGAAAAAAACTCTGATCTGTTTGGAAAGAGGATTTGCATTTGCAAATAGATTTGCAGCTAGATCCAATAAGCAGCACTTTGCCATTTGCAAATCCACTTGAAACATCTGGGTCCTTGTCTAGTCCCCAAATTCTTATATAAATGGATGACCCTAGGATCACAGTTTGGACATGATTTTAAAAATCCAGTTAAATGCTAAGTAATTTGCATAGTTTTGGTTTTGAAAGTACAATCTATCCTGTTAATAAAATAAAAGACCAAACAGAAACTAAGCTTTTTCTGTTAAAGGAAAATTAAATAAATGAAATCAGTAAGAAACAACTAAGCACCCTAACTTTGTTAACTGGAGAAAGATTGTGGGGTATTTTAGTGAAACAAGATTGTTAATGAGAATTTTAATTTAGGTTTAAATTCTACGAATTTTTCTAATGGTAAAAGAAACTTAAAGGAAACCATACTGACTCCTGTGTGTGTGTGTGTGTGTGTGTGTGTGTGAATATGAAGCTAATTCCTCTATCAAACTATTTTATAAAATAAAATCTTAAGGCAATGATATCCTTCCCTACCTTAAAAAAGAACATTATAATATAAGATTTACTCAGGCAAAATTTATACTGTACTAGTAGACTATAAGAATTCCATTAATGCTCCATTGATATCATCAATGAAGAAAAAAGCAAAATGGATGCATTGCTTCTGCTCCGCTGGGTCTGTAATGAAGCAGTATTACAGCAGCTGGTGTCTTTTTTTAAACAGCTTTTTTTCCCCCAAGCCATCACTTTGTATATTGCAAGATTCTCCTAAAAACTATCTTTTGACCTTGTGGCCCTTCCCTTTTATTATTATTATTATTTTTTAAGAACTATGGTGCAATGCAGTAATTTGAAATGTACAATGGAAATTTCAGATAGAAAAGTCTGAGACTGATACTGCCAAAAGCATGTGTGCCAATGAATCCTAATATTTTAGGAGTGTTGTCTATTAGAGCAGCTCTTAGCCTTTTGTTGATATGATGGAGAACTTGCTAAAGGAGTGCAAATCTCAACCATCTTTTCTTTTTCATGGCTAAGAGAAATGGTATATGGAGCTTTCTACAAATGCACAATTCATATTTTTCCAAAATGTCAATCGTGGCGATGATCTGGACTCCTGTCCAGTCAACCTGTTTGTTTCAGCTGTCGCCGTGACACTGATTGCCATTGCCAAATCTATCATGCAGCAATCACTCTGATTGCTAAAGTGGCCTGAATGAACGGTCAGATCTGCTGAGGTTAGTTCATTTTGCGTGTGAGAGATTTAAGGACTTCTATACACAAAATCCAAACGGTAGGAAATCTTTCAGTGTAAACACATTTAAATGAAGAAACGTATTCTTCTGAACCTTTGGTGCCATGAACATCCATGTTAATGATAACAATAAAGTAAACAATATATGCAAAGAGGTCCAAGAAAAAATATATAATGGACTAAATTAGCTCCAAAAAAAAAAAAAAAGAATGAAAGCAGTGCTTAAACAATTATCAGACTCAAGCTAAATTTTTCAAATGTAAACTCCATAAACGGGAAATTCTTGTATTTCTATGATCTAAAAAATATATGGCACGCTATAGATATTGAAAACATACTTTCATGGATTTCAAACAAAATTTTCTTCAATCCCCAAATTTGACATTATTTATTTATGAGCTATTAGCCTGAGATGGTCTAGTTCAGAATCTGTAAGAGCAAAGGTTAATGATTCTCCCTTGACTGTTCTATTTTCTATGTAGCAGTTTGGCATTGTTTATGAAATCCAAAAATAGATATTGGATTATGTTTCTAAACTGGTCTGTCCCTGGGCATGATTAAATTATGGTTAGGGCTTTGATTGGGTCATGTCAGTAGGACATTGAGTTCCCGCTCCCTTGGTGGGCAGGGACTCACAGATAAAACTACGTGGCAGAGAAGAGAGTTGGAGTTTTGATGCTGAGTTTTTGAGCTGGAGCCCAGGAAGTGAACACACACAGGAGAAGAACACAGGAATGGAGATGGCTCCTTAGACACGGCAGAAGCCCCAGGGAGAGAGACACAGCCGTTTGCCTGATAGTCTACAGCTGGCTTTGTGGAGAGAGCATAGCAACTGAGCCTGGAGAGAAACCCAAGAAGCCTGAACTCTTGGCAGATGTCGACAGTCATCTTGCCCCAACACATGGCAATAGACTTTGGTGAGGGGAGTAACCTATGCTTTATGGCCTGGTAACTGTAAGCTTCTACCCCAAATAAATACCCTTTATAAAAGCCAACAGATTTCTGGCATTTAGCATCAGCACCCCTTTGGCTAATACATCCTAAAACTCCTGCCTCTCTCTCCCCTGAACTCTGCCAATAAAGACAGTGAATGGAATCACCATTCATTTAATGCCAGCACCAGCCACTTGGTTGTCATCCTGGATCCTTTCTTCATACTCTACATTAAATCAGTCTCCTTGACCTATTAAGTTTCCATCTGTCACAATTCTCAATTCATTATTTTTCATCATCCTGTCACTCCTGTATTTTTCTCTTTGATTACTGATTATTCCATTTGATTGTACCTCCAAAGTTTCCCTTTCTTTAGTCATGCTCATTTCTAATCCATTATCTACACCATTGTCAGTAATCTTTTTAAAAATGTTATGTCATTCATCTACTCAAAGGATTTTGAATGGTTTTCCACTGTGTTAAAGATAAAATCAGAATTCTTTAGCTTATGCAAGTCCCTTTGTGATCTACTTTCTTACTCCCACCCTGCATTACCTCTTTCTCGACCCTCAATGGTTCCACACCAAACTACTTACAGTTCCCCAAATGTGCCATGCTTTTTCTTGCCTCTTTGAGTTTGTATGTACTTTTCCCTATTCATGGATTGTCCTTTCTCTTCCTTCTTTCCCTCATGATCAGTTTCAATCATTCAACACTCAACACAAGTTGTTATCTCCTCTATGAAGTATTCCTTGTTCTCCATTTGTTAAGTTTGGTTTATATAATATCTAGTGCATGCTTCTGGCCTAGTACTCAGCTTGTAATTATTGTCTCTTCCACTAGAAGGTGAACTTCTTGATTCTGTGACTTATGTCTTTAAACTCTATCTCTCATATTTATTTTCATTCTGGGTTAGTTCATTCATTTACTCAACAAATATTGAGTAGTTATTATTTGCAGGAGTTGATTTAGTCCCTGAAATAAGCAATGAACAAAATAAAACCCTTATCTCCGTATACTTACATTCTAGGGGAGGGAGAGATACATAAGAAAAATAGATATGTCTTTAATGTCAATCTATTAAGAATGCAGGGTTAGGGGACTGGTAATGTGGGTTTATTTTATATAGGGGTTCCAGGAAGGCATCACTGAGGAGATAACTTTTGGGCAGAAGCCTGAGGGAATGGGGAAGTGATAAATGGGAAAACAGCAAAAAGAGAGTTATGGACAAAGGAAGCAGCAAGTACAAAAGCCCTGGAACATATGCAAGCTTCACATGTTAAGGCAGAGCAGTAGGGCTGTAGCCAGTGCACAGTGAGGACGAGTGGTGGGCTGTGAGACTGGGCAGGTTGCAAGGGGCCAGGTGATGTATGTTCTTTGTAAGCCACATTAACAAATTGGGGTTTTATCCTAAGGATACTGGAAAGTCATTGAAGACTGAGCAGAGAAGTAAAAAGACATATTTTAGAAGTTCGGTAGCTGTTATGTGGAAATTAGGCTGTTGAGGGTTGCGGCAGGTGTGGCAGACAGTGATGTTTACAGCTATTCACTGGCCCCTTCCACACACACACACTTCTAAGCCTCCTTTTTAGTTAGCTCTGGCTGTTGAGAAGAGAACTTTATGTGGTCAATCACTTCTGGTTTGAGGGGATTAAGAACAAGTGTGAGTTTTCATGTTCTGTCATCCTTTGCTTAGGCAAAGCCAGATGTCTTAGATTGAACAAGTGGCACCACAAAAGTGGAGCTTCTCATAGCATGCAGAAAGAACACACTTCTGCCTCACATGCCTTGTTTTGTTCAACTTTTGTTGTGTAAAGGTTTCCACAGCATAACCTCACCTGCTCTCACTAATACAGGGTTCAGAGACAAAAGACGGGATTCCATTTATAAGCTACTATAACGTTTCAGATAAGAAATGATGGCGGCTTGACTAGGCTGGTAGCATTGGCAGTTTCGGAAGTTGGTAAATTTGGATTTCATTTGGCTCTGTGTATTTCTTCATATACATGCCAGTTTCTTTGTTGAGCTGAATATGACTTTTATCTTTCTCGTTTCTTTTGTCACCATCTCTCTTTCTTACTTTCCTCCTTCTTCATTCCTTCTTCCCTTCCTTTATTTAGTAAATAATTACTGAGCATCTACTGTCAGCTAGGTATGATGCTAGGGACAGAGGATATAGCAGGGAACACAAGAAACGTGAGCATAAATTAGCTTACTGAAGGATAGATTTTTGCTAAAGAAATAACTATGCTACATAATTATATAATTATAAGACAAAGAAAAAAATCATTAGAAACAAAGCAAGGGACTTCACCAGGGCAGAGGATTTCAAAAGCCTTCCCTGCAAAACTGAAATCTGTGCTGAGGTCAGGTTATTTTAGCCAAATGAAGACTGCCTCAGGCAGAAGAAACACAGCACCTTGGGGGTCTTGAGCTGGGAGGAAGCTTGGCCCATTTGAGGACGTGAAACCACGTATTATACTGAATGTGGGAGAGGGGTTCAAGATGAGCTAGACTAAAGTCAGAAGGTTTTGGACCTTAATCCTTCTGCTATTCATTTCATATCTGCATTCTTTTTATGTGAATTATATTTAATTGCAAATATGTGTGTATGCATGTGTGTGTTTAGTGACAGGGAAAGGCAAAATTAGGCCATACATTTCTATCAATGGAGTGAAATTTTATTTCCTGGGCTTATTGATCCTCTCAATAGCAGATATACTTCTGCATAACCCCAATCAGAGAGATACAGGGAGGAAGGATTTTTGCAATGCCAAGAATATTGCAGATTCTCCAGGTAGTTGAATGACTCTAGAAACTTTGTAGAATCCAGGAAGGGCTTCCTTTCATATGTGAAATTGAGGAGGCATCTTCCAAGTGTTTCTCCTGGAGGACAAGAAGAAAATTGAGACTGAAGTATGATACAAAATCCATCAAATGGGTTTGTTACTTTTCTTTTTCCTTTATACTGCTGTGTGAGTGAAGATACATGGGAAAAATAAGCCATAAAATAAAGGTGTGCTCCAACTTTGCCAATCTTAGCTTCTCTATATACACTTCTGCTTCAACTGTCATAATGCTAATCAGTCACAATTAATTATCACAATTAATGTCAATTTGATAAACTGATAGGAATTTGACTAAATATTTTCAAAATAAACAAAGTAACTGCAATTAATGCCTTGAAAATATACACCTCTTTTGTGTGGTCACCATAGAAATCCCAAGGGTGTTTTCTGCTCAAAATCTTTCTATAATGCAAGAAGTCATTCTATTTCCCTAATCCAATTGCTTTAATGAATTACTCATATCTTAAATCATTCCCCATGTAATAAACGTTAATATATATGTGATATAAAATGAACATTGGATTCTTCAAATTGTCTCACTTAATAAGTAGAAAGAGTAGCTGTCCTGGTTTGAGTCTTTTGTGGACCCTAAAGAATCCGGTTCTTAGGGAAAACTCATTCCTGTGCCATATTTTATATGGTGGGACCTTTTGGTTAGATTCAGTTAAGGGCCTTTGATTGGAGTACTTCAGTGAGGCATAGCCCAAGGTGGATCTCGGCCCTCTTGCTGGAGTAATTTATAAATGACAGGAGAAAGATTCAGAAACACACAAAGAAATAGAACTGCAAGCTTTTACCTCCAGGATCGCCTACAGCCACAGAAAGACAAGGAAACCCAGAGAGGCTGGAGGCTGGAATCAGCAAAGCAGCCCTAAGCTGAAGCAACGAGGTCTAAGGGGAGGGATGAGCCATATGCCTAATCACCCACAGCTGAGCTTGGGGAGAAAGTTAGCCTGGAAGAGAGGACACAGACTAGCTACCATTCTGCCTTGCCACATGGTAGGAGTTCAGGATCAGAGGAGCAGCTGAACTTTGGTGAGACAGCATCTCTAATGATGCCTTTGAGCATGTTCATGGCCTCAGAACTGTAAGATTTTACCCTAATAAATTCCCATGATCAAATCCAATCAATTTCTAGTGGTTTTGCAATGGCAGCCTTTAACAAGCTAAAACAGTAGCTAAAATTTAAAAAAAAAATTAATTTATATTAAGTTCAAAATGGGGATGTGTGATGGTTAGGCTCAGATGTCAACTTGGCCAGGAAATGGTGCCCAGTTGTTTGGTCAAGCAAGCACTGACTTAATTGTTACTGTAAGGACATTTCATGGACTCAAGTCATCAGTAAATTGATTGCGTCTATAGATGATTACATCTACAATCAACTGAGGAGATTGCCTTCAGCAATGAAGATCTTTCATCCAATTAATTGAAGTCCTTAAATGGAGGAGTGATGATTTCAGAGAATTTTCATCTCTACTTCAGCCAGCCAGATCTTCCTGAAGAATTCATCAAGGACCTGCCTCAGTGTCCCTGGCTTGCAACCTGCCCTATGGAATTTGGACTTGTGCACCCCCACAGTCATGTGAGACAATTTTATAAAATCTCATACTATTTTCAGAGATCTCCTGTTGGTTCTGTTTCCCTAGAGAATCCTGACTAATACAGGATGATGGAACAGAGTGGAAGATAAAAAGAGAAGAAAAGGCAAAATGAAGTTCCTTTAAATGCATTACAATTAATCATCAAGAAGCAATTAATGTATGATTAAATCATTCAATCATTCACTTATGTGACAAATGTGTACTGGAAAAGTAGTATTGGCCAGACGCTAATCTAGGGACTTGGGGTAAGTCAGAGACCAATAAACAAAGATTCCTGCTCTTATGGATCTTTCATTCCAGTTACCAGGGGGAGAAGGGGGAGAAAATAAGTAATAGCTCTATTAAATGAATAAGATACCTAATATGCTATAAGGTGATAAATGCTATGGGGGGAAATTAAAGCATAATAATTGGATAGGGAATGCCAGATAGTGAATGTGTCAGGTAGAATTTTAAATAGTGTGGTCAAAAGAGGCTACACAGAGCGGGTGACATTAGAGCACAGACTTGAAGGGAGAATGTCATATTGATGTCTTGAGGGAAAATAATTTCAAACAGAATAACTAGCTCAGAGATGCTAAGATGGAACCATGCTGATGTATTGGGGACAGAAGGGTGGGCAATATGGCTAGAATGAGAATAGCAGGGGATGCATTCAGTCCATAGGGGTCTAGATCATATAAGATCTTGTATGCCTTTGTAAGGACTTTTGGTTTAACTTTGAGTGATAGTAGTTGCTAATGGAAGGTTTGGAGCAGTGGAATGACATAATTAGGGCTTTTCTCTTAAAGGAATCATTGTGGCTGCTATGTTGAAAATAGACTGCGGGTGATAGGACACATGTAGAAGCCAGAAAGCCCATTAAGAGGCTACTGCAATAATCCTTGCAAAAATGGTGTCTGGAGCAGGATTCGTGTAGGTAGTGGGAATCATCAACTTCTGGATTTATTTACTTGGAATTCCCAGAGAGATTGGGTGTGACATGTGAGAGAGAGAAATCAAAGAGGTCTGTGAGGTTTTTTCTTTAGCAAGCCCTCATTCTAAACCCCAGGATATAAGGAAATAACCAACTTTGATGTGCCTGTCCTTTAAAAATAACAACTGTAATTTATTTGACTTCAAAAGTGTGGATATGATTAAGGAGGCTATTCTAGCACTCAGTCACAGGACAATGTGAACTTGGAAAAAATAATTAAAGAATAAGCCTCAGTATTCTCATCTGGTAAGTAAGTATAATAATAATGCCATAGAGTTGGTATGAGACTTAAGAATAAGGCATGCAAGTTACTCAGCACAGAGCCTGGCACTTGATAAGTTCTTAATAAACATTTATTTTTTTAAGTATTTCTTATTAGTCCATTGTTGAATATAAAACTGTACCAATTACAGCACTGGCCAATTAAAAGTTAACATAGAAGAATGTCCAATGGGGACAGATAAGGGCTGTCCCCAGTAAGGAGTTGTATAACCTTTGGCTAGGTAGCTCCTTTTAGTAGAGAGCAAGTGTCAGAGAGGGATATAGCCATGAGCCTCAAGCAGCAAACACTTCCAAAAGCTGGGAGAATGAGCTCCTTGGTCCAGAATGCATTCTTGTGAGTGGCACACCAAAGTATCCTACATAAGGTGAACTGCTGTGCTTCCTTTTTTTTTTTTTTTTTTTTTTTCTTTCAAATCAGCCCCTATCCTAGGTTGGTTTTTGAAGGTGAAATTTCCTTGTTGCTCTGGGTAAGCAGGGAAATGGGGAGATTCTTCCATCATCCTTTTAAGTCCTGTGCTTAAGTCCTGTGCTCTGATTTGAGGGTAAGTAGGTCAATTTCCAATGAACATGAAGAAGAAGTCCCTAATCAATTGTCACAATTGGTTTGATTAAATATAAAATTTGTATTGGCCATCCCAATTTATTGGGTGGCAGAAGGTTTCTCAAATGTGATTTGTATTAATTATAGCTTCAATCACAGTAGTCACAGTTTCTATAAAGCAGAGACAATTCAGGAAAATGAAGAATTGGTATGTAGTACCAAGACCCAAATGATGTCCTTATTTAGATGTTTTAAAAATTTGTTCTAAGATCTAGTTGCTACCAATTAAATATTTTTAAAAATACATTTAATTATTTTTAAAGATAAGACCTACTTAATAATATAAAGGAGAGTCACAGTGGTGATAATAGGTACCAGGATATGGCAAGGAATATCCAAAGAATTCTTCTATTTATATCATTCAATAAGATATGGGACTGATGTCTACAGAAGGTTTGCAAAGTAGCACCCAACTAAAGTCTGGGAATATTTACTATGACACATCACTTCCACCTTCTTTTCCTGGATAGTGAAAAGTTAGGGCATTTCCTATACCGTAATTTCAAAGGTTTATAAAAACACATGGCATCTACACGGAGATGGTATACCCCCTTCCCCATTCTCTGCTATGTGAAAGAAAAAGAGAGGGTGGCTAAAGCTACAACTAAGGGTGTCAACTGTTACTTATTGAACAAGAACCTGCATACACTGTGTCAGTAATGTGATTAATCATTCTCTGGTCCAAAAGGAAAGTCATTCATGTTGAAATTTTGATTTATGTGTGCTCTTGCATTATCTCCTAAACCCTAGCCACTTGCCAGCATGCACACTGTAATGAGTTTGGCATTTGTGTAGGACTTTAGAGACATTAAATAATGAATTCCTTTAGAACATCTTGTATTACTATATTCCACTCAATTTTTAAGTACAGAAAATAGAGATAGTTTATAATTTAACTAAATCGTCATACCAAGTTGGTAAAGTAGAGGAACACAAATAAGAAATACCTTCATATGTTAGAGTTTGGAATCATGAAACATGCCTCATAGAGCCCAACTGGTCACCACAGATCTAAAGAACAGAGGATTCCAAACTTATCAAGGAAATTAGAGGATAGGCTGATATTTAAAAGAGGTTATTCTTTTTTTAAAAATTTACTACTGTGAACATTACCCAACATTCCTTGTGGCTTAGCCAGCATCTTCTAGCTAGTGTCATACTCAAAAATTGACTACATCTTGGTGGGCGGGGTGACTGTGAAATGCCAGCTGAGCTGAGTGGAGCCCAGCCCCATTGTCTTGCCTTTCCTTGTGGCTCGCTGTTTCCTCCACCACCTGTCGAATCCACTTCCATGTCCCTGGCGGACACAGCACCCCAGAATCGCCATGTCCATGGCTGCTAACCTGAGCAGGGCCATGATCTCCTCTTCCCACTGACAAGGAGGGCATGTGCTACACCTAAGAAGACACTTCTCTGGGCAAGAGGTTTGCTGTAAGCCTTGGCTACTGGCATGATTCTTACAGCCAGCGTTTTGTGAAAGTATCTAAAGAGAGGAAGGCTCCAGAAATTAACAGAGGATATTTTTTGCAAGTCCGTGGTGCCACTCAGCTTATAAAAGCATTTCTACTAAAGACGGAATGTTAAGGTCAAATTCTGAACCCCCGGGTTGGGATGTATACCACCTTCTGGAAATTAAAGGATAAACATCTCTTCCCAAATAAACGTTTTGAAGTTGACTTTCCAAAGATAGTCACAAGAAAGCTGCACAACATAAAATTCAAGCCTCCCTTATCAAAACCCATCATAAAATTATATTCAGAGGACACATTTCAAATGGATGGACTAATAATGTTAGATTCAAAGAGATATACCATTATTGAGCTGATCTCCAAGACTTATCTGAACAGGAGGGAAAACTAAAGAAATGTAGCATGAACATGCAATTGCCAACACTCCTGATAACTGAATGTGTATTGATTTGCATGACTCCAGAGCAGTCTGCAAACCTTTTAGAGTGGGAAGCCAACAATTTTTGAGACCACCATGCTCATAAACTACAAATAGGTGAACCTAAAGGACTGGTTTGGGCAGATCATGATCGAAAACCTGCGGAGACATCAGTGTGACCTGGTAAGGATGGAAACATGCAAGTCTCTAGCATCATAGAAAGAACAGCTTCTGTCCAATGGCTGTAATAGCATTAGCAGTTGACATGATGGATTTGTACAGCAGATTTCCACAAACTGAAGTGAATAGAATAGCATCATGTGAATTCCTGGATGAAATGGAGCCTCTTGAGCAGCTCATGCACCATTATTATCTTTGTTGGGCAACCAGAGAAAGATATGAACTAGGTTTGAAGGAGATAAGTTATTTTTATCAGTTTAGGGCTCTGAAAGTTTCTATTTTCCTCTTTCCCTCTCTCTCCCTCTTTCCCTCTCTCTCCCTCCCTCCCTCCCCTTTTCCACCCTCAGTCCCTCCCTCACTAGCCTGTGCCCTCTTTCTCTCTAACATTGTTTTCCTGCTGCCCTATTGTCTGGTTACTGGACAGTTTTCCTTCCTTCCTTTTCTTGTCTATGCAGGTGCCAGAGTAGTGGTGGAATGGACAAAATAGCACTTTGCTCTGTTTTTTGCCCTTCTTAGTCTGGATACTTTATTAGTAACCACCCCAGACATCCAATTGTATACATTATGTCCAGGGCTAATAGATAACTAGATCAAGTGATTTTTATAATTCTTCTAGGCTAGTTATCTTTTTCTGTTAAAAACTAGCAAAGAGAAAATTTTTTTACCAATATATGAAGTTAGGTTTACAATAAATTGGTCAAATAATACTCCTGAAAGGTATTTACTTTCTTCTGACAAATTCACATGATATTTAAGTAAATTTTGTTATTTTTTAATCTATGCATAATTTTTAACAAACTTAAGAGAAGTTCATACTTAAAGTCATTGTGTGCTGATATCACTTTTCTAACTAGCCATTTTCATAGCATACTCATAAATTGATATTGAATTTGGGAGACTTTCCTTGGATTATTACTAAAATGTTCAACCATGTAACTGATTAGGATTTGAACTTTGATTGGTTGCTTATTGCCTAGCTTACACATTTTAAAACTTTGAGCATTTTCCATTACCTAGATGATCTCCAGTATATTCAATGGTTTACAGCCAAGTATTTATATTGGACATTTCTGTGTGTTCAAATGATAGGGGGGGAAAAAAAAAAAAACCACAACAGACAAAGCTTACAAAGTGTAAGCTTTCTGCAGCTGACTTTTTAAAAATATAAAAGTAACACATTGAATCATCCAGGAAGTACTTTAAGTAAATCTAGCTTGCAAGTATTTTTAAATTGAAAATATGAGAATTAATTTACTGAAAACCCCCATGGGAAGTAACTATATGTCACAGGTGCCAAATTAGAAATCTCCAGGTTATAAAATCATAACCCCTACAGGAATATTTATCTGTATGTTTACTTAATATCTAACAGCATGTGAAATTTATTTATTAATATGCCTGCAGCTTTCTCTATAATCCCACTTCTCAAAGATGCACATACATAGATATAAAGCCAGGAGGGGGTGAATTGCCCTGGAACTATTTCCATCTAAGCTGGAAAAATATAGTTATAGTAGGAAAAGCAAAAGTTGCTCTCCTTCTGACCTTGATCGTTTTTTCAGATCCAAAGTGAAATATACAAACTCAACAGCTCTCTCCTTGGTGTATTTCTTGCAAACATTTGATCCAATCTAATTCAGCACTGATCACACCCTCTTTGGTTAAAATTTACCCATAGAACTTATTTTATCATCCCTTCTATTAGAATTTATTTTGCATTCCTGTATTTCTTTGAATGTTCTACATGGATGGAGACCTTGCTGTGATAATTTGTTTTCATTCATGGCATATAGCAAAGTGTTTTTTATACATTGGTCAAATATTTGTTAAATGTGTTCGGTTTGAGTCAAATTCCATTTACATATGTGAAAACTTAAACATGTAAACCAGTTATTGAGGGTCAAGTAGGAAGAACAAACAGATATTTTTGACTAGCAGAGAAATACATTTTATAAAGTTTTAGAATGGAATTTTCCAAGATATTTTCATTTTTAAAGAGAAGCTATTATATATACTGTAGCAGTTTGATATTGTTTATGAATTCCAAAAATAGATATTGGATTATGTTTGTAAACTGGTTTGTTCCTCTGTGCATGTTAGATTATATCGGATTCAGAGGTTTCACTTTTACTTGATTAAATAATGATGAAGGCTTTGATTGGACCACATCAGTAGAACATTGAGTCCCCGCTCCCTTGGTGGGCGAGGACTCACAGAGAAACCACACAGCGGAGAAGGGAGGATGGACTTTTGAGCTGGAGTCAGGGAAGTAAACACATGGGAGAGAGCAGAGCAGCTGAGCCTGGAGAGAAACAAGCCCCGGGAGAGAGACTGAGACTTATCCCAGCCTATATCTGATATTGGAAGAAGCTAGGACCACGGAGCCTGAAGAGGAATGGGAAGGCTGAATGTCGGCAGCCATCTTGCTCTAACACGTGGCAGCAGACTTGATGAGGGAAGTAACTTACACTTTATGGTCTGGTAACTGTAAGCTTCTACCCCAAATAAATACCCTTTATAAAAACCAACAGATTTCCAGTATGTTGCATCAGCAGCCTTTTGGCTGACTAATACACCTACAATTGTGTTAAGTATGTTATCTGATATAATCTGGACCAACACAAAATAAAGTATAGAATTAAAGCAACTGTCCAAATAACTTAAGCCCATATACTTTTGCTTCTATTTTCTATCTATTTAAGGTATGATTTTTGATATGGCCTGAAATATCCAATGATTGCCTTGGTGCTATACTTCATTGAGCATGTATGGAGTTAGCCAGGATAAAACATATCTGTTTGAGGCAAATAACAGCCAGGCTGCATGTAATACTAGTGACAGACCATCCATGTAGTGCCTTATACTTACAGTTTTTATGTCAATTATTTCATATGGATTTCAGGTGGGTTGAGGAGATACAGGGAGCCTGTGGGATAGGTAGAAGAGTTAGTATCATTTACATTTTATAGATACAAAAGGATGTTTTTTGCAAATACGCAAATTTCTTGGCACAAAAATTGTACCTAAAATAAAGGTAAGGCTTGCTGTATATAAAACCTATTTGTACATATGTGGGACTTACTATATATCTAATGTGACCAAGTAATTTTGAGTATAAATCAGACTTTAATAAGCACTATTTTAGAAGTATTTGTAAAAGTACCATGGGAGATATACTAGTAAAAAGGTCACTCATTCTGACATAGGGATTCAGGGAAGTATGCACAGAAGAGGTGGCATTTGAGTTGGGTCTAGTAAGATTACTTCAATAGTCAGAGAAATGAGTAAGGCAATAGCAACAGCTCTCAAATATAAAATTGCCCATCAGAGTTGAAAAATCATTCTGCAGTATGCTATAGCTGGATGGTAAGTTACATGGGAAAAATTATGGAAAATGCAAATGGAAGTGCTTTCTAAACTTGACACCATATAACATGTACACAAAGTCTTAACATATGCGCATGAACGGACCAGGCTAATGATGGCTGAGGGCCACCAGCTCCCTGCCCCTGGCCCACTTCCCCCAGCCTCCCTGAAGGCTGAGTGAACGGATGTTATCTCTGACCACTTGAACTCATCAGCTGCACAGTGCCTTGGTATCCATCTTGTGAAATCTTGCCTTTCCCAAAGGAAAAAGAGATAGGATTTAAAGAAGAGTGAATAAAGGGGAAAAAACAAAACAGAAGATAAAATAAGATAGAAGCAGAAGATTGTGGTATCAAAAGTCAAGGAACAAGAAACTTTTTGCAGAGTGAATGAACCAAAGCTTGACTGCTATTGAAAAGTCAAAGTACGTGAGCTCTAAAATAGACCTCTAGGTAGGACAAGCATAATCCTGTTCCTTGTCAGAAGGCAGTTTGAGTAGCAGAGGAAGCAGAGAAGATAGAATGAGATGGATTAAGTTGCAGCCGGGAGGTGTGGAAGAGACCTGGGGGGATTATTGGTTTATAAGAGGCTTGGTAGGTGGGGTAAGGAAAGCAATGAGAAAGCCCTTTGGGAAGTCGAAGATCTGAGGACGGGTGAAGGTCAAGGGGAAGAAATCAGAGGAGAGAATGAGACTGAAACCCTAAAAAAAGAAAAGGAAATAATTGATGAAGCAAAACTTGGGCGACACAGGAGGGAATGGAATCAAATGAATGAGTAGAGGGATTAAATTTGGCACAGGTTAAGAATGCACACATCCTCCTTTTAAAAGACAGAATGGAGGGGAAGTATTGATGAAGGGAGTAGGAGATTTTGAAGAAGTAGGAGGGTATTCTCAAAAGCTTTTTTTTTTCTTCTGTAAAACAGGATGTGAGGAGGAAGATGATCATTCAACGATTCCTACTGGGGAAAAGGATAGGTGACAAGTTAGAGTGAGGGCAGGGTTAGATGAAACTATCAATCATGTTCCCAAGCCTGTGCTCAGCATCGTGCTAGGTGCTGTAGGGAATATCAAATATGTATGATATGATTCCTGCCCTCAAAGGGACACACACATAAAAATACCTATAAAGATAAGGGAATCTTTGCGAGCTAAACTAAGGTTTGCTAAAAAACATAATACAAGGGTTCTTAACCAGGGGTCCACGGACCCCTTGAGAGTCCAAGGAAAGATTTCAGGGCGTCCGTGAGCTTGAGTTGAAGAAAAATCAACTTATTTATCTTTATTTTCTCTGACCTCTAACTGAAATCTAGCATTTCCTTCACTTATGAATGTGTGCAATAAATGACAGTAGTATTCATTTCATATCACATTACAGTTGTTGCAAATCTCGAAAAATCACGCTCATCTTGAAATTACAGTAGTTGCTAGACCCAATGCTAGTTGAGCGTCATGAAATTATCTGCCACTACATTGAGAAGAGGTCCTTGGTTTTCACCTGACTGACAAAGGGGGTCCCTGGAACAAAAAAAATGGTTAAGAACCCCTGGCATAATAAAAGTTCTGAGGAAATATTGGGGGGAGGGTGTGTGAAGAAAGTGAGGAAAGCTTCATGCATTATTTGGATAAACAGAAGGACAGATTGAAGGAAAGAGCAGAGAACAGCACGAGTAAGTCCTGCACATGAGTTAGATGGGAGGTCATCAGATTGTAGGTGGAGAGGTAGGTAACAAGTCTGAATAAATAAGAAGGAATCAGAACATGAAGTGTCATTAGGAAGGGAAAAGCCACATGAAAATGAATCAGACATTTACATGCAGGATGGAGGAGAGCGTGGAGATAATAAAGGTAGGGAAAACAAAAAGCCGGGAAACTATTGCAGCAAACCAGATGTGAGTCTCTGCAAGAGAAATGCCAGAGAAAGAATGAAGAGAAGGGGATGAATTGGAAAGAAATTATGAAGGAAGATTTGCTAAAATAATGCGACAGATTGGATATTGATTGGGAGGAAGTAAAGAGTAAACTGTGCTTTTAAGTTTCTACTTCTGGGAGAAGGAAAAATGATAGTAGTGCAGAAATGAAACATCTGGGAAAGGAAGGCAGTTTCTTTTAGTTTCCTGAAGCTGGTGAGGTCATGTGGGGCTTGTTGAAGTTTGAGGGGCTAGCAGTGCAGATGATACAGTGGGTGCCCCCGAGTGTGGCCAGGAGCTAGGTAAAGCAACAGCTTCCTGCTGCACTGACGGAACTGACAGGGTTTCCTCAGACCAAGGAGAGACCCGGACAAGTCTTGCTTGACGAGTAATGAACATTTATTTAGGGGGCTTATGGGGCGTCCTCATCCTCGGTGGTGGGAGGAGAGATGGCACGTCGCATGCTTGACATCCGCACTCACGGCTGGGGGTGGGGTGGGGTGGGGTGTCTTTTATGGGGCGTGTCTATGTGCAGCAGGGGGAAGGGAGCTGCTTTCCATGGAATGCTCAGGAACCAAAAGGACAGGACACAGATCCTAGAGGAAAGGATGTTTTCAGCAAGGCAGGAAAGGTTTACTGATATAGGGTGGTTAGGACAAGCTCTGTTGATCAGTCACCAGTTTAGAGCCAGTTCCTGAGCCTTGCCTTTTTAACCACTCAGGAATTCTGCTACAGTTTGGGAAGGAAAGTACTGGAAGGGTTAGGGAAGAAAATGCAAAGTCATATATGCTACAGTGGGAAAGCAGAGCTAGGGATTTATAATTTGGATTATCACTGAGAGGTCATGAATGAAGTTAGGGGAAAGGATCAGATCACTGAGAAAGTGTGTGGAGAGACAGGGTATCAAAGAGTTCAGGTTCAAGTGTGGAGGGACATTTACTCTTAGGAATCAAGAACAGGAGGTCAAGCTGATGAGGAGGCTGAATAAATGATCAGAGAACTGGGGGGGAGAATGAGTAAATTGACATGTTCTGAAACAGGAAACAGGAGAAAACATCAAGGAGCAAATTACTTAATTGCAATAAAGGTTGTGATGAAATAGAATTGATAAAAGGCCACTGGATTTAACCAAAAGGAGATAACCTTAAACCTTCCCAAGATAAGTTTTAGTGAAGTGATGGGAGTAGAAGAGAATAAAAGCATCAGGTAGAGAGATAGTTGCTGTATAAATATTCTAAACTATTTCCAAAGGAGAATGTATTAGAATTTCTAAGAGAGTCCTGAGGAAATGCTTTAGTGATTACCACTGAAGGTGATGGATTGTTGCACTCTCTATGCCAGCCGCTCACCCCTCAGTCAACCCGAGCAGCTCCATTTTGGATCATGTGTGTGTGTGATCACACGTATAGGGGTTCCATGTAGTATTTTAAGACTGTTACTCATAAAATTTTTTTTAAAAGGTGCTTGACACAAAAATAAAGTTAAAACGTACCAATCTGTTCTAGAAGCTTGGCAATGGAAAAGATGAAAATGTTAGGTGGATGCTAGAGAAGGATAGCAGGGTAATTTTAAAATAAGATAGTGCCCTGGGTTTGGAGCTAATTTGCAGCCACCTGGCTGTATGCGTGAAGACAGTGGGAATCCTTGGTAAATACAGGGCCCATTATGGCGCCTACCTGTGGACAATGGTGAAGAAAATGAAATCAGCCCCCAGGCCAAGCACACTTGCTCCTTTTGTAGCAAATCCAGAATGAAGAGATGGCTTCTGGGGATCTGGCGCTGTGGATCACTGCACGAAAACAGTAGGAAATAGGAAAGTCTCTGCAGTCACAGTAGTCTGCCTTCAGGAGACTGAAGGAATTGGAAGACCAATTCACAAGTTGAATTCCATAATTCCACAAATCTATAGCATATAACACATGGGTTAATTTATGTGAAAATAAAACAAGACAATATCTCCCAATCCTTTAGAGAAAATTGGCTTTTTGACATTTTGGATCCATTTACTAGCTATGTGCATGAGTAACTTAACCTCTCAGAATTTCAGTATTCTCCTGTTTAAAATATGTACAACTGTATTCACTTTCTAGTAGTGGTGTTAGGATTAAAAAGTAGTAGACAAGAGTACTAGTTTCTCTTGTCACTGATTTACATTCAGGTGAGTGTGGTTTTCACAAACTGCACACTCAGGTGTACAGGAAATGAAATAAGTTTCTGTAATTAAACTCAATTGCTATCTTGAGCTCCCATCCCATTGGTAGAAGAAAACTTAGTTTAGTATTTTCCAGGAGATTTGCACAATTCTGAGTTTTCTCAGGAATTTCTCAGGAACTCCATCTAAACTCATGAGTTCCCTCACCACCCGTTCTACCCAGGCAACCCAAGATCTCACAGATGCTTCTTGGCTCTGGGACCAGGCATCTAGTCCTTGGTCACCTGATTGCCACTGGCATCTACTAGGATTTCCTCTCCCTGCTCCTTAAGCACTTTTCATCCTCTATGCAGGTACCAGCATGGCCCAGGCTGCTGTGACATCTGTTGTGATGTCTTCTTGTCCTTTTATATTTTTCTCTTTCATATTTTTTCTCTTCAGGGACATGTGAAAGTTTGACTTTCCCTCAGTACCATACTGAGATTTGTACCTCTGGGGGATTGCCCTGAGCCCCATCTGGCTTGGCACCTCATGTATGGTCTTTGTGACTCTCTAGCTCAAGATCCCTACTAAGTGCTTTCTCCAAGACATATTGTCCTTGCGGACTACACTTTGGGAAGTTGAAATCTGCTCTTAAATTTATAAACCTTGCTGAGGTTCCCTGCCTATCCCCTCTTGGAAACAAGAAAAAGGGGGGCATCTAGAAAGTCTTTTCAGAAACTCCCAACAAAGCCTCATATTCCTTCTGCTCTTGGTCTTCTCACTCGCCCTGCACACACACACCGTCCTTCCAGTTCTAGCAAAATTTAATGTGGAGGGTCAACATGCTGCTTGTACCTGGTTACGTGTATTTAGAAAACCTTTCTGCCTTCAGCCTGGATCCACAGTTGGCCAAGTGTCCGTGGATGTTTTGCTCCCTTAGCTATCTTCTTGTAATCCAGCCTTTGATGGTGCTAAGTGGGTCAGCTTGACAAGAGCCTTCCCAGCTGCTCGAGAGAGGCTGAAGTCACTTTCGATGGCAAGTGATGGCTCTAAAGACTTCTTCCCTGAATATTGTATTATTGTTTTGTTTTGTTTGTACCTCTAGAGTCTCACATAGGCATGGCTCAAGACAGAAATGAATTACTGTGGATCTTGGAGGGTTGAAATGTAGACCATAAGGATATTGTAGCTGCTGAAGCCACCTGAGCTCCTGGTCTTCAGTCACTCTAGCATTTGGTCTCTCTCCCAACTTTTTAAGCACAGATATGCTAATTGAGTTGATTAGTAATCATTCAAAATGGAGCATCCCTACTGGACTGCCTTTAATTCGGGCATATACTCATTTGTGGCCAGGATAGCTGAGAAAACTCCTTGTAGCAGCTTCACTGAATCTTGTAATTATTCTGACACTTTCTGGCCTATCCCCAGAAAGTGAGGACAGAAAGACCAAAGAAGTTTCTTCTTTGTTCTGTGAATATTTCTCCTGATCCTTACCCCTATAAAAATGAAAGAAAAAAAAAAGGAAGTCCTTCCTATATGTTTACACAAAATAGAATATTCACCAGGGAGCAAACTCACTCACTGGTGGATCCCACCTTAATTCTAGATGTCTGAAAAGTTTGCTCTGTGGGACTTCCAGCTGACTGTCTAAGGATTAAATTCCCCTCTGCACCCCAAATTCTCTAAGCCATCTCCTCTTGCTCTTATTCTCTCATTCTCACTCTACATTTCTCTTTCTGTCTTTCCTTTGACAGCCCAAAGCCCTCTTTCATGACTGACTCAAGGATTAACTCAATAGCATGCATATTTTCCCATATCTCAGTAATTTTTCTAGGATTCATATCAACTGACTTTAACTGATTTTATGATCCTTTATTTCTTAGAAATACTTTTTCATGAAACAGGCATCTGCTACTACCACTCAAATTCATGTTTATTCTAACTGCAAGACTTTCTGAACTCACTCTCCTTGTTGTGTCTGGCTTTTGTGAATATATGTATCTACATATGAACTTTTTTTCATGAATTACCCAGGTTTCTTTCTCCTAGATGGCAAGTGCATATAAACTCATTTGGGCCAAGCCACTGGTTTATATAAAGCTTATTTTAAGTCACTTTTACAGAGATGGCAGGCCTAAGTATGTTTAAACACTGAGGTTAGGCAGTAAAGGAATGAAAGAAATGAAAGACACTGCGAGGAAGCCTTATCAAGGTACGCTTTGTAGTCCCAGAATAAGGCTCATTTTCAAAAGAAAGAATGTTTTCCCTGAAGGCCAGACAAATGGGTCATCAAGGCTGAGGACAGGGTGTCCGGGGCTTACTCATTGGATTGTTTCAGTTCCTCAGAAGCAACACGGGAGAGCAAAAAGAGCACAGGCTTTGGGGTCAAACTGAAGCATTTTTATAGTTTGCGTGACACAAATGAGAACCTAAACCATCATAATTTCCAGTCCCCTGTGTTAAGCAACACTGAACAAGTAAAAGCAGCTTAGTTATGCACTCTGGGAAATGCTTGCTCCTGGAAAATAAACCTGTCCCAATGGAAAGAGCTTAATCATCAAGACTAATAGTCTACTTGTCAAGACTGGTTTCAAGACCATGTCCTTGCTTTGCTAACCAATCCAAAGCTATAACATCATAAATTGTACTCAATCCCAACCAGTGATTGTAATGCCCACCTTAAAATCACCCGATCCAGCCCATACTACTCTATAAATACCGTCCTTTGGTCCTCCATTTTGAGACACTACTGAGATTCTGTCAAGGTGCTATTAATTAACCCTTCCTGAGGAGTAGGTCTAAGTAACTTCACGTTGCCTTATAAACAGGTTCAACTGGTGGTCTTTTAGGTGGTCAGATGGCCAATGTAAATTGGATTTCCAGTGTTCCTTTAGATAACTAAATGTAACTCACTTAAATGATTCTGCAGATAAAATGTTCAACGTTTTCCCTGATAATACCTACATATATGGATTTCATATTAACACAAATAGAATGAATGAATGAAGCAGCATTGCTTTTATGAATTATGTTAAAACATTCTGAGTTTACTCATAAGTTTTTTAAGGTGTTTCTTATGATCTACTTATAGGTTTCACAATGAAAAGATCTTTATATGTGCCTAGCTCTCCTTAATGGAGTGTTCTCTGGTGTGCACTTAATTCCTTTATAGCCTTGGGTAATTTACCTACTTTCTCTGAGCCTCAATTTCCCCATTAGTAAAATGGGGTAATTACTACATCAAAGAGCTATTGGGAGGATAAAAGAGGATCATGTCGGTAGAATTCCTAGAATGACTAATCCTTGGCATATTGTACAAGTATAATCAGTGTTGTTTCCCTTCTTCCTCTGAATCTTTTCATTCTTTAGAATTGGAGGTGTGCCATATGTTGACAATAAGCACAAGTTCCCTTTTTTCTATATTGCTAGGTAGAGAATCTGGTGTGTCAACTCCTTTCCTACCCTTATCACCCAATGCATACCACACTGTGGGAAAAGAAGACAGAATTGCAGTAGTGACTGAGGGAGAAGCAGAAAAAAATGTCCCATAGCTCTTTAGTAGGGGTTAGTTAGGAGCTGCACAATTTAAGAGTTCCTTCTGGTAGTTGCAATTTCCTATTAATGCAGTTTTGCTTATAAACTCTAATTTAGACGAGCAATGACTTGTACAAATCTTAAAAATTCAAATTAAGAAATTCACCTATTTCTGAGTGTAAATTCTAATTCCTCATATGTTTTGGTGTTTACTTAAAATGGATTAACAGCCATTGGGAAAATGGGATGTTGCCATATTTTTGTATCGAAGTTTTAAAATGTGTTTCATAGCTGGAACTTTCCTTTTCTTTCCTCCTCTGTCCATTTCTATCCTTTTATCATCCTCTTTCCCCAAACCTCATATCTGTGCTACACACACACACACACACACACACACCTGTCTTTTTTCCATTCCATTCTTTCACGTAACTGACTTTTACAGAATCTATACTTAGGTAGTCTGGGCAGCAGCAAGCTAAAGACAGATTCCATCAAGCTCCTATCTGTTAGAACCTGCAGTGCTTGCATTTGGATTTGATATCTAACAATAATGTGGTATTTTATAAACATTAGTGAGAATGATTTTGCACTGGTAAGCAAAAAAAAAAAAAAAAAAAAAAAAAAAAAAATAGGTGCTTTGGGAAAACAAATAAAAAAGGAATTGGACCTGTCTCAATAAATTGCACAAATTGTAAATATCCCAAAGATGCAGTTGCTTACTCCGGCATAGGAAAATAAAGCTGACAATTATGTTTTAGGATGAATAGGCAAGTAATACGATGGCTAAAATTGTCTTTGCAGTCATTCTTTTATTAAGTGCGGCATTGCATTGTTTATTTAACAAAGTTTGTTTCATTTGCCTGTTCGGTTCTTAAGATGTTATTTTAAAAATGTCAGTTAGATTTATGTTCAAATCATGATTCTTTTCTATTCTGATTTGGATCTGTAGATACGCTTGTTTCATCAATTTAAAAATGATTATAGAATAATCTTGCACAATTATTATAATTGGTAACAATAGGATGTTTTTAAATTCCATTTGTTAATTTATACCATTAAAATTTCATTTGAACTGAAAAGACTTTGAATATTGAAATGTATTTCTCAGATAGCCCATACTGTTTCTAGCATAGTTTGCACCAAAGCCCTAAATCGACCATGTTTGGCTGGGATTTTGTGGCCTGGACAAAGCCAGAAGCAACTTGAAATGAATAATTTCTGGCTTTAGCAAGAAAAAACTTAGTTTGATATGCACTACGCATTCCTCTTTGGTTTTAGAGATCAGAACCTGACATTTTACTAAGATTAGGGTCTGAACAGAGTTTCGACTAATAGGAAAAGTGACAGTCCTTTTAAGTTTTACAGATACATGTTGGAATACAAAAAGTCTATGTACAGAAATTTGCCTTTACAGAATTGATAATAATTCAGGGCATTATTTTGACATGAATTCGCTGAATTCTCACTCCAGAGAATTTTCTGCTCTTCTCATAGTATAGAAGGACCTGAACAATTGCTGCTACAACCAGCACTCGGGGTGAATGTAATCTCCCATTACTTTATTTACTCTCGTATAAATTCCAGCAAATGTGAATGCACGAAGTAAATTTATTGCTGCATTTTGAGTGATTCTCCCTTATTTTTAAATCTTTTCCAACATTTAATCTGCATCAACCTTTCTTATTTCTTAATGTCAGCATTTTTCACAAACTATCATGAAACAAGGTCTCATAAACCAAACAGAAGAATTGTTATTCTGTTGTATAATATTGAGTAGGAAGGTTGGTAGCAATTACTGTTGGGAACTACGTGGTCTGCATGATTAAAATGTCATTTATTTTCCTTTATACCTTTAAAATATTTTAATTTAAATATTAAAAAAGAAACGAATTTTTTTCAGTGTTTGTTAACATCAGTTGGTTGAGTTTTACTTTAACTATATTATTGTTAAACATTTTGGCATTTATAGATGCAATTTTATTAGACTTGTGAGACTAGATATTTTTCATGAAGCTCATATCCAGTTTTATAATTAAAATCGGAGGGTAATTAAATTCAATAAACATTCACTTCATTAATGTCATTCTTGAAATGCATTTATTTCTATAAAATGAGACCCCAGTTTATTCTCTTAAAATATCCTAAAGTCGCTCTGCAACTTGGTTAATGTGTTTTTAACTTCATATGCTATGACTGTGATCTTCTGAACAACCTACACATGTAACTAGTTTTTTTTTCTTCTGTGACCTTTCTGAGCTATATTTCCACAATCTTTGGGACACATTGATTTTATATTGTCAGGTGAAAGCACCAAAACATCACTCCCAGCTTCACATACTTCTTGCACTTAACTGTAAAACCATTTGCTGACAAGTTATATATTTTATCTTGCCCGGAGTAGTCCCAGTTTATAGATTTTATACAGGCTTAATTATCAATTGTGTACCTAATCACTTTTCAAACATACCTTTGTTTCAATAATTTGATCACACTATTTTGAGCCTATTGGTGCCTCAATGAGATAGATAATATAACAGAGATTGTCCCTCTTCCCCCTTCTAGAATGTACTCTCTCTCTCTCCCTCTCTCTCTCTCTCTCCCTCTCTCTCTCTCTCTCTCTCTCTCTCTCTCTCTCTCTCACTCACTACACTCTGCTTACTTCAGGCTGTGAATAAACTTAGAGGGAGATAAACATTATTGATGCATGACCTTTGCCCAGATGTGATGGTGAGGTATATGGCATTGCATTGAGCAAATGAAGAAAGTGCTGCTTGGATCAGCATTCACTTAAGAGGAAAGATCATTTCTCCTTTCTTGTTATTTAACCAAGCATTTACTGTGGGGATTTCCAAAGACCTAGTATTAGGGTTTCTGTCAGAAAGTTGATGATCATTCACACACATCTAGAAAGCAAATAGTTTCAAGTCAAAGGGCATAACTCATCACATTTATTCCATACATGTTGTTAATTTAAGATGTGTTTTCCATGTCAAAAGGTCAGGAAATATCAATTTGATAGCTCATTCTTTTATAGCTAATATTTTCTTTACTCTACATGCAAACACACCCAAGAACCAAAGAGAGGTGAAGGAAAATGATGTAAATTGCCTGATTTTTGTTCAGTGCAAAAGCTATACTTAGGGGCCCTTCTCATTTGGCTTCACAGAAAAATTAAGCAGCACAGAAAGTTTTGCTTTGCTGAATGGCCATTCTGGCCTTAATATTGGCAAACAGAAGAGATACAAAGGAGCAGTGATGATTGAGAGCAGAGATGACGTCCGCCCTAGTAATACAATCCCCTCCTCTTGTGGTTTACCCCCAGTGGCATGCCGGAACTGGCTCCTCCTGGCAAGGGAGGGCAAACGGTGAGCATCTCTTTCTAACTCTGACTTCCGTGACATTATGTTGGCAACATGAAATCGGCCTCGGTGGGAATATTTACAGTGGGGGCATTGGCAAACACTACAAATCAGAGATCTTTTTTTTTTTCTTTCAAAGATCCACTTGTTAAACATTTGCCAGCATATCACTGATTTAAGTCCCTCAATAATCCACCATTACTGATTATATTAATTCACTGCATGATGTTTATGATAATTTGTATTTAATAGTGTGAGGAGATACCTATACAAGTGGGACTATTCGATTTTTCTTTTTCTGCATTTGACTTTTTCTCTTAATAATATGTCTTGAGAGATCTTCCTAAGTCAGCACATACAAATCTAGCTCATTTGGTTTTTTTAACCATATTACAGTCCATTGTATGGCTGGACCAAAGTTCATTTACTCAGGTCCCTATAAAAGTAGGTAGTTTCTAGTTTTTAGCTATTATTGAGAATGAGTTATTGATCATCTTTTCACAATTTTACCCTTGGATAAGCCAGTTTTATGAATTCTAGATGCAAAAATGCTGACTCAAAATGTAGGTGCATTTAAAATATGATACATATTGTTAATTTTCACTCCTAAAAATATGGGTACAATTTGGCATAATATCATTCCAAACTGTAATTTTCCATTCTTATAGTCTCTCTTTTTTAAATGGCAAGCCAGAACAGATTTGAGAATGCATTGTTGAGCATGCCCTTTTCCATCCTTCTTTCAAGGAGATATTGTTAGTAACAGGATAAAATAATAAAGATTAAAAAATGTGTTTTACATGTTAGCAAATAATTATTAAGTGCCTTAGTTCTGGAGACTCAATACTTAAAAAGGCAGATCTGGTTGCTGGCCTCTTGTAGGTTACATTTCAACAAAAGAGAAAGCCAATACAAACATAGTTGAAATGTATTTGACAATCTATCAATAATCATATTTTCTTAGACCATTCCTTATGGAGCATCCTCTCCTACTTTTCTAAACTAATTTCTCTAAGCAAGTTGCACTCTGATATGATTCCATCCTACACCATTATTTTGGGAATTCCCTTTTCTTGTTTTATGCATTGGATCCCATCTTATTCTTTCTTGGTTTCTTTCCTCATTTTTATAGAGCATATCCTCCAACAGTTTCCTAAGTAAGCTGCATGGAAAGCACATTTTTTGACACTTGCCTTGTGTAAAAATGACATTATTCTCTCCTCATGCTTTCTAAATTTTAGCTTGGTTAAGAATTTTGGTTGGAAATGAATTATTCTTAGAGTTTACAGGATTTGTTTTATTATATTCTAGCTTTCACTGTTGCTATAAAACAATTTGATGTCAGTCTTAGGAATGATCCCTACTATATGACTTGTGTATTTTCAATCATTTTAAGTTCTTCTTTAAAAATTTCTTTAACCTTAGTATTCTGCAATTTCACAATGAGGAATCTTAGAGTGGATCTTCATTCACTCATTTTGCAGAGCATTTGGTAGACAATTTCAATCTGGAAACCCACACTGTTTAGTTATTAGAGATGGCCTATGAAGTGTGGGCCAGTGGAGCAGTCGTCCCTAGGTGCCAGCAATCAAGAAGTGTCTGCTGAGAATTTGAAAGCAATAATAAAATAGAATAAAAGAGGTCTGCATTTGACTATCACATGGACCAGCAATTCTTCCCTTTCCTCCATTTTTTTATTTTTCTAAATTCTGAACAATTGCTGGGATACTGTTAAATTATCATGCTTCAGTATTTATCCTATAGAAAATGTTGTATTCTGCAAAGCAATTACTTTGGAGAATTCCCTACTTATAAATTTAGCCCCTTCTCTCTCAATGCATGCAGACTTAACTATACTCATTTATTTTGACAGTAAGTTCACAAAAATTCAGAATCATTTGAGGTCTTTTGGGGCACAGTTTCTGTTTCAAACTCTTAGGGTAATACATAGTGCTGTATTTCAATACAAATTTAAAATAAATATATACAGCATACGGTTGTAAAGAAACAGAATCAGAACTTGAATTACTTCAATTCTGTCATTCTATGATACTACTTGGAGTTTTTAAAATTGGAGTTTAACATTTTTTAAAAGTGAAACAATACAATTTATGGGATGTAATACTTTTGTTTTATAGGTGCAGATTTTAGTCCGTATATAAAATATCATACTGAATTTAAATGTCTTGTAATATTTTCTTTTTAAATTGTCTTAAAACCAAATGGTTAATAATGATTATTAAAAAAATAAATATTATAGGAGGAAGTATTTAAAATGATCTGTTCCATGTATTGAAACAAATAGGTATACCACTGATTCTATAAAGTAGTATTGCATTATTTCCTTGGATATTTTCAGCACTTCTGTTTTCTCTTTTTTTGTAATTCCTTTTATTTGGATGTTGGAGCCCCTAGACTAACATTCTAATTTTCTTATTTTTTCATTTTTTGTGTTCTAATTCCTTCTTTTCCTTCATATAATTTCAGATATTTCTTGAACTTTTTCTTCCCATCCTTGGTTGATATTTTAAAATTTCTGCTAACGCATTATTAATTTTCAAGAGCACTCTCTTACTCTCTGAATTTTACTTTTTGATATCATTCTGTTCTTGTTTTATGGAAAAACTTACCACTCTAATGATGGTGATTATGGGCTTTATTTCTTTCAGGTTTTCTTCTAGTCCATGCATTTTCTCTGTTCCATTAGTACCTCAGTTTCTTTGGGCATGTTCATGTTTCCCTAAATTGTGTAGTGATCCTTGTTTCTCCATTCTTCTTTAAGATTGAAGTACTACAAAGCTAATTTTAAGGTTAGCACGCATGGGTGCAGTATATTTATCGGTGTATCTCATAGAGGATAATTGAACAGGAACCAAGCTGTTTTGCTGTTGACCTCAAATTAGTACACCTCTGTCCATTTATTCTTAACTGACCAGTTTCCCCAAAGATAAATCCTTTAATTTGTTGCCAGGCAGAGTAGAGAAACAGAGAGGTAAGATAAAATAGGAGGTGAGCCAGCTTTCTGAGAGATGTCATGGTTTCAGCTATGAAAGAGGTTGGTGGTCATTCTACCTGATGTCCCTAGACTCAAGAAACTCTCTCATTCCAGCTATTCAGAGAAATCTCTTTCTTCTGCCAGGCTGTGCAGTCTGGGGAAGAGCAGATGTGAAGTCTCTATACATTTATAATAATCCATTTATTTTCAGCCTCATCAACTGTTCCTCTACTTCCTAAATTCTGTTGTGTCAATTGGCTTGCTTCTCATTGGCTTCCCCTCCTGCAGACATTTACCTTTCAGCGTCCTCAATTTCAAACCATCACTGGCTTGTCCATCCTTTCTCCCATTTCACAATTTTTGTTGACATCTTTCTTCTGCTGAAATCTCCTTTCACTTTCTTTTGGCCTGCTTGCTTATACATTATTTCATTCTCTGTCATTTCATAGCACATTAGAAATAAGAAAGATAAAGACCTTGTTAAATCTGCTATGTTTTACCACGGAGGGTTCTGATAACACACGGCTGTCAGAGCGCGGCTTCCGGCAGACACAAACAGCCTTAGAGAATGGCAGAGTAGATGGTGATGTGGGAAATGTGGTTTGTAAGGCATGTATGCCTATACTTTGGTGCACCACAACACTATTCCCTCTGATGCTTTAAAATTCCCTGAAATAGAAAACATTTAATGGAGGGAAATCTTCTCATGTCTTTAACTTTTAAATTTATTTGTTTTTTTAAAATAAGAGTTACATATGCTCACTTTCAAAACTTAACAAGGAAAGAAAAAGTTATTTTTATAAGAAGCATATATTCTTAGTTTTTTTCCAAGCTTTTTTTCGTAGCTGTGATCACATGATATATATCTGGTCATATTAATTTTCTCATGCCTAAACTATTCTTAGTATAATTTTTATTTATTGTAAAATAAGTACTAATACAAAAGATGGAATATATCTGTATGTGTGTATATATGTATATATACAATTTAAAGACAATAAAATAAACACTCATGTACCTGCTCTATAGCATATGAATTAGAATATATTTGAATTAGCTTCTCAGTCAAATTATACACTCCTTGATGCTGTGTAATATTGAGTGCTTAAGTTTGGGCACGTATATTACACTCACATCTTTTATTTAATTTATCCTTTTAATAGCCATAAGGGCTAGGTATTAATATTAGCCCAATTTTACAGATTAGGAAACTGAGGCTTAGAGAACTGAGAGTTTGGCCAGTTAATAAATGGCAAATAAGTGAGCACTATTTGGGAAGGGGATGAGGGTGGGGGCACTTGTATTAGAGTCCAGTAAGGAGACAAAACTACAAACCAGTTATTTTACCAGAGATACTTTCATATAAAGAAATGTTACCTAGGTATATTTGTTAACTACGTAGTTAAAAGAAAAAAAGAGAAGTCTGAGGTATCATCAAGTAGCACCTGCAGGAAACAGCACCACCCATAGGATTGAGGGGATACAAGAAAGAGACAGGAATTATTAAAAGTTGGAAACTTAGAGAACGGTCTCTGGAACCTCTGAAGATGAGGCACTGCTCTGCTGGTTTTGCTGTCTCTGACCTCAGAGGATGGACCTTTGAGCCTGGGACTAGAAACCGAGGAGCAGGTTCCAGCCAGGTTCTGGCACCTGTGGAAGGTAGAGACGAGACTTGTTCTGCACGTATTTAAAATAAACTTCAAAAACCAGCCAGCTGCTGCTATGGAATGGAACTGCTCCTGCAGGGGTGAAAAGGGGTGGCTGCAGTGCTGGTCACAGGAACCACAAGCAAACAGCCCACAGGCAGCAAACAAAAAGGGGCAAGAGGAAGTCCCTTCTTCCTCCGCCAGCCGGCACTCGCCCTCTATTGCCCCCTGTTGGCAGAGTCTAGCATGGAGTAGTCCTGGCAAAGCAGAAATGTGGTTGACAGAACCCGGGTTCACAGAGCAGAGAGCAAGAGGAGGCAATAGCTTGGTAAGCGGCAGAGTGGTATAAAGCAGGGATTCTTAACAAGGGGTGCGGGATCGTGAACTGAAATTAAAACAACGACGACAACATTCTTATGGGGATGTGTTGGTGCGGGTGTGATATATTTATTTAATACACAGAATAGTGTGGACTTAGTAAGGGCTCCGTGGTTTTCACCTGACTGGCAAAGGGGTCCGTGGAATGAAAAAGGTTAAGAGCCCCTGGTGTAAAAGATTTATGGTTAATTGAAGTAAAGTTCCTAAAAAATAGAAATATCAAGTCTTTGGATATGACTTTTCAGAGTCTTGGTAAATATATTCCAATTGTTTAATAGAAAATCTAAACCAATTGAATAGTTTTTTTTTTGTTTGTTTGTTTTGTTTTTTTTTAATTGGGGAGATAGTACTAACTAGTCAACATACTAGCATAGAATAAGTTAATAATAACATCCAAGAATAGATAGCTGTGTATAGCTCTGGTAGGTCTTAAGTTGTGATGAGGAAGGATGTAATAGAAGATGAAAAGAGCAAGTCAGAGGTATGAGATACTGTTTATTGAGTGCTCTGTGTGAAGGTGCTGAATGCTTGGTTAGGGGGTGGATCACCTAAAACAAACGTGGGTCTTTATCTTCTGAGTTGTGTCAACGGAAGCATTTCACTATGTAAAAATGGCTATTGCAGTAGCAATATGAGCAATAGAGGGTAATAGACCAACCTTGAAGAGTGGACTCACAATAATTTGAATAAAAGGTCTTCAGATCATCTAACATTCTAAAAGTGCCCAACTCATTTTCTGGGGTGATTGAAATAAGTGCCTGTGACATGGCTGGCCCCTAATTGCCACTACCCATTAAATTAACACATTATTAGCTGAGCGTATTCTGTGCTAATTCAACTGCTCTACATTGTCTTGTTTAAAGGTTGTTTACTGATGAAATAATTAGATGTACAGAGGATTCTACTTATTGGAATCCCTTTGGGATATGGTGACTTGAATCTATTAACTAACTCATATAGTGATAAAGAGCCCTGAAAAAAAACATATTAAAAAAGACTTCTTTCACTTTACAGCTCCTCATCCCATTCAAAATTTGAATCTGCAAAAGTACAACCTCAGAATCTAGATGAAGAGAGTATTTTATATATTAAGATCTTGGATAACCTCCAGTAATTGTTCTTCGTTGATTTAACAAATGTGTAGGTATTTTGACTTTCTGTTTGGTCCTTGAAACTAAGCTCTAGAGGGATTACTTGAACTCTAAGTTCAGAGTTCAAGTGGATGTTGCATGCAAATGCAGAATCATATGGAACCATAGGGTGGAGCCCACCAGGGAAGAGCCCTGAGCTCAGAAATAGCTTGTTCCAAACAAGCCCTCTGAGAACCTGGCTATGACTGCCCAGTGACCCAATGTTGTAGCGCAGTAATACAGAGATACTGATTCATGTGTTTCTGCAGAGAATAATTATAGGAAGTTACCAAACAGCACAAAATCTATATAGAAAACAGCATTTCCCTGAAGAAGAGGTCTAAATACAAGTAAATTTATAGACTATCAGTCTAAATAATAATTTTGGTCCCCTTAACTAAAGATAAAGCTTCCCACAAATATCTTTTAAATGTATATACAGTCCATATGGTTGGAAATTTTAAAATATTCTAATAAATGGATTTTATAATTTGGAATGTATCACCTTATTTTTCCCTTTTTTGACTATTGTGTCACCCATGCACAGGATGGATCAATGCCAGGCTAATAAATAAATATTTGATTGATAGGTGAATTGATTGATTCTGCCAACCAAGAAAAACAATTGCTGATATGGCTTTATTTAAGATGTCTTTTGAATAAGACAATATGTATCTAAAATATCAGATTTTATCTCTAATTAAAACCATATCTAACTTACTGAAGAGTAAGATTATTTCTGGTTCAAAATAAGTCATAATTATATAAATAACTCATCATTGCAAAAATTATTCAGAGAAAAGTGGAGTGATTTGGTTTGCTTTATTCATTAAATAATAATCAAGATGAATTTCTGCGTTGGCCCAATAGGTAAATAGTTAATTGCTATAAACTTTTCCTTAAAAGAAAATTGAGGTGGAAATGAGAATTATAGATATAAATCATGTTTGCTTTATTATGGCACTTACATATTTAGTACAAATAGCTAGTATGGATCTTACAAATCTACATCAGGGAACTGTTTTGTTTAGTGTATTCATAAATCATTAGGAATTGGAAGTTAAAAGTGAACTCAATCATTTAACAAATAGTATAAAATAAGAATGTATAACAAGTACAAAGAATGATGGAGAGAAAATGAAAGCAGTATTTCTGTGATGAAAAAAAATACATGCATAAATTGATTGGATCTGCTTGGTCTATTCCAGCTGGTGCTAGCACATTTCATATTATGATGATGTGCCGTAATGAAAACTTTGGATATTTGGGGCATTCACCTAGGGCTCTCTCCTTTCCTTTCTTAACATAATTCTGATTTTGTCTTGGTCTGCCTTCAGTCCTCTGGACTTGATTTTGTTAGATGTATAAACAAGACACTTATTTTGTAGGGATGGAGAGCCTATGAAAGATTTTAATCTAGAGATGTTCATTACAAGATTGCATTTTAATATTTTTGTGGAGGTATATTACAGGGGTAGCCTTGAAGCAAATAGAACTGTTACTGTAGTTAATTACTACAATATTAGAGATGATGAGGACTTGAACTAGGGCAGATAACAAGAGAATGGAGAAAACAAGGTGAATTAAGAGCTTGTAAATGGAGGTATTTACAAAACTGGTTCCCTATTGGAAATAGGAAGTGAGGAAAGAAGAGGAATCTAAGATGACTAGGTAATCTAAGAAGAATGTAAGGAGATTTGTTTGCCTGTTTTGTGTACTGGTGGATCTGTTCTGCCCAGAACAGTTCCTGGCACATAGAAACTACTCAGTCAATATCTATTGAAAAAACTAATGAATGGATAGATGACTTAGGTGACTAGATGGATAGTGGTGCCATAAGTGAAGATGGAGAATAAAAAGCAGAAACAGGATGGTATGGGAGGATGAGGGAATATTTAACTTTAGAATTCTTTAGCATGAGGGAACTTGGAAATATTTAGAATTATTTACCAGGAATCTGGATAAACAGTTTTAACCAAATGATGGAGAAAGGATGGGACTGAAGATATTGACTTGAGAGTTAGTAACAGATAGGATATGGTTAAAGCTGTGGCCTTGGTTCAGATTATCTTGGAAAAATATGACTAGAAAAAGTTAAGGGTCAAGGGCAAATATCCAACACATGCTAATATTTAAGGAGTGTTTAGGGAAGTTGCAAATGAGAGTGAGTTTCCAAAAACTTGAACAATACTGTTGAATGTCTGAAATAAGCCTGGCAAAATAGGTATTGCTGATATGGCAATTAGGAGGTTCATTCATTCACTCATTCTTCCATCTTCATTCATTTAATGAACTGACATTTTTAACTATGAGTGGGCATTTAATAGACGTTTTGCTAGGTGCTGGGGCTGCAATGTTATACAAGATAGACATAGTTCCTGCCCCCTAAAGATTCTGCAATCTAGTAAGAGAGAGAGAATATAAGAAGTGAAATAAATAAATGGCATGAATTGATTTATGAAATTTATTATGAAATAATACATTTTTAGCAGGGGAAAAGATCATATTATAATAGAGTTATGGAGGGACAGAGGAGTGGCATACACTAGATTGGGTAAGACAATTTTCTTTAGGGAGATAGCCTTTAAGCTGGGAATTAAAGAGTCAGCCATGCAAAGATCAGGTGGAAGATCATTCCAGGCTAAGGAAAATTTTACTGGAAATTACTTAAGGCAGGATTGTGCTTGGTGAGCTCCAGTAAAAGAAGGGCAGTGTGGCTGGAGCATGGTAGGCAAGGGAGAAAGTGATGGGTGATGAGCTCAGGGAGAGTTGGGGGTTCTGCCGTGTAGGGATTTATTGGTCAGGGTAAAGAGTGGGGGTTTTATTCTAAGTGCAGTAGGAATGCCCTGCATCATTTGTATCTTTATATATCATCTCTAAGGCTGTTGTGGGGAGAAAGGGGTAATGCATCATTTGTTTCTTTATACAAGATCTCTAAGGGTGCTCTGGGGAGAAAGGCTTAAAGACAGGCAAGGTTGGAAGTGGGGAGAATGATTAGGAAATGGTGGTAGTTATCTAGGTGAGATGATGATGGCTTGGGTGGTCCTGGTGGGAAAGGAGAGGAATGGATAGATTTAAGCTCTCTCTTGGAGTACAGCTCACAGGACTACTGATACTAAATGCAGGATGAGGGCAGAGAGGAATGAAGTATAACAGTGAGTCTTCCTGACTGAGCATCTTGGGACATAGAGTGTCATGGTGTCCAAGACTGGGAGATGAGCAGTTTATATTCTATGAGATTTTCAAGTGATGCTGTCAGGTAGGCAGTTTATGTATGTGGTGCCCAGGGGAGGGCTTTGGGTTGCCATAGTGATCATTTTGGGCTCAGTTTCACTGGAATGATAGGGTGGTCGGTTGAGTGAAAGAAAGGTCAGAAATTGGAAACAAGAATTATAGCTTGTTATTTCAAGAACATTATCTTTCTCTTAACATGGTAGCTTGAGGGAAATTTAGGGATGAGGGAAGATTCTCTTTAAGATAGAAGAGCCTAGTGATTATCTATATGTCAAGGGCGTGGAGCCAGTAGAGAACAGCATTATGCCTTTTGGCCATTATTTGCCATTATCCAAAGGAAGCTTCATACATGTACATAAAAGGTTATAAACTATCTAAATTTATAAATATTATTTAAAAATTCTTCCATAATTTGACAATCTGACTTTGGAAATTTTGTGACCCTTAGGAAATCTTTGGAAAAAATAGGAGGGCCTTCAAGTTTTGAGTTGGAATCAAATGGAAACATGAATTTTGAAGTCAAGTGTTTAGTGAAGAAAGTAATCTTAGTTCCCTCTCTCTGTTATCTCCTTTGTGGGTTATCATGGGTCATATTTTAACATGTGGATAAAAAATAGTATTCTCCCCTACCCACTATGCTTATAGTTCATATGTATTCAGAGTTTCAACATTCATTTTAACAGCAGTTCATGCATAGCAAGTTAGTAAGGGAAATCTACTTGTACAACAAAATCAGAGTAAATACTTCTTTCAAAAGCAAATAGAAATAAATTGTAAGATCTGGTGCTATAGATTGTCCTTCTCCCTGCTTTTCATCATTAGTTGAGAAAATCATTTATAGACCCTTATATTAATATTATAGAAATTTACCTTCAAAGAGAACAGTTTAAATACTATTCTACATTTACCAGCTGTAAACATTGGGCAATCTTCCTCTAGACCGCTCTGAATTTCAGTTTTCATTTGTAAAATGGTAATAGCCGTATTACCCCCTTACAGAAGTCCTGCTAAAGCACCCTTTCCTTTTAGCCCCTCCTCCTGTCTGAATAAGTGAACACATCAAGAAACTGGATATGATGGTAAGGAAATTTATTGCAGTATTTAACATCTTTTTTCTTTTTCTTGTTACAAATATTCCCAAAGAGATTTTGGGACATGACTTTACATGTGTCCATTAGCATTAGGTGAAGCTCACTTTAGAGAGGCAAAGTGTTATCAGATAAAGTGTTCATTAATTTAAGGACAAAATAACATAAAGTGTCAGTTTCTAGAACATTATCTTACACCGAGTAGAAGTTCAAAAAATGAATCTGGAATAAATGAAAATTCATGGAAGTAGAGATAAAAAGTCCATAATAGGTTGGAAGAGAACTCACAGTGGAGGCCAGATCCAGTTAAAACAATTTGCTAGGTTTTTGAAAGCACATTGCCAAGTGCCCACTTTATAAAATATTAAAGGAGTAATCAGTAGAGGCAGAGTGCACGACAGGTCTAGGCAAGGGGTTGGAGGTGTAGACAAGGGTTTCTGGATTGAGACCAGGACAAGAAAATGGAGGTCAAACTGAACAAGGGCTACCCTCGTGAACAGAGCAGATGGCCATCTCCTTCGCCACGTCTGCCCAGCAAATTTTAGCACAAGATAAATATCCTAATGGGATTTCTTCAACTTCATACATGAATATTTGAAGGCTGCTGAATAATAATGAATTGTCTACACTTATCAATTCCACAAATACATGGTTTGAAAATCTGCTTGATCCCTTTCTTTTCTCATCAGTTTTCTCTCTCTCATTTCCTTCACTGTCTACTCCCAAAATTCCTCTTCCCAATCTTCCTATCCAACTCTTTCCTCTCACTGCCGGTGATCCATACCTGAGGCCATCAGGTGGGATGCTGGCCACTTTCTCACCTAACTATAAGATGATCTGTGCCCACACCTGGTCTCCTCTCCTTCCCTATAGTCTGCAAGGGCTGGGGTTCCTCCTCCTGTTCAGGACCAGCAGCTTCATCTCGAAACTTCACTCTGTTACTTCCTGTCCTCTCTGGGACTTTGTTCCCTCGGTCATCTCTCCTCAGTTTTATCTTCATCTGTCACACTCTACCTGGCCCTGCTCTTTATACAATAATTATCTCAAGTCTTTTTCATCAAGTACAGTCTCCCCCCTTGATTCAATTGCTTCCTTCCATATTTCATCCACAATTTTCGAGAGACGTCTATACTTGCTTCATCTACAACCTGCTGGTTTGTTTTCTGTTCATACCCATTTCCCAGATATGGTCTTGCTATGATCAATAGGGTTCCTAAATGTTAAATGCAATAAAGTTTGTAGCCATTATTTTATCAGATGTTTTTGCTGCAAATTTTTGACTCTGTAGACCTCCCCTCCATCTACTATCTATGCATGGCCTTCATCACAAGGCACGTAATTCTCTATTTTAGCCCAGGCTTTCAACTATAGCTTCATGCTTTGCTACTCTCTGCTTTTCTCTCTGTTGTTTCAAACTAAATTGCTTATATTCCTAACAGAGGCTGATCTACAGTTGTTATTTATGGTTTTCCCTCTGCCTTGAAAACCTCTTTCCACTCATCATATAAAAGGTCAGATATTATCTCTAAGATGATTTTCCCACGCTGCATAACATGTCCCAGTTTTATGCCCCTTCTGTGGGTTATCTATGATCATTGTCTCTAGAGTTCAGTTTCTTTATTCACCCAAATACAAATATAACACACACACACACACACACGTGCACACATACTTCCCCCCACTAAAGCATAAGAATCTTGGGGGTAAATGTGTGTTTTCCCCAGAGATTCGATTAATTCCTAAGATATGAGAGAGGTTCAAAAAATTAACTGAATAAACTAAAGAATAAATGGCTATATATGTATTTATTGCTGCTGGGGCTTTGGGTAAGTATTTTTCTAAAAGTACTGACAAAACAAAAATCTTAGTTCTATCTGATGTCTGCCCCTTCACAGTTAGAGGCTCATCCCTTTAGCTTACACTTTCATTTCACACTAAGAGCCTCACGGGCACAGTCGGCATTTAGAGTTAGAAGGAAAAACAGCTGGAAAAAGGAGATGCCCATATGGCAGGTCTTGCCTCCCAGAGATGTGTAGGAACCTTGAGAGAAAGAAACAGCACAGAAGGAAGGCAATATTTGCTAGGTGCTAGGGTATGTGGAAGTATGCTAGGTAGTATCTGTTTCACTGGATGAATGGAGAGGACTGGGACCACAGTCACACTTCTCCTACACTGTTGTCTTCCTGACTATTTTATCCAGGCAACAAGGCCCAAGAATATTACTTATTTCCTTTTGATTGTTAGCCATTGTACATTAAATTTTAAACAGCCCCAAAGGAATGCAATGCCCTACTTCTTTTGTCACTTTTTATAGGTCTTCTTGTACAACTGTGGGCTCAATGATAGGTCAATATAAAGCTGTCTCACAGACAGACTGCCTGCCTGACCAACTGACAGTATGACCAGACTGTGAGTTTGATGTGAAGGGAGGTGACAGCATGAAAGTAAGAAAAATAAAAGCAGAGCAGAGTGCCTGCACCACTCAGAAATATATGCATACACATCTGGGATGAAAAAGAGATCCTTGGACTAAAAATGTTTAGTCTTTTAAGTGTCTACACAAATCAATAAAGAATACAGAGCTTGTGCTAACTGATGCCTTCACAGAGATGCCAGTGCTCGCTCCTTTCTTGAGTCCCAAACCCCACCATCAATGGCACTGATGTCATGTAATCTGTCTATTAAATTTAGAAAAGAATTGTTCTGTCTACCTGCATGAAAAATTCATTGCTCCCTGTACTGTAAGTGGCTTTCTGTTTAATACAGGTATATCTTACTTGTCAAATTGCTTTTTTAGGTTAAGAATTTTTTTTTAATTCCCTGCTTTTATTTATTATCTTATTACATTTTTAACTGTTGATGTTTATTTTTTATTTGACATTCAATGAATTTGCTCTGGGTCTGCCTTTTTAGTGC
Organism: Tolypeutes matacus; assembly: GCA_026826555.1. NCBI lineage: Eukaryota > Metazoa > Chordata > Mammalia > Cingulata > Chlamyphoridae > Tolypeutes > Tolypeutes matacus. Next base: position 6,537,260 of record JAKSZT010053837.1, read on the forward strand.
TGGCTGATGTTTTATAACATATTGATTCCCAATATTTTAAACTGACCCACTGTTGATATAAGGATCACACTGGGAAGTACGATGTTTACATCTTGCTATGAATAGCAGATAAATGAAATAATAAAGGTTGTCAAAAGCTGAGGAATAAAGTAAGCCAGGTTCTTGTTTGCTCTCAAGGATGTATTGCTATGGAGCTTAGAACCAGCCAGCTTCATAATGCACAGAGTGAAGTGGTTCTGGGCAGCAGGTTACTATTTTAGACATTTGAAATGTTGAAGAAAAAAAAATTTTTTTTTAATTACTATTCCAAATAGGGTGCTTAATATTAGTGCATCAGAAAGCACTTTATTGAAAATAAAAACCTATTTCCAGCTCTGGAGACTGAACACTTAAGTTCATATCCTCTTTGGGCTGCTTTCTAGTTCTGTGGCCTAACCTTGAACAAGTCATTTACCCTGTGAGTGCCTCAAATTCCTCATATATAAAATTCAAATATAATACCTCTATGATCATCAATAGCATTAATTCAAGTAAGCATTCAGACTGTTGCCTGGTACATAATTAGTGTGCAATAAATGTTAGCTATTTTTATTATTACTATTATAATTAGTCACAAGGGAATTGCCTGTATAAAATTCTGCAAGTAGAGATATATTCTTTTAACCTTATTTCTGTATTTTTCCTTTGAAATAAGCAATGAATTGTTTCCACTTCCATTCTACTTCCTATGATTCAAGAAATGATTTATCTATTTCATCAAACCAGCCTCGATTTTCCAGATAGGGTTGAGTTCCCTTCTTTGGTCTCTCAAAGAACTTATCTCATACCTCTCTCGTGGCACTTTTCATAATGTATCATAATTTGTCTGCTCACATATCCATTTCCCCAAGTAGGATGGTGATTCCATAAGGACAAGGACAATGTCTTAGTTTTATTTTTTTTTACCTCCAGGACTGATGAGAACGGTTGTTCATTATATGTTAGTTGAACGATGGATGGCTCTGACTGAATGAAATAAGCTCTAGTGTAGTGCTTACCTGGAATTTCATTTCTCCTGGCCTCTTTGTCTATATTAGGCATTATTTTTCTAGTGTTCTCTGTTAACAGGTGTGAGATTTTAAAATTTAGTTTAATAGGATAACAATATGTAAGATAAAAAGTACACAGTGTATTTTGTAGCTTTGCTAATAGTACATACTGATTCTGACTCCAATCCTGGCCTGGCCAGTGTCGCCATCTTATCTGAGACCTTGTATTCTTTCCTTCACAGGGGATCTATTTTTGTACTCTTCAAAATAGTACTGAAATTCAGGTTAAAAACAAAAACAAAGCAACCAACTAATCAGCTATGGCCTTTACTTTTCTAGATCTGTATATCAAAGAGTATGTATGCTTGCTTTGAAACAGTCTCCTGATTTTGTTATCATACAGCATACATTGGTTTAGGATAGTGGTCAGTCAAACTTGTCTGAAATACCTCCTATGGCCAAGGTATAGGCAGTGGTACGTGAGAGGGCCAAGTTGGACAAGTAACCTTCCTAACAAACACTAGTGGGCAATTTTAGCCAAAGACCATGATATGTTATGAAAAACCAGAAAAGCTATGAATTTGGACATAATTTCTTCAAGAATCGACTGATGTTGACCTTAAGAAATTACAACTCAGATATAGTATGTATTAATTCTGTGTGACATTAAAGTTCAAATATCCTCATTCTTTTTTGGAGGTTTTAGTGATAACCATGCTGATATATGGAAAGAAGGAAACATCCCTGATAACTCTCTCTAAATGCTTTCTAGGAGCTGTTTTTTAGCAACAGCATATGCTATACCTTCCCTCACTTCAAAAGTGAACTGTCCCAACCAGCACATATAGAATTTATCTGCAGATCTATGGTGATCAGATTTTAATCAGACCTAATCTTCAAAAGGAGACAAGCTATGCTTATTATGCTTTGTTGCATTTAATATGCTCTAAAGCAGTAGTCATAGAAGTCATTTTGAGGTAATATAGGGAATTCATACACATACAAATAAAAAGACATCTTTACTGATTATGCCTAGCTAAGGATATATATAGGTGTATATAATATATACTTATTACATACATTGATGTTGCTAGCTAGTTTAAATTCACTTTGGACTTTATTCCACGTTTGGTTGCCAGCTGCTTTTCTTTTGTACGTTGTGATTAATTTCATTGTTGTTAGATTTTATGTTTCTGAAAGAGTCTTTTACTGAACTTAGTCAGAACCCTGGAAGGGAATTAGGAATCCAAGTTACTGGAGCAGTCTCTATTGTAGGCTGATCTACTCACTGAAATTCAATGGTCAGATAAAGACCATGAAAGAAGAATAAAAAATAATAACAGCGTTTTTTGCTTTTCAAATGCAACTCCATATAATAATGCTGCAGTTTTTGAAATATTTTATTTATTCTGTATTAACATACATTTCCAAGCTCTTAAGCGCCTGAGAAAATGAATTAAAAGGGATATGCTTTCTTGATTGGTATGTGAGAAACCCCATGGAATGTATAATACAAAAAGCTACATAGGCAAAATGTTTTATAAGCATGTTTAAAAGGGGAATCTATCAAGCCATTTCTATATGCTCCTGATTGCTGGCTTGTGTGCTGTGAAGAACAAAACTTCAACTCAAAATGCAAATCATACAGGAATCATAAAAAGGCACAACCCAACCCTGCTATCACAGTAATTAAGATTTTCCAAGTAAGATTATTTTCTTCTCTTTTTCCTTCTCTGAAAAAAAGCGGCAATTTAATAGGCCTAACAATTTGGGGATGCTTTTAGGATGCTGCAGGTAAAATTTATGCCACAATTGTCCAAAAAGAAAAGAAAAGAAAAATTTGCCTTTTTGTAGTATTAAGTCCCTCCCTTAATTAAGCCTTCTGGGGTTTCAGTGTGTTGATCTCATTTTAAACCAAGCTCAGCACAATTAGACACACTGAGGAGATGGGAGACAAGCAGGGTATACAAAAACATTTCAGACACAAATGCTTCATCCTGCAAGGCCCTGCTTTTCTCTTTCCATTTTTAAAAATCTAGGCTTAAATAAAGAAAAGGAAAAATTGATTATTTTCAGCTTGTCATACATCTCATTTGGAGTGGGTCAGACCTCCCCATTCACAATTACCACTAGTTAATCTTATCAGAGAGAAATTCAATTACATTTATCAAGGTTATTTCATAGACTCAAGCTATTGCTTAAAAAATGGATTTTAGTGTTAAGAATGTTCACATTGTGTTTCCTCAATTTTAAAATAAAAATAAAAAATAAAAAATTAAATCTTGCCTTTGCATCCACCTTATTAATATAGACTTGTAATAAAGTAATATTTGACAGCTTTGTGCAAAGGATTATTAATATATAGATTATGGAAGTTTAGGAGGGAGGCTCATAACTGTTAATAGACTTCAATTCTCAGCCTACACTGACATTTTAAAAAATCTAGTTTCAAATTTGATAACAGATTACCAGCTAGGCTGGAAGCCAACCACCTGATTAAGGCAATTTAAATGCTTGCAAAGTGGTGAGATTAAAATCAAATAAGTGCCGATTTTTTTCCCTGCTTCACTTATCTTTCCCTGGATTCGTTCCTTAACTACCAGGTGGTGAAGGACTCTGGGTAATTTTCCTCTGCGCCAATTACCCCAGGATGGTTTTTAGGGTGAAGCAGAATAATTACTGCACTATCAATCCAAAATGGTCTGCTTAATGTGTTTAAGAGAGATTTTGAGCCTTAGCGGGGAGGCTGCCTGAAGCGTGCTCTGCTCCTGGCGTCAAAGCCCACTCGGCCTACTCGGATAGCTAACCGTTCAGCGAGAAGGCAGCACACACCCAAGGTGAAAGAAAACAGGGAAAACTCCTGGGAAGCTGTGGGAAAGTTAATGAGCTGCTTCCAACGTGTGGCAGGCTGCAGTCGCAGGTGGCTGACAAAGCTAGGCAGGTTACGAAAATAATATTTATCATCCAGCTGCCAGGACTGTCTTTATCAAAAACTCTTACTAAAATCCATACAACAAGAAGAAAAACGGGCTTGAAAAGAATTTGAAGAGAAACAAAAACAAAAAACCCAAAGCAGCTGTGATTCAAACGCTACTTCCTTGCGGAGGGGTTAGAAGGTGGGAGACAGTGATTGAGTCTGGCAGCGGTTTTTAAACATTTAACTGCAAATAAAATGGAAAATAAGCAACTAAACCAGATTACTTTAAAAAAAAATCAAAATTAATCTGCAACTTTGAAATGACACCACTAAATTCTATTTTGTAGCAACCTCAAATTAAGTAGCATCTTCCATCTGTTGAGCAGGCTCTGAGTTTCCTTAATTGTCATTATTTGAATGTAAATTTTGAGTTTTAGCCAGTTTGTCCAAAGAAACACAACGCTAATTTAAAAGAAAAACAAATCGTTATCTGTAAGGAGGCGGCTGCTGTTTCTTCCTTTTAGTTATTTCTTTATGTTAGTCTTTAAATGATCTCTGCCTTCAGGGTGGTGATGGTTTTATTTTAAACTACTTGATCGAAGGCTGATTTATGATTTAGCTTAACAGATGGTTTGTGATAATTTGAGTCAAAGAGTTTTATTTTAGAAAAATTCAGCATTTGAAACCGTGTGTGCGTGTTGCGTGTGTGTGTCATGTTGTGCATGCACTTGTGTGAAAGCATGTCTGTTGTGGATGCGCATTCCTAGCTGCCTGTGTATCTGGCAGGCAGAGGTTCTGAATGCTGACCGCAACAGGGTACTATTCCATGTGAAACTGATTTATCAGTGCAACCATTCCTAGTGCCTTACTTTGGAAACTCGTTTCATCTGCAGGGGGAAAAAGGAAAGAAAAAAAAAAAAAGATAAATGAAAACAGATGGGAATGCAGACTGTCCTGGGTTCTAAGTACACATTAAACTACGTGTTGGAAAGAATACCCTGAACTTGATGTTGGTCGGAAGTGAACCCCTGTCCGTTCTGACGGATGCTCTGGTTTATATGGACGAGTATTTTGTAAGGCTTGCACACAATCCATTTAAGATTATCACATTAAACCATATTTACTTCAGAGGTCTGTAATAATTACATATGCACTTGAAAATCCCCAGGACTTTGGCTGCTGTGCCACAGATTTATACTCAAACATTTTCATTTGATGTGCAAAATGAGAAGTACTCTTTAGTGGCAAGACAATTATAGGATTCTGCTAATAAATGACTGCACTAGTAGTCATTTTTAATTGAACAATTATAGGATATTGCACTGTCAGTTGATTATAGAAGTCATTTCATAAATGTCAAAAATCTCTTTAAATGAATTATGAAGCTCCAAAATAACTCCAGCAATCAGCCAGCAATAACACAATAATCTGTTTACCCTGTTGTCAGCTGAACTCTTACCATTTTGTTGAGGGGAAGAGGCTGAAAGGAAAAGGAGAGCACAGTGTAGGCAGCCCTTTCGAAAGGATTATGCTTAGCTCTAGCTGAAGCAACCACCTAAGCTTTGATTAACACCAATTTGGAGTGTTCTCAACAGCTTGGCTATGTGGGGAAAAAAAACGTACTACAAAATTAAAGTCATCTGAAAAGATGCGTGTTGCAGACACATATGTGTGCTCTGTACGTGAAACTCTTCAAGACCAGGTGATCTATGAGCACGTGAGGAGGGCTGGGTTGAGCCCGTCTCCCCAGGACTCGACCACACACATTCATTTGCCTTGTTCCATTTACCTCCTCAGTTCTCTCTACCAAGGAGACTTGGATTGTGTCTTCCAAATGTTTCTTTAATATTAATCAAATATCACTTGAAAATTATACCCAGAAACATCATTCTTAATACCATAGAATAGCAGTATGAGAAACGGCTGCTGTTTGTTTCTCCTACTTTACTATTGGCGTGGAATGAGTGTGGAAGGATTATAATGATATAATATATTTTCAGAGGTGAGTTAATTTTCACTTAAAGAGAAGCACTCAGAACAGAATATAAGTTTTCTAAGATTTAATATGCAATTTTATTTTAAAATATTTTTTCTAGAACATGGCATGAGTTTTCCTTAAAAAGTGCACTCTTAACTTTTGCAAATCAAATTTTAGTGATTTAATATATAATTTTCAATATGCCATCATTTCCTATTTATGGTCTTCTACTTAACAGCACTCTTAATGTGTTAACTGTATATTAATTTTTCTGTGGTCTTCCAACAAAGTGATTTATATGCAAAAATGCCAATCTTTGGTTTTGGATAAAGGTATCATTTATAACTTTTGTGGACTGAAAACTTTTACAGCACAAAATAAAACCCTGTTTTTCTGTTTTATCAGTTGGAAATTATTTATATTGAGATTTTTTGAATGGCATCCACTCACTAATTTTACCTTAGAGCCTCCTGAGAGATCATAAGTTTACTCTACTTCACTTAATATATATGGGAGATACAGGATAATGCCCCATTTGTTCTTTTCAGGTTGCACCTTCCTCAGTGAATGATAACACAGCAGACAAATTTCTTAGTCCCTAAAATAGTCTTTTGATTTGTCTTTCCCACCATTGTCAGCAGGTCCTCAAGATTATTCCATATATATTCCCAATTGTCTAAAAGAGATCAAAGTGATTCTACCAAAATATAAATTGTAAAACATTGAGAAAACACTAAGAACGCAGGAAAATTACTGAAAAGCCTAGAACAGTGGTTACAGTACATACTTATGATAGGATTGGATGGCATCCTTATTTCTAACAAGACCAGACCAAATACCCATGGTCTTATATTTCTCTTATCATGATCACTGCTGGCATACGAAGAGAAAACTCAAAGGAGCAAAGGAAAATCTCTGTAAAGCCCTCATGGTGTCTTGAGAGAATTGGAAGAAAAAGAAAAAAACATGCCTGGGTATCTGGTAGCTAGAACAGACTCACAACTGGTTTGCATGGCATTGCTGGTGACATGGGCATGACTTCAGATGAATTTGCTTGTATGACCTGTCCCTACATATTTTTATCCAGTGTTATACAAAATGACTATTGCCTTAGAAAAATCTTTTGAAATTTGGTGGCATAGGTAGTTCTTGCAAGGATTATACATGCTTAGATGAAAAGCCTCACACCTAAAGTAAATTCCTGTTTATCTGTAATAAAAGAGGGATATTCTGTTAACTGTTATTAAACCGCATTGTTTTCTCTACTTTCAAAGAAAAAAATACACTAATATAGGATTTTATTGACTCTGGCATCATCATTGTTAGAAATACTACTATTTTTTTATGTATCGCCTCAGAAAGAAAAAGCTGTTAATCACATTGGTTGTAACACATATCACGATATGAAAGATGTAAGATGTTAGCATCTGGGGAAAAAGTATCCCTTAGCATAGTCAAAATATACACTCTTTGATGATTCAAAAGGCATTTCAGCGTCTTGGAATGCTTTAAATTCACCCTTATTACCAGAAATATCATAGCAAAATGGAGTAAAACAACATACGCTGTTTTTTTATATTTTTTATAAAGTGATATTTTTAAAAATTAAACTTAAATAGGGTATTATGTTGTGTTTCTGGCCTCAAAGTACAGTTTTCTTTACTGCTGTTGGTCAACTGAATATCACATATATATGTTTGTGTGTATACACATTTATATCTAAAAATATATACACTTTGACATATATACAAATATATACATATATATGTTTATACACACACTTAATGACAAATTTTTTACAGATTTCCATGCAATTAAATATTCAAAACTTATTGTAATAGATCTCTAGTGATAAATAAATTACAGAAATAAGAATAGAAAGTTATTGATACATAGCAATTAGGAGACAAAATTAGAAGTTTCAAATTCCTGATTAAACAATTCTTGTCTATTTTTCTCCTTAATGAATTTTCTTTTCTTTGATATTTGCTGCCCACCTCTCCTCCCAAATTAGTAATCTTGAATAGGGGCCAAATGTTTGCTTATTTATATCAATAGTATATTTCTAGTCATACCAAATGAAGAAAGAATTTTAAGGCCACTATCCTGGAAGGTAGTAATTAAAAGAAAAAAACTACAACCACATTGAGTATTGCCATATAATTTGAGCATTAAAATATCGGTTAGAGATTCAGGAAACATAGACTGATTCAATCAAACAGTTACTATCTAAACCTTTTCCCTAATCTTTTAAGGACTGAAGAGAAATGCATAAATAGAAAAGTTATTAAGAAAAAATAGCTAGGATAGATGGGATTTTAAAGCATTTGTAAGGAGCTAACCTGCAATGAATTGTGTATTACAGGCAATATTTGGAGAGCCTTCTGCATTATTTAAAACTACCATAAAACATTTTCTCTCTAAAAGCCCATTTTTCAATATTTTAGTCATAAAGCTGAAAGAATAATTAAGAGAATTGGTCTGGTTGGTTTTCAATTTCTGAATGTTGAAACTCAAGTGTATCACATGCTGCCATTCTAAGACTTTTTAAAAAGGAGCAATGATTAAAAAAACAAAACAAAACACGAAAACACTTGTTACATTCGGCAAACTGCAGTCCAAATTGGGAAATAAGTAGGTTTTGCTTTTCCTTAGTTTTCCTTTTCTTTTTTTTCCGGCCTTTTCCACTATTTTTCTGCTCCCTTTCCCCACTTCGCCCTAGTCCCACCCCTTCTATTTTGGTATGCTGCCACTCTCATATTGACCGGTGGCACTTCCTGTGTGAGACTTTTCTTCTTTTTCTATCGTACTCGCTGTCAGCTCTAGCTTCTAGAACAGGGGTTCTTGACAAGGGGTCCATGAGCTTGAACTGAAATTCAAAAAAACATGATTCTTGTGGGGACATGTTGGTACGGGTGTGATACATTTATTAAACAATATACAGTATTTTGTGGACTTAGTAAGGGTTCTGTGGTTTTCACCTGACTGGCAAAGGGGTGCATGGAACAAAAAAGGCTAAGAACCCCTGCTCTAGATGCAAATAAAGCATTACTAACATTCAATGTCTCCCTCAAGCTTTTTCTATTTCTCATTCACAAGCCCCACACGATGTACTTATAGGTCTACTATAAAATATTATTTTTAGTTTTTTTCTAACTTAAAGAATCTGAGTTACAATTTGTTCATTCAGCAAGATTTTTAATGATAGCTTTGTTAAAGAGTATATCTAAACTACCCACGTAATGGCACTCTCATTCAAATTCCCTAGTTGTTTGGAATACCACCTTTCCCAGCCACTTTTCCTCTTGTATTCGTGGGTATATGTTACATGAAACCAGCTCTCTACATACATAAGATTATGTTTAATTTACAGAAACATAAAAATAGTTTAATGTACAGAAACATAAAAATAACACATAAGTAGCATTAAGCAAGTAGCAGTGAATGATGCTGAGAATTCCTGGGGACATATTAGTCCCCAAATGTTCATTCGTCTCATTTATGTCACTGTTGATGGGATAGAGAATCCTCATTCCTGGTACAGAGATCTTCTCTATGGTTGCTAAAGTTCATACACTTAATTTCCCAATTTTCTGTAGCTCTGCTGAATAAGTGCCACCAGTGTGAGTCTGCGGTGAGGGGTGATGTAAGAAGGTGACTTGCCCAGCTGGGTGTACAATCTTTGGTTTTACATGCCCACTCATGTCTCTGGCCTTTGCTGGCATAAATACATGCTAAATAATAGGAAAGGTAGGGAAATATTACCCTTAGATCCATCCCAGAGATGCTGTCTTATTTAATAACTGTCTTGTCAGAGTGTTTATGTACCAAGGAAAAAAAATATGTTCTCCCTCTCCCAAAGAAAAGACCTAATAAATTACAATGTGTTTCTTCTGCAATTTCAAAAAGTGAAATACAGGCTTTCAGCCCTTATATTTGTATCAGCTTATATTCTGGTGGAGTAACATAGGAAAATGTTGGAGAGAATCCGAATGGCCTATTCAGTGAGGTTGGCCAAGAAAAATGAAAGTACTGGTGAATGAAAGATCAAAAAGAGGGAGGGAAGAAACCAGAAATCTAGTGGTCAGTTTAATGGCTGTTTAGAGAAGAATGGAAATCAAGGAATTTATTGAGAACAAAGAGAATAGACAAAATTCTCAATATTAATTGGTGCAAAACCAAAGCACAATGACAGTATCATGATTTTTGGTTTACTGATGTGAAAGCAAATTCCTCTAGGTGTTTAAAGTTCATAAAATTAAAAGCATCAATGGAACTAGATGTTTACATGCTTTTAAATGTAAAAACGTGACTATATTACAGAGTCCCAAGGAAGGACTTAAGGACTGTAACATATACATGGTAAACATATATTATCATCACAGTACGAAACTTTATCCAGTCCTGATCATGTTGCTTCTTTGCTGCTGGCCCCCTCACCCAGTGCTTGTCTCGAGTCTCCACCCTGATGTGGCCGGTCAGTTCCAGCTTCAGTCCTCTTCCGTCATAAAAGCGGAATGGAGCGCCCAGGCCCACCACCTCTGCACAGCATTGTCCCACACTCTCTGACTTTGAACTACAGCTCTTTAGATTTTTAACCATCAACTTTACAACGGAGAATGGCCCTGTTCTTGGCCTAATTTCAGATTGAATTCCCTCCACTCTTCATCCCTAAGAACATCAGAAGCTTTTCTCCTTAGGTCCAAGTTCAATCTTTAATTAAATGGAGGAAGGGAAGAAAAATTGGGATGGAGTGGATGGTAGGTGCAGGAATTGAAGAGTGATAAGAAGCTGGGTGGGCTGGTGGAGAGGGCATTTTGAAAAAGGGGTAGATGGTAGGCAGCAGAGTAAAAGGAGGTAAGGGCAGGAGAGTAGGGTAAGAAGGGTAAGTGAAACTGTTGTCTGATGGCTGTACAGGTGGAATAACACACACACATATGCACACATATATATATATTGCATTTTTTAAAACAAATTTGTCTTATTGATACATATTAATAAAGCATAAGTCCATCCAAAGTGTACAATCAATGGTATTTGTTATAATCATAGTTGCACATTCATCACTTTAATTATTATTAGAGCATTTTCATTACTCCAATAATAATAAACAGGAAAACAAAAACTCATCGCCTCTGAATCTCTCTATGCTTCCCCTGCCATGCATAGCTGCTGTTCTGTTTCCGTCTCTCTAGTGTATTTTTTGTATTTATATTTTGTAAAAGCAGTTTTATATATGCAGTATTACTCATATTTGTATTCTTGAGGTCTCACTAAGTTATACAGTCCTATATTACATTTTTAAGCTTTTCTTCTAGTCATATACATGTCCTTAGCCTTTCCCTTTCAACCACTGGCATACCCATATAATAGCTCTTGTTAGTTACACTATGGTGAGCTCTCACCATTTCTATTCATTTCCAAAGATTTACAAACAACCTTTTCAACAATTTGGTACAGATTAACCCTAGTTTTCCATTCTCTACCCCCGTTCTATTTTATGGTGACCTATATTCTAATTGTTAACTCTATGAGTTTACACAATATATTTATTTCATAATAGGGCAATCATACAGTATTTGTCCTTTTGTGTCTGGCTTGCTTCATTCAACATAAGGTCCTCCAGGTTCATCCATGTTGTCATATGCCTCACGACTTCATTTCTTCTTACAACTGTGTAATATTCCATCATGTGAATATACCACAGTTTGTTTATCAATTCATCAGTTGATGGACACCTGAAAAGAGTTTGTTTCAAACTTTTGGCTATCATGGATAACACCGCTGTGAACATCGGTGTGCAGATGTCTGTTCGTGTCACTGCTCTCAGTTCTTCTGGATACAAACCTAGTAATGGTATTGCCAGGTCACATGCAAATCTATATTCAACTTCCTTAGGAACTGCCAAACAGTCCTCCACAGTGGTTGTACCATTCTACATTCCCATCAACAGTGAATAATTGTTCCTATTTCTCTACATCCTCTCCAACATTTACAGTTTTCCAACTTTTTAATAGTGGCCAGTCTAATAGGTGTGAAATGATATCTCATTATAGTTTTGATTTGCATTTCCCTACTTGCTAGTGATACTGAGAATTTTTTCATGTGTTTTCTTCGCCATTTGTATTTCTTCTTTGAACAAATGTCTATTTAGGTCTTTTGCCCATTTTTTTGAGTAGTTTGTCTTTTAATTGTTGAGTTTTAGTATTGCTTTACATTTCATGGATATTAAACCCTTATTGGATATATGCTTGCCAAATATTTTCTCCCATTGAGTCGGCTGCTCTTTCACCCTTTTGACAAAGCCCTTTGAGGTGCAAAAGTGTTTAATTTTGAGGAGGACTCATTTATCTATTTTTTGTTATTGTTACTCTTGCTGTGGTGTAAGGATTAAGAAACAACCACCTACCACAAGATCTTGAAGACTTTTTCCTACATTTTCTTCTAGGAGATTTATAGTTGTTGCTTTTATATTTAGGTCCTTGATACATTTTGAGTTAATTTTTGTATAAGATGTGAGATAGGAGTCCTGTTTCTTTCTTTTGTGTATGGATGTCCAGTTCTCCCAGCACCATTTGTTGAAGAGAGTGTTCTGGCCAGCTGGGAGGGCTTGACAGCCTTGTCAAAAATCACTTGATTGTAGAAGTGAGGGTCTGTTTCTTAGTTCTCAATTCAGTTCTATAGGTCAGTCTGTCTTTATGCTAGTACCATGCTGTTTTTATCACTGTAGCTAAGTAACACATATTGGCATTTTGATACTCAAAAATGCCAAGTGATACCAGAGTATTGAAAGCCAGTAATGCAATCATTAGCTACAATATTGGGGCCGAAACTCAAAAATGTCTCAGGTTTTAGGCTTTAAGGATACACACAAAATGTAACAATTGTTGATCTAGTGCCCAGAGAAGACACTTTGAGCCAGCATGCATATGACAATTTACCTTCCAAAGAATATCTTCAAATAACAGTGAAACTTTCCATGTCATAATGACTTTAAAAAAAAAATTCTCTAATAAAACGAGAGAGATTGTACAGAGACAGGAGCACATGGTTAATTGGCATTCATATTCCTGAGCAAACTTGTAAATAGTACAATTCTCACAGGAATGAAATCAGTTGCACTGTGGGTAACTTTAGAATTCAAAGGTGCCACAGTTCTTCACTCTGTGTTGATGGAACTGAACGGCATTAACCTTTTCACTTGCACTAACAAAGACAAGTGAAGACAAGATGTGCTATGACTCCTGTAATTTTATGTTTTGTTTTTTGCCCAGGGCCTTCTACAATTATCCCACACTTCAGAACTAATTTCTCTACACATTTACCTACATTGTTTTTACACTACTCCTGCAACACCACAATCTCATTAACTCTTTTTTTTTTTTTTTGCTTTTGCTAAGGGAGGACTTAGAAGGACATAGATGAAATAATTATGCAGTGATATAATATTGAGCAAATCTTTGTAACTTTGGCAAGTATGTTGGCTGGCCCTCATCCAAAGGAAATGATCCCCCCCACTCTGTTTTATAAATAAGATAACCCTCTACTGCTTAAAGCAGCAACACTGACTATTGTTCTCCTAATCCTCGATTAAAAATCAGGCTTCTTGTTTTTAGGTAGGGGCTAGAGGAAAAGAGAATATTAAATTGAAATATAGGTATTGAGTTCTTTTTCACCAAAAGGAATTTCATTACTTAAAAGTTTATTTCTGTACTTGTTTTTAAATTGAAATATATGTGTATATACATATACATGTAAAATACATACATGTAGGCATATATAAATATATTTTAGTTCATTTTAAAATTAAAAAATAAACTGTTTAGCACCGAGAACCAGCTACTTCAGATAGAAATGAAAGTGCCCATCTTTCTGCAGGTCTCAAATTACTTGATCATTGCAGAGGGATAGAAAGTTGCATTTAAAGACAATTTACAGTATGGGAGGTTAACTGTATTGAGAATCCCTTGACTGCAATGAGAAAAGATTACCCAAATAACTGCAGAAAGTTAACTCTGAAAGTACAGGTGAGAACACTTTCTTTGACTACAGTTAGATTTACTTTTTGATCATAAGTAGGCTGTACAGTAAGTTTTTATAAAAAATATTACAACCCAAATAAGAATTAACAGCAGTTGGAGTCCAAACTTCAGTGGTAAGAGTTGAGTAATCATGTTCAATTAGGTAATACACTTAAAATGGATATTCTCCAACTAGAATGTACAATGGGAAGGACAGCTAATATAAGGAACAGTCTGACTCCTTCATATGTAACACATGTGTAGGGACTGGGAGTAATTATCTAGAACAGGGTTTTTAACCTTTGTTGTTCAATGGACCCCTTTGCCAGTCAGGTGAAAACCATAGAACCCTTACTAAGTCCACACTACACTGTGTATTATTTAATAAATACATCACACCCATGCCAACATGTCCCCACAAGAATAATGTTTTTTTGAATTTCAATTCAAGCTCATTGACCCCTTGTTAAGGAGAGATATAATGGAGGACATGTAGGCTGTCTTCAAATATTTGAAGAATTGTCATGTAGAAGAGGGAGAAAACAGAATTTGGGCCAATAAGTAATATGGGGGGTTAATAATTGGAAGAACTCATGAAGAATAGATATTAACCTAAAAAGCATATTGTCATCAAATACAAACCTGGATGACCATCTATTGGAAGTGTTGTTGGAATGATTTTCTGTGTGGAGGTTGTACTAGATGGCCTCGAAGATAACTTCCAACTCTAAATCATATGAACCAGTTTTCTGTTAGCTGTCATTCTCGTCATTGGAATTCTAAGGAAAGTACAGAGCATTTTGCAAGCCATGTTTTGTGGAACACTAGTGCCTGGTGGGTGTTAATATGTGCTCTGTGAAACAAATGACTCTGTGGTCACATTAGTTTGGGGAACATTGTATACTGTACCTCCTTCTAGGAGAATAAAAATGCCTATTGGTGTAGTAAAAGTTATGAGCAGACTTGAATTAAAAATCCTGTTTAACTTGATATAACCCAGCATTCTCTGAACTTAATTGAATATAGACCACTTTTATAGTACACCAATTTGTAACCTGAAGAAACAGTATGCTTTGGAATATTAGTTTTGGAAATAGCAACTAATATACAATAAAAGCAACCCTTTAAATTGTTGCATTTTAACACATTTTCCAAATGTTAAATATACAAGGGAGAAGATTTACATGTATAAGAAAGATCATTTTCACAGTAAGTTAGAATGTTATTACAAAGTCTCCATAACAACTGCCTTTTAAATACAAACCAAACTATATACATTTTAATTTTTTGTCCTAATTCCTCATAATTAAATTTCCAGTCAATGAATCTAACTTCAGCAAATTTTTAATTGAAGCTAGTGAATTGCTGCTTTTGTTTTGTCTGATGATTTTATATGTACAAATCAATTATATTAGTAAGAAATACCCTTCTTTTTACTTTTATCATTACTTTCACTTTTCCACTGTAAATTATTTTTACAAAGAATAATGGTAAAATGTATAAAATATTAAAAAAAAATTACATAAGCACTTTTGTAAAGATAAAAATGGTGACACTATTGACATTGAACTGTTGTCAGGAAGACAGTGTCCCCATGTGATAGCTCAAAATCCCCCTTCACTAGCAATGTTAAACATCTAAATTTGGCTTATAAATTTTGGTTTAGAATTTTTAATGCACAGTAAAGAGATCTTAAGTATATTATTTAATATCCACCAGTATACTATTAGAACCATATTGAATTATTTTGATTATGAAAATATAAATTCAAAAGTGGTCATATGAGTTTCAAATAATGTAAAAACTTGTTGCTTCATTTAAAATTTCATTGCTTTTTCTCTGGTACGTTCTTCTTTGAATTCATTCTCAGAGCTTACGTTAGCTCTCATGAATGAGATGAGGCCATCTCGTCCTAATTTTTAAAAAAATTTTCTTCAATCATTCTACCCCTGTAATCCTATAATTCTATGGATATTCTTTTTGATCAATTTTGAACTCCAAAGGGAAATTTTAGAACTTATCATCTTTTGAAAAGTTAATTTTCCCCTCCATTGTGCCCCATAGCACTTTGTAGCTGCCATTATTCAAGCATTGTGTCGAATCTTAATCATTTTTAGTTACCGTCCTGCTTTATTGTAACAATGTAAACTCCACTGGGATAAGGATCATATCTTATTTGTCTCGTGTATCTGCAGTTTCCATCACATAATAATGTTTGTTGAATGAATGAGTACATGAATGAAGACCGCACCGGGGTGTCTGTTGAAACCCCAGTACTTAGTTCAGTTCCTATGATGGTGAAGTTCATGTGCCAACTTGGCCAAGTAATAGTGCCCAGTTGTTCGGTCAAGCAAGCACTGGTCTGATTGTTATAGTGAGGACATTTCATGGACCTCAATCATCAGTAAGTTGATTGTATCTATGGCTAATTACATATACAATCAACTGAGGAGATTGCCTACAACAATGAGAGGCATCTTCTTCAATCAATTGACAGCTTTAAAAGGAGAAGTGGTGATTCAGCAGTCAGAAGAGATAATTTCCATCTCGAATTCAGCCAGCCAGATTCTTCTGGGAAATTCACTGAAAAGCTTCATTGGAGTTCTAAGCTTACAGCCTATGCTATGCAATTTGAACTTGCCTACCCCCACACTCACATGGGACAATTTTTATAAGATCTCATAATAATTACAAATATCTCCTGTTGGTTCTGTTTCCCTGGAGAACCCTGACTAATATAGTCCCTGATAGATAGTTAGGCATCCGTGATTGTTAATTGTTTCTTGAGGTCAGGATCCATTGTATGATTCATTTTTATATACCATCCAGTAATCCCTATTATTTTGTTATACATTTAGTATGTACTCAATAAGATTTATTGGATGAAGGAATGAAGAAATTGATATTGTGATTTATATTCAGTGATTACACTCTTGTCTTTCTACTCATGCTGCAACCTTGGAAAAGTGGGTTTCTTCACAATTCTTTGCAAAGCACTCCTTTATTGAAAGTCACAATAATCTTTTAGTTCTCAAAACCGTTGGTCTACAGCATGTAACAATGCTAAGTAAGCCAATTATCTTGCAACTGTTCATGAATTCCATGAAAATATACTATTCTGGTTCTCCTAAGTTTCTGATCACCTTGTTTTCATTTTTTTTTTTTTGGTAGCTTATCTTCCTTATTCTGCCACCGAAATGTAGGCATTCATTAAGATTTAATTGTTTATTTATCTTGCTTCTATATATCTTTAGCAATTTTAATAAATCCTAATTTAAATGATAATCTTATTATCACCACTCTCTCATATTTCATTTCCATGATGTCACTTACCTGCTAGACCTTTCTCCATGCTGGGATAGTATAGAGCCTTAACTCACTACAGCTAAAAACAAAATTTCTAGAACTCCCCAAAATTTTCTAGAACTCTTCCATTGAGATTCCATCATTTCTATTTTTGACAGTCACATTCTTTTAATTACTATAACTTTGGCTTTTTCCATTATTCATTAATTCTATTGATGTTATATGAGTGCCTACTGGGTTCCAGGCACTGCTCTAGATATTAGAAATATAGCAGTGTATAAAACAAGTCCTTGTCCTCATGGAGCTTGTATGCTAATGAGGGAGATACAAATAAAGCATAAACATGTAAATATTATGATAAATGAGATTAGATGTGCCCTGGAGAAAAATTAAGTAAGATAAAGGGAATGGGAAGGATGAGGGTGCTTGCCATTTTATATGGGATAGTCAGAGAAGATCTCTTGGATAAGGTAACATTTGAGTAGAGACCTGAATTAGAAAAATAGCTGTGTAGATATGTTGATATCTAGTGAAAGTTGTCTAGGCAGAAGGAAGGATAAGTGCAAAGTTCCTGAAAAAAATCATGCATAGCTTATTCAGGAATAGCAAGAAGGCAGGATGAGGAAGGGGAAGAGGTAAAAGATCAGATTTGAGAAGTAGAGGAGAACCAAGACTTCATATACCTTTGCGAGTACTTTGGCTTTTACTCTGAGTGAGATGGGAAATCATTAGAGGGTTTCAAGCAGAATTGTTAAATGATTGCTCTAGCTACTGGGTTGAAGTAGATGATAGGAAGATAGAATAAGTGGTTAAGAAGTTACTATGATAATCCAGGAGAGATGTGAGAGTGGCTTGGATCAGGAGATAGCTGTGGAGGTGGTGAGAAGTGACTGACTTTCAAATTTCCTTTGAATATAGAACCGATTGGATTTTTCTATCAAGTATGACGTGTATTATAAGAGAAAGAGTAAAGTCAAGACTAATTGATTTTAGTCCTCAACAACTGAAGAATGTAATTACCATTTATTGAGCCAAACACAAATACAAACAGATCAGGCTTGTGGCAGCCATGTTAAGTTTGAGATGATTATTAAGTATCAAGTGGACATTTGGGTAGGCAATTGGATGTAGGAGTCAATAGTTCAGCACAAATTTATGTAGTTGGGAGATGTGACTTTAAAAGAATAAGACTATTTGAGATCTCCTTGTTTTACGATATGACCTGAAACTTCTGCCCTTGAGTACTTTATTTCTACCTGTACAAATCCTACACATACAGTATGATTTTCCTCAAACATATTCTAGATAAAGTTTTTCCTTATCTACCCCATAAAAGAAATGTCTCCTGCATGTAACTTCCCATAGTATATTATTTATGGCAATATAAATATTCTTCCTTGTGTTATACTGACTGTGCATGTGTGTATTTGCATATTTATGTGTATATTACCTGTCCTAATAGATATATTAAACTCTTTTGAGAAGGTACTGATATGTCAGAACAAGTTCCAAAGTCTCCAAGATTGTATCTTGTAGATAGTAGGCATTCTATAAATATGTTTGAATGAGTGGACCCTTGAGTTGATTTGATGATGAAAGTTTTCCTGAAGAAAATGAGGAACATAAACTAGTGGGAAAAGATGAGCTGGCCATTCTAGATAGGAGTAGATGAGTGTTCAGGTATGTATTTTCATGAATACATACATAACCTGTTGCCGGTGTAAGTAGGTTTGTATAAAATGTATAGGGATGCTGTTTCTAAGAAATGTGGTCAGTGGCCTAGAATGGGAAACAGTTGCTGAAAGGCTCAAAGGATAGGTTAAAGTGGCTAAATTTCATAAAGCAGATAAAAAGGGAGCTATTATAGGTGCTGGAGTACGGACATGCCCTGATGAAAGCTGAAACTGAGGAAGACTACTTTTTTTTTTTTTTAGTATCTTTTAATATTACATTTAGTGAAAATTATCACTCATGTCCTAAAAGAATAAAATGTATTGCCTTATTTTATGCTTAAATTATTGTCAGAAAGTGACCTAGACATAGGAGATAATTTTGTTATACAGATACATACACATACATAGATATATGCACACAGAACCCACATAATATTTAAATATAGTAATATTATGTGTGTGGCAATTTGAGTCTTTTGTGGAGCCCAGAAAATCCTGTGTTTAAAGTTAATATATTCCAGTGCATATAAACCTATTGTAGATAGGACCTTTTGATTAGATTCTGTTAAGGGAATTTCCTTTTGATTAAACTACTTCAGCTGAGAGCCTTTGATTAGATTGCAGAACCCATGGTGGGTATCAATCCTCTTACTGAAGTCATTTGTAAACAGGAATAAAAAGCCACAGACACAGAAGGACCCAGAGAGAGAGAAGCCTCGTGAAGTTGATAAGCACTGGAGAGAGAAAAGCCACAAATGGAGCAGCCCGAAGCTGAAGGCAATGAGATCCAGAAAAGAGGGAGAGACCAGTGGGCCAGCACTATGCCCTGCCATGTCCTGATGGCCCACAACTACAGCTCTGTGAGAAAGCCTGGATGATGATGTCTTGATTTGGACACTTTCTCAGCCTCAGAACCATAAGCTTTTAACCTAATAAATTCTAGGAAGCAGATGTGGCTCAAGCGATTGGGCTCCTGTCTACCACATAGGAGGTTCAGGGTTCAATTCCCAGGGCCTCCTGGTGAAGGCGAGCTGGCCCGCGCGGAGAGCTGGTGCAGCAAGATGATGCAACAAAAAAGAGACACAGAAGAGAGACAATAAGAAACACAGCAAACCAGGGAGCTGAGGTGGCGCAAGAGATTAAGCACCTCTCTCCCACTCCAGAAGGTCCCAGGATCAGTTTCCGGTGTTGCCTAAAGAGAAGGCAAGCAGACACAGAAGAACACACAGTCAGCAGGCAGCGAGAGCAAAAACAACGAGGGGTGTGGGGGGAGAAATAAATAAATAAATCTTTAAACTAATAAATTCCTATTATAAAAACAGCCTATTTCTTGTATATTGCATTGGCAGCACTTAGCAAACTAAAATAATATGTTATACATTTATATGTTTATTATATATTATAAAATAATCCCAAAGATAGATAAAATTCAAAATGAAAATGCATATTTGCACTTAGAGATTCCCCTACCTAATGACATTAATTTACTCTTACATGCATATTGATTCACATTCCCAGGGCATATGCCAGATTATAACTAGGAAATGCATCAAGAATCCTACAGCTGTGCAAGAATTTAACTTTGTGATAAAGTTATAGCATGTGGCAGTTTGAAGTTCTTTTGTGAATCCTAGAAAAGATGATGGTTTTGAACTAATCCATTCCTGTGGGTGTGGCACCCTTTGATTGCATTAGATTCAGTTAAGGGATCTTGATTATATCAGTTGAGTAGATTGCTTTTGTTTGGACTATGTCAGTGATGCATGACCAAGTTTGGGTCTGTACCTTCTTATATATAAATGAGACACAGAGAAAAAAGACATACAGTGAGAGAGAGGGCTCCAGGTTTGCCTACAGCTGCAGAGAGAGAGAGAAGTCCCAAGTGGCTCAAGAAAATGAAGCCAGGGAGAGAGGCCCAATTGGGCTGGAGGAGAAGGTAGAGAGAGACCACCAGACCTGCTATCTTGCTACATCGCATGGCAGGACTTCAGGATCTGCCAGCAGCCAACCTTTGTTGAGAAAGTATTTCTGATGATGCCTTGATACAGACATTTTAATAGCCTCAGAACTGTAAGATTTTTCCCTAATAAAATTTCCATTATAAAAGTCAACCTATTTCTGGTACGTTGCATTGGCAGCCTGTGACAAACTAAAATATAACACCAACATAGAAGTTATCTTTTAGCTTCAAAGACCAAATTATTTTACTTTTCTGGATTACTTTTCCCACTGCTGAAAGAAAGCCATCAACTAAAAGATAGTGGCTTGTTTGGGAAACATAGCATCTTGATATGGAAAGAACGATGGAAAAACTCTATGGAAGCCAAATTCTTGTGGAAGATATAGCCCCAAATAAGGACTTTTTAAAAATTACTTTCCAGGGAAGCGGCTGTGGCTCAATCAGTAGGGCTCCCGTTTACCATATGGGAGGCCCCGGGTTCGGTTCCCGGGGCCTCCTGGTGAAGGCAAGCCCGCCCGCACGGCATGGTTAGCTGACCCAGCGAGCACAAGCAGCAAGGGGGGGATAAATGAATAAATAAATAAAAAATCTTAAAAAAAAAAAAAAATTACTTTCCCTTGCTAGATTCCTCTTCCCAGAAGCAACTAGCTAAAGAAGAGCATGCTCCTGAAAGTTTCAAATTACTTGCTTATGTTAAGGATACTGGGTAACCAGCTGAGTAACAAGCACTTGTAACTCAGAGTCTTTTACCTTTTGAATTGACCCTAAGCAGCTCTGAATATTTTGTTTTAAAATTTTCTATTTCTAAAGCTTTACAAGCAGCCTAAATAGAAATTCTGTACAAGTTAACCATCAACTTCCCATTCTCTAATCCAATCTATCTCCTGGTAACCTATATTCTAGAGTCAAACTCTAAGAGTATGCATATTATAATTAGTTCATAACAGTAAAATCATACAATATTTGTCCTTTCCTGTTTTGTTTTGTTTTTCACTCAACATAATGATCTCAAGGTTCATCCATGTTGTTACATGCATCAGGACTTCATTCCCTTTTATGGATGAATAATATTCCATTCATGTATATACCACATTTTGTTTACCCATTCATCAGTTGATGGGCCCTTGGGTTGCTTCCATCTTTTGGCAATTATGAACAAAGACACTATGAACATCATTGTGCAAATATTTGTTTGAGCCCCTGTTTTCAGTTCTGGGTATATACCTAATAGTGGGATTGCCAGATCATATGATAATTCTATACTTAGCTTCCTGAGGAAGTGCTGAAGTGTCTTCCATAGTGGCTACACCATTTTACATTCTGACCGGCAATGAATGAGTGTTCCCGTTTCTCCACATCCTCTCCACCATTTGTAGTTTACTGTATTTTTAATAGTGGTCATTCTAGTAGGTGTGAAATGAAATCTCATTGTGGTTTTGCTTTGTATTTCCCTAATAGCTAGCGATGTTGAGTAGCTTTTCATGTGTTTCCTAGCCATTTGTAATTCCTCTTTGGAAAAACCTCTATTCAAGTCTTTTGCCCATTTTTAAATGGGTTGTCTTTTATTGCTGAGTTGTAAGATTTCTTTACATATTTTTTATCTTAAACACTTATTGGATATGGTTTCCAAATATTTTCTCCCATTGACTAGTTTGTCTTGTCACTTTTGTGACAAAGTCCTTTGACCAAAAGTTTTTAATTTTAAGGAGGTCTTATTTACCTGTTTTTCCTTTTGTTCCATGTGCTTTGGGTGTAAAGTCTAAGGAACCATTGCCTAACAGAATATCCTGAAGATGCTTCCCTACATTTTATTCTAAGAGTTTTATAGTCCTGGTTCTTATAGTTAGGTCTTTTATCCATTTTGAGTGAATTTTTGCATGTAGTGTAAGATAGGGGCCCTCTTTCATTTTTTTGCATATGGTTATCCAGTTCTCCCAACACCATTTGTTGAGACTATTCTTACCTAGTAGAGTAGAAATGGTAGCCTTATCAGAAATCAATTGAACAAAAATGTGAGAGTCTATTTCTGAACCCTCAATTTGATTCCATTGGTCAATATATCTCTCCTTATGGTGGTATCATGCTGTTTTGACCACTGTAGCTTTGCCCTATGCCTTTAAGTCAGGAAGTGTGAGTCCTTGAACTTTGTTCTTCTTTTTCAAGATGTTTTTGATTGTTCAGGGCCCCTTAATATTCCAAATAAATTTGATAACTAGCTTTTACATTTCTGCAAAATAGGTTGTTGAAATTTTTATTGGGATTGCATTGAACCTGTAAATCAATTTGTGTAGAATATATAAGTTAATGATATTTAGTCTTCTAATCCATGAACACAGAATGTCCTCTCATTTATTTGGGTCTTCTTTGACTTCTTTTTGCAATGTTTTGTAGTTTTCTGCATACAAGTCCTTTACATCCTTGGCTAAATTGATTCCTAGATATTTCATTCTTTTAACTGCTGTTATAAATGGATTTTTTCCCTTGATTTCTCATTACTAGTGTACAGAAACACTACTGATTTTTGCATGTCAATCTTGTATCTCACAACTTTCCTAAACTCGTTTAGTAGCTCTTGTAGCTTTGTCGTAGTTTTTTGGGGGACTGTCCATATATTTGTCCTTAGATTGTCATCTGCAAATATTGAAAATTTAAATTTTTCCTTTTCAATTTGGATGTCTATTATTTCTTTTCCTTGCCTACCTGCTCTGGCTAGAACTTCTAGCAAAATATTTAATAACTGTGGTGACAGTCAGCATCCTGGCCTTTTTTCCAGGTTTTAGAGGGAAAGCCTTTATTGAGAAAAAATGTTAGCTATGACTTTTTCATTTATGCCCTTCATAACGTTAGGAAGTTTCCTTCTATTCCTATATTTCTAAGTGTTTTTATCCAGAAAGGATGTTATATATTGTGAAATGCCTTTTATGTGTCAATTGAGATGATCATGTGGTTTTACCCCTTAATTTTGTTAATGTGGTGTATTACATTAACTGATTTTCTTCTCTTGAACCACCCTTGCATACCTGGACTAAAACCTACTTGATCATGGTGTATAATTCTTTTTGTGTGCTGTTGGATTTGATTTGCAAGTGTTTTGTTGAGGATTTTTACATCTATATTCATGAGATAAATTGGTCTATAATGTTCTTGTATTATCTTTATCTGGCTTTGGTTTTAGGATGATGTTTGCTTCACAGAATGAGTTATGTAGTATTCCCTCTCTGTCAAGTTTTTGGAAGAGTTTGAGCATGAATGGTATTAATTTTTCTTGGAATGATTGGTAAAATTCACCTGTGAATCCATCTGGTCCTGGACTTTTCTTTGTTGGAAGGTTTTGGATGATTGATTCAATCTCTTTATTTGTAATTGGTCTGTTGAAGTTTCTATTTATTTTTTCTAGAGTAAGTGTAGGTTGTTAGTGTGTTTCTAGGAATTTTTCCATTTCATCTAAGTTATCTGCTTTCTTTGCATACAGTTGTTCATAGTAACCTCTTATCCTTATTATTTCTGTGGGGCCAGTAGTGATATCCTCCCCCCTTTCATTTCTGATTTTATTTTCATCTTCTCTTTCTATTTTCTTTGTCAGCCTAGGTAAATATTTGCCAATTTTATCGATCTTCTCAAATAACCAAAATTTGGTTTTGTTGATTCTCCCTATTGTGTTTTTTTTTTGTTCTGAATTTCATTTACTTCTACTCTAATATTTTTGTTTCCTTCTGCTTACTTTGGAAGTACTTTCTCCAGTTGTGAACTTAGGTCTTTGATTTTTAGCTCTTTTTTCTTTTTTAATGTAAGCATTTAGGGCTATAACTTTCACCCACAACAATGCCTTCACTGACTCCCGTAAATTTTTTATATGTTGTGTTTTTGTCATTTGTCTCAAAATATTTAAAGATTTCCCTTGCAATTTCTTCTTTTACCCACTGATTGTTTAAGAGTGTGATGTTTCATTTTCATATATTTGTGACTTTTCCAATTCTCCACCTGTTGTTGATTTCTAACTTCATTTCATATGGTCATAGAAGGTACTTTATATAATTTCAATCTTTTAAAATTCTTTGAGATTTGTTTTGTGACCAACCTGTGGTGTATCCTGGAGAATTATCCATGCACACTTGAGAAGAATGCATATCCTTCTATGTTGGGGTGCAATGTTCTGTGTATGTCCATTAGGTCTAGTTTATCTATTATATTTTTCATGTTCTCAGTTTCCTTATTGACCCTCTGTCTAGATGTTGTATCTATTATTATACACACATCTCTATTTTCCCTTCAGTTTTGCCAGTTTTTTGCCTCTTTTATTTTGGGGCATCATGGTTAGGTGAATATATACGATTGTTATTTCTTCTTGGTGGATTGTCCCTTTCATTAATATATAGTGTCCTTCTTTGTTTCTTATGATAGTTTTGCTTTTAAAGTCTATTTTGTCTTTTATTAGTGTAGCTACCCAACTCTTTTTTGATTACTGTTTGCATGGAATATATATTTTTCCAGACTTTCACTTCATTTGTGCCTTTTATTCTGTTTAGTCTCTTGTAAACAACATATAGTTGAATCCTAGTTTTTTTTATCCATCCTGCCAGTCTGTGTCATTTGATTGAGGAGTTTAATCCATTAACATTCAATGTTGTTACTTAAAGCAGTACTTAATTCATCCATTTTATCCTTTAGTTTTTATATGTCATACCTTTTTTTGTTTCTCTTTTTAACTTTATAGTTACCCTTACTGATAATCTTCATTTCTTAACTCTACTCCAAGCTACTCTCAACTGTCTTTTCCTTTCAGCTTCTTGTGGGCAAGTCTCTTGTTGATGAACTCTCTCTGTTTCTGTTTATCTGTAATATTTTAAACCCTCCCTCAATTTTGAAGGACAGTTTTGCCACATAAAGAATTTTTGGCTGGCAGTTTTTCTCTTTCAGTACCTTGAATATATCATACACTGCCTTCTTGCTCCATGGTTTCTAATGAGAAATCAGCACTTAGTTCTATTTCAGCTCCCTTGTATGTGATGAGTCACCTTTCTCTTGCTGCTTTCAGGAATTTCTCTTTATCTTTGGTATTTGACATTCTGATTATTATGTGTCTTGTAATAGGCCTATTAGGATTTATTCTGCTTGGAGTACACATTGCTCTTCTTGGACGTGTATATTTATATCTTTCATAAGGTTTGAGAAATTTCTAGCCATTATTTCCTCAAATATTCGTCCTGCCCCTTTTCCTTTCTCTTCTCCTTCTTGGATACTGATGATACATGTTGGTGCACTTTGTGCTGTCATTAAAACCTCTAGACCATACTCAATTTTTAAAATTCTTTTCTCTATCTATCCTTCTTTCTGTAAGATTTCAGTTGTCCAATCTTTCAGTTTGCTGATTCTTGGGATGGGGACTGGCAGCCACTGTGTGGAGAGTGCTACTCATTGTTATTTACCATAGTTTATCAGCTCTTCCTATCACTCTTTCCTGGATGCTGTACAGTGTCCATCTGGTCTCTGGAGCCCCCAAAGACTTGTTTCAGACAGTTACTCCCTGTTTAATACCTGTCTTTGTGGAACATCTGAGTCTTGGAGCTCCCTACTCTGCCATCTTCCCTGGATGCCTCATCTGAATATTTCTTAATATCTACCTTTCTCTCCCTCACAGAGTCATAGGCAGGGTTAATGAGATAATGATTTTTAAAAGATTTAGCTTCTTTGCAGAAATAACAAAATATAGAACAGTGCTTTTGTTATGATAAACTATGTAAGAATGAACATGAAATAGGTGATAGCATTTTAACCCATGTTGAAGAAAAATGACTAAGTACAACTTGATTCCTTTTTTATGAACTTATATGTTGATGTGAATCCCTCAAAAACAACAGAAAATTCATTCATTTACTGTAATAATTGTGTATATAGCCCTACAGTATAATGTGTTAGCAGAGATTCACAAACTGCAGCTTAATGACCATGTCCAGCTGGTCCTAAAAATCTGGCCAGTTGCCCATTTTTATAAATAAAGATTTATTGAAACACTGCCATATCCATTTGTTATGCATTGTCTATAGTTGCTTTTGTGCTACACCATAAGTACTTGGGTAGTTTTGACAGAAGTCATATGGCCTTAAAAGTCTAAAATATTTACAATCTGGTTCTTTACAGACAGCTTGCTAATCTTAGAGCATGAGCTTTTTTGTAAGCTGACTTTTGTTAAGCATTCACTCATGCTCTTCATAAGAGTATTGTTGTTGTTGTTGTTGTTTTTTGGCAAGTGTCTTGCATTTCTAAGATTCAATTTGTTCAAATATAATATTTCCTGCCTCATAAGATTTTGGTAAGGATTAAATTATAGGAAGCATGTATAAACAGCACAGTACCTGGTACATAATAGATTTTGAGATAAAGTAATTATTGTTATTTTTGTAACACCAACTTAATAAGCAGATTGAGAGGTGACATTCTTGGGTGTGTATTTGAAATGTTCTTTCATATGGACTCATGCTAATAGTTTCCCTGAACTCATTATTTGTTAGTCCTTTATTTACATGGGGCTCCAACATTCAAGTGTGAGCACCGAGAAAGAGATTCCCCTCTGCAGACAAGCAATGATGATAGTAGACCAGGTTTTTGTGAATTCTGTTAGTGAAATGACTCTATTAAAGTTGAGCCAGGTGCTGGAGGGAACGTAGCCTTTGGTCTTCTCACTTTGCTTCTCCAGGCATAGAATCTCCACCCTGAGAACAAGCTACAGGGAGGGCAATCAGAGTCCAATGTTCTTGGACTGTCATGCCTGACAAAGAATGTCTGCCCTATGAATGGTGATTAAATGGAGGAAAGGAACTCTGTACCTCTTAACCGCCCTTGCCTGGAATAGAACTTTTGCAACATGGAGCTGGGGAATACAAGAAATGTTGATGTGTTGCCTAGTTCAGGGAATACTTTAGACTGATACTGAGAACTTAAGGAGAGGGAGCCTTGGGTTCTTTGCTTTACCCATCCAGAGTAGTATTTCCATCACTAAACTAGTGGAGTAAAGGATCTGGATGTCACAGATTCTCTCTCTTTTAATGAGATTTAGTAAAATTTTTAAAATAAATGTTTCTTCACTCAGTATACCTTTATGACCATTTCCAGACACTTTAAGTGATTGGTTTAAAAAAAAATTATATAGGCTTGGTTTCCTGAGGACACAGCCATGGAATTCCTCACACCACCATTCCAGAAGTCTGTATTATACAATTTCAATTTGATTTTTTATTATATTCTTGTCCTCTGTAAAATTTCAAAATTCTTTTTTTATCTCTGAAGAAATTTAAGGACCTTCATTTTATATTATGTGTCTGTTCTACGTTATCTGGGTATTTTTCTATTGTTGGATGTTTTTCTTACCTTTTATTCATATGGTCCAGTCTTTTCATTTGTTCAGTTGTTTTCGGGTACCAGACATGCGTATATAAAATAGTAAAATTAAAATAATAAAATAATATTCCAACTTCAAAAACTGTGTTATTTAAAATGTGCTTTATTGCCTGAAAATGCTGGTATATATCATGTTTAATGTTACTCTTGTTCTCTCTACCTTGGTGCATCCATCAAAATTTCTCTTCAGTTACTCAGTCTTTTGGTATTCCTTCCATATTTGTCAAATACTTCTATGATAAGAAAGGCTCTAAATGCCAGGCTCAACTTCATGCATTCCTTTCTCTTCTAATATTGGTCCTATAATTCTTAACTGCTTTATTAGCTTTCTGATGCCATTAATAAAATTTTTTGAATGTTCCATAGAGAAACAGTAAATGTACTCAGAAAGAAGGTTGATATCAGTGCTCTCTCAGCCTCTTTGAGCAACTGCAGCTGCTTTCAGCATGTACAGATTTAATTATTGGACATATCTGTGGCACCATCCCCACCCCTGACAGTGAAGGAGGAGGGACAGTCCTCCCTTAGCCTCTCTGGGCAACTGCAGGTGCTTTCAGCTGGCATGAACAAGATTTCTGCACACACCTGTGGATCTATTCCTGCCCCTAGCAGGAGAGGAGGGATGGCAGTGCTTCATCAGTCTATCTGGGCAACAGTGGTCAGTTTTGGTCTGCATGACTTAGTTTACTTTCCAAACCTGCAGCTCCATCCTTGTCCCAGGTAGAGAAAGAGGGGTATGGAGATTCATCAGTCTCTCTGGGTAACTACAGAGGCTATTAGTCTGCATGGGTTAGATTATGTACATGGCTGTGGCTCTGTCCCTACCCTTGGCAGGGAAAAAAGGTGGGAGAAGATTCATCAGTTCCTGGGGCAATGCAGGCAGCCTCAGTCTCCAAGGCTTACAGTACCAACTGCACCCTCATCTCTAAAATGCCACCAGCAAGGGAGAAAGTGCAAGAAACAGATGAAAAAGAGCTGAAAAAAATCAGTTTGGCTAAACACAAGCCACTGCCACTATAAAATTCCAAAATAAGTTGAACCAAGTATCAAAGAGGGGCTGGAGCACAAAACCAAACAAATAGAAAGCTCTAGAATAAAGAAAGGAACTGAGTCCAGAATAAATACATCAGTTAAATTATATGCTGAGATACCAACAAAAAATTACAAGCCACACCTAGAAACAGGAAGATATGGCCAAGTCAAAGGAATAAACTAGACCTCCAGATGACAGAAAGGACATGAGGCAACTAATCAGATATTCACACAAATCTCCTTAATAAATTCAATGAGATAGTTAAAGAGATTAAGGTTATTAAGATGACATCAGATGAGCACAAAGATGAATTTGAAAACATGCATATAAAAATAACAGGTCTTACGGGAATGAAAGACACAATAAATGAAATAAAAAATACACTGGATGGAAGCATATAACAACAGATTTGAAGGGTCAAAAACCATCAGATAGCTTGATGAAAGGCCTCTGAAAACAAAAATACAAAGAAAAGAATGGAAAAATTCAAACAGGTTGTAAGGGAAATAGATGGCAGCAGATACATGTAAGCATGCATGTCATGGGTATCCTAGAAGGGGAAGAGAAGGGAAAAGGGGCAGATGGAATATTTGAGGAAATAATGGTAGAAAATTTCCCAGACTATTGAAGGACATAGATATTTGTGTCTGAGAAGCACAGCATACTCCCATAGAAATAAATCCCAATAGACCTATTCCAATACACATACTAATCAGAATGTCAAATGCCAAAGATAAAGAGAGAATCCTGAAAGCAGCAAGAGAAAAGAGATCTATCACATATAAGGGATGCTCAAAAAGATTAAGTGATGATTTCTCATCAGAAACCATGGAGGCAAGAGGACAGTGATATGATATATTTATGATACTGAAAGAGAAAAGCTGCCAGCCAAGACTCTTATATCCAAGAAGACTGTCTTTCAAAAATGAGGGCGAGTTTAGAATATTCACAGATAAATAGAGTTTATAACCAAGAGACCATCTCTGCAGGAAATAGTAACAGGAGTGCTACAGATTGAAAAGAAAAGACAGGAGAGAGATGATTGGAAGAAAGTCTAGAAATGAAGATTATATCAGTAAAAGTAACTCAAAGTGTAAAAAGAGTGGTGAAAATAAGATATAACAGAAAAGACCCAAATGTCAAAATGGGTGAAGTAAGAACTATCTTTGCAATAGTAACATTGAATATTAATAGACTAAACTCCCCAATCAAAAGACACACTGTCAGAATGGATAAGATAATATGAGCCATCTGTATGCTGTCTACAAGAGACTCCCCTTAGATGCACAGACACATATAGATTGAATGCTGGAAAAGATATTCCATGCATGCAGTAACCAAAACACCTGGAATAGCTATACTTATATTGGATGAAATAGACTTTAATAACAAAGCTGTTATTAGAGACAAGGAAGGACATCATGTATTAATAAAAGGGCCAATTTATTAGGAAGAAATAACAATCATAAATGTATATACATCAAGCCAGGATGCACCAAATTACATGAGGCAAACACAAAATTGAGGAAAGAAATAGATGTGTCTACAATAATAGTTGGAGACTTAAATACACCACTCTATCATTGGACAGAACGTCTAGGCAGAGGATCAATAAAGAAACAGCTTGAATAATATGATAAATGAACTAAAGCTAATAGTCATATACTGAACATTGCACACCAAAACAGCAGGATATACATTTTCTCAAGTGTTCATGGATCTTTCTCCAGGATAGACCATATGTTGGTTCATGAAGCAGATCTCAATAAGTTTAAGAAGATCAAAATTATACAAAGAACTTTCTCTGATCAAAATAGAATGAAGCTGGAAATCAGCCAGAGGCAGAAATAGAGAAAATGCACAAATATATGGAGATTAAACAACCCACTCTTAAATTATCAGTGGGTAAAATAAGAAATTGTGAGAGAAATCAGTAAATATCTCAAGATGAATGAAAATGTTAACACAACATATCAAAACCTGTGGGATGCACTGAAGTCAGTGCTTAGAGGGAAATTTATAGCCATCTATGCTTAAATTTAAAAAGAAAAAAGAGCTAAAAATCAAGGACTTAACTACACAGCCGGAGAAACTAGAAAAAGAACAGCAAATTATTCCTAAAGCAAGCAGAAGAGCAAAATAACAAAGATCAGAGTAGAAATAAATTGAGAACCAAAAAAAGAGAGAATTAGCAAAATGAAAAATTGGTTCTTAGAGAAGAGCAAAAAAATTGGCAAACCTTTAGCTAGACTGACAAAAAAAGAGAGAAGATGCACATAAATAAAATCAGAAATGAAAGTGGGGGCACTACTACTGACCCCACAGAAATAAAAGAGATCATAAGAGGATACTTTGAGCAACAGTATGCCAACAAATTAGACAATGTAGAATAAATGGACAAATTCCTAGGATCATACAAACAACCTATACTGACTCTAGAAGAAATAGAATATCTCAACAAACCAATTACAAGCAAAGAGATTGAAACAGCCATCAAACACTTCCCCAAAATGAAAAGCCCTGGACCAGATGGCTTCACAGATAAATTCTACAAAGCATTGAAATAAGATTCAATGCCAGTCTTACTCAAACGCTTACAAAATATTGAAAAGAATAGAATGTTCCTAATCTCATTCTGTGAAGCTGTCACATCAATACCAAAGACAAAGATATTACAAAAATAAGAAGACCACTTACTCATTTCCCTTATGACTATAGACACAAAAATCCTCAAAGCAATATTCACTAACCAAATCCAACAACACATTAAAAGAATTATTCATCATGATCCAGTAGGTTTTATCCCAGGGATGCAAGAGTGGTTCAACTCAAGAAATTCAATCAGTATAATATATCACATTAATAAATCAAAGAAGAAAAATCACACGATCATCCTGATTGATGCAGAAAAGGCATTGGACAAAATTCAGCGTCCTTTCTTGCTGAAAACACTCCAAAATGTAGTACTCCAAGATGTTGGAATTGCATGAAATTTTTTTCAGTATGATAAAGGACACACATGAAAAACCCATAGTTAACATTGTACTCAATGGTGAAAGAATGAACATTTTCTGTTGAGATCAGGAACAAGACAAGAATGCCCACTGTCATCACTGTTTTTGATTAGGTGTCAAGCCTACCCACCTGGGTCAGAACAGTCTATTCAACAAATACTGCTGGGAGAACTGGATATTCGTAGCTAAAAGATAGGAGCAGGACCCCTGTCTCATACCTTACCCAATAATTAATTCAAAATGGATCAAAGATATAAATATAAAACTAGAAATAAAACCCCTAGCAGAAAAAGTTGGGAACCATCTTCAAGATCTGGTTGTAGGTGGTATTTTCTCAAAACCTACACCCAAAGCATGAGCAATGAAAGAAAAAAATGGATAAATGGGACCTCCTCAAATTTAAATCCTTTTGTGCTTCAAAGGAATTTGTCAATAAGGTAAAAGGGCAGTCTACTTAATGGGAGAAAATATTTGGAAATCACATATCCAATAAGGGTTTGATTTTCATTTTATATAAAGAGGTCACACAATTCAATGATAAAGAGCAAGCAATCCAATTTAAAAACAGGCAAAAGACTTAATAGACATTTTTCCAAAGATAAATACAAATGGTGAAAAAGCATAGGAAAAATTATTCATTTTCACTAGTTATTAAGGAAGTGCAAATCAAAACTACAATGAGAAAACAGAAAACAAGTACCAGAGAGAATGTGGAGAAACAGGAACTCTCCTTCACTGTGTGGGAATTTAAAATGGTGTAGCCTGTGGAAGATAATTTTTCAGTTCCTCAGGAAGCTAAATATAGAACTGCCATATAACTAGGCAATCCCTCTTCTAGGAATATATTCTGAAGAACTGAAAACAGGAAGTTGAACAGACATTTGGACACCAATGTTCAAAATGGCATTATTCACAATTGCCAAAAGATGGAAACAATCCAAGTGTCCATCAACCAATGAATGGATAAACAATATGTGGTATATACATTTGATGGAATACTATGCTGCTGTAAGAAATTGGGACACACATGACAATGAGGATGAGCCTTAAAGATATTTTGCTGACTAAAAATAAGCCAGACACAAAAGGACAAATATTGTATGGTCTCATTAACATGAACTCAGTATTAAGAATAAACACATGGAGTTAAAACCTAGAGTATAGGTTACCAGGAGATAGGATGAGGGCTGAGAAGGGGTA
Source organism: Tolypeutes matacus (assembly GCA_026826555.1). Classification (NCBI taxonomy): domain Eukaryota; kingdom Metazoa; phylum Chordata; class Mammalia; order Cingulata; family Chlamyphoridae; genus Tolypeutes; species Tolypeutes matacus. The sequence continues at coordinate 6,570,785 of JAKSZT010053837.1, forward strand.
ATGATGCTTAATGTAGATAGAATTTTTAATTAGCTTGACTGTAAAAGTGTGGAAATGGATAGAGCTGATGATAGCACATTATATAAATATAACTAACATGGCTGGTTTTTAAATGTGATTGTGGCTGAAAGGGTAGTTTAGATATGTAAATGTTAATTGAAAGAAAGCTAGAGAATAATCTAGGGACTGAATAACATAGTGAACCTTGTGGTAGATGACAATTGTAGTTAACAGTATAAATACAGGAATGTTCTTCTATAAACTAGAACAAATGTATGTTATTATTACAAGGTGGCAGGAATATGGTGATGCATGGGAAAAATACAATTAATGTAACTTATGGACTATAGTTAACAGTAATATTGTAATATTCTTGCATCAATGTCAAAGAAGTTACTATACCAATGGTAAGGGTCAATAATAGGGGGTATGGGATTTTTTCTTTTGGACTAAGGAAAATGTTAGAAATTTACTGAAGTAATGACAGCACAACTCTGTGATGAAAGAGAGAGCCACTGAGTGTAGATTTTGGATGGAGTGTAAAAGGCATGGGACTGTATAACACAGTGAACCATGTGGTGAATGACAGGGCATTTTTAACAGTATGAACATGAGAGTGCTCTTTCATGAACTATAACAAATGGACAACACTAATAATGGTGTTAATTATAGGGAGTTGTATGGAAAAAAATTACCAAATGTAAGCTTTGGACCATAGTTGGTAGTAATATTTTGATGATGTTCTTTCATAATTTCTAACAAATGTTCCACAGCAATGCAAGGTGTGGTGGATGGGTCATGTATGTGAATTCTACACGTTATGCATGATTGTTTTGTAAGCTCACAACTTCTCTAATAAAAAATATATTTAAAAAAGTAAAATTAAGAACACCATTCTATTAATAACAACACCAAAAACAATGAAACACTTAGGAATAAATTTAACCAAAGAATTGTAAAACTTGTAATATGAAAACTTAAAAATATTATTGAAGAAATTAAAAGAAAACTTAAGTAAATGGAAGGACAGCCCATGTTCATAGATTGGAAGACTTAATATTTTTCAGATAATATTTTCCAAATTGATAAATAGATTCAATGCAACCCCTGTCAAAATCCAAGATGGCTTTTTTGCAGAAATTGACAAGATAATTTGAAAATGCAGATGGAAACGCAAAGGACCCAATCATCAAAACAAACTTAAATGCGAATATTCTCACTGTCCTGATTCTGTGATAATCAGGGTGGGCTAAACATTCGCTATATTAGAAACCATGCATGTGTCCCCAGACCTCGTTTTCCTCCCTAGGTCTGGTTTTTAGAATGCTGGTGATAAACTAAGCCTGATTTATTATATGTCCATCCTGTATGGGAAAAGACTGTAACTCTAGGTATCTCTGGTCAACCTTAAGAGATATAGCAGGGGGCTATATCTGGTTGGCGTCCATCTCCCATATGGAGGGACCTGGGTTTGATCCCCGGGACCTCCTGGTAAAAATTTAAAAAATATATTAGAAGGTGCGTGGGCCGCCAGGCCCTGTTCCCGCGAGCCACACAGCAAGATGATGACATAATAGGAGAGTGACACAAGGGAGAGGCAAGATGAGACGCACCGAAAAACCAGCAACTAAGGTTGCGCGGGCAGGATGCCTCTCTCCTACATCAGAGATTCCAAGGATTGAATCCCAGTGAAGACAGGAGGAGAAGGATGAGAAGAGAGGGCAGAAAATGGACACAGAGTTGCCCAGCAAATGGACATAGAAACAGCAAAAACGGGGGGGAGGGGGAAGGGGTGTAAAAATGGATAAAAGTAAATAAATAAATAAATCCTTAAAAAAAAAAAAAAAAAACAACAAACTTAAAAGGAACAATGCTGAAGGCCTCACACATCCCTACTTAAAAACTTACTTACAAAGCTATAGTAAGCAGGGCAATGTGATACCAAGAAATGTATCAATGGAATAGAATGGAGAGTGCAGAACTAAACTCACATATTTCCAGTCAATTAATTTTTAACATGAGTGCTAACTCAATTCCATGTAGAAAGCAGAATTTTTTCAACAAATGATGCCAGGACCACTGGATATCTATATGAAAAAGAATGAAGTTAGCCCCATTCCCATGCCCTATACAAAAAGTAACATAAAATAGTTGAAAGCTAAATGTAAGAGCTAAAACTATAACACTCTTAGAAGAAAACATAGGCATATATATTTTTGATCTTGTATTAGGGAGTCATTTCTTAGATAAGAGCAACAAAATAAAAATAAATTGGACTTCATCAAAATTAAATTATTTTGTAATTCAAAGGACACCATCAATAAATTAAAAAGACAACTCACTGGGAGAAAAATTTGCATATTATATACCTATATAATCATATATCATGGTAAAATTTGGGCCACCTCTAAAGATATAAAGGATGGCATCCATCATATATTCCCATTTAATTTAGCAGTCTAGACCCTGCCGAAACTAGTTAGATCATGGCAGATGACAATAGAAAACCATAAATTTAAGTAGTAGCCCTGATATCATTTGCTATGCTTGATATGATCTATTTTGTGGAGCAGATTGCCATAGCTTCAGGTACAGTGTGTGGCTTTTGATCTGGTATATATGTTCTTTTCCATACCCATCATGAAAAGGATCTGAGGCAGTTTGCATTCATATAGGAGATACAAGAATATGTGTGCATGGCCTTGCTCCAGTGCTATGTTAAGTCTTTTGCTCTCTGTAACAATAGAACAAAATGGAGAAATAAATAGTCATCACTATTAGCTTCTCGTTTTTGGATCTTTGGAGTCTAACTTGAGTCCTAATGACAAAGCTCCAGTCATGCCTCTGCTCCCCTCAACACATTTAACAAGGTCAATGGAATTCAGTTTGTTTCCCATTAATGTACCTCTCTTTTTTGCATAGTTAAAAGTAGTAGTAGAGTAGAAACAATCACAAAAAAATTATTAAAGCTATTAGCTCCTATTTTGGAGAGAGCTAGCTCATAGGAGTTGTTCTTGTTTAGAGGATATAAGCAGGGTTCAATTGTTGATAACAGACATTACTCTACAGAAGTTGGGAAGAAAGGTATAAAATACAGCATAGGAAATGGCTGACAATTGTCAGATGGCTGTAAGAAGGAGGCCCTAGGGTGAGTTACTACAATGGCTCAAGCCACACTAAAAACTGCTTCTCATGTCATAATTGCGAAGCTGCCTGTCTGATTTGGAAACTGCCTGTACAGCTACCACATTCCGGATCACCTTCCAAACAGGCTTCTCTCCAAATATGCAAAAAATTATACCTTTCACCCTGGTTCAGGCTCCTGAAGACCTAAGTTTTCTTTTCTATAGTGTTTTCTCATCAGCACATGATCAATCCCATGGCCTTTGGGGGATAGGAGTTTTCCTCGCTGATTTATATGCCTAAGCCTGTGTGATCTGTTTAGAAATCTGCCTGTAAAACAGTTTATATCAAGGTATATCTAGGCACTGCTGTCAGTGATCTCTCAGGAGTTAGAAACTCCTCAACTGAGAATGAAACACTTTTGGTCAACAACTGACCTTCTTTGCTGTGAGTGGGTCCATTTCATTGCAGAGTTTCGGCTTATTCCATGTGAGTTTGGCAGCAAAGATGGTTGGAAAATTAATTACTTGTGTGCTTTTTTGTTTGCTAAAAGAGAGTTTCTTCAAGTAAGATCTTATGCCCTTTTCAAGGAAGGAACAGTTTATTCTTTTTTCAATCAAGGGAAGAAAATGTGCTTCCTCGGGTAGTGGAAGAATAATGAGGGGTGTTTTAGGATGGTTGAGAGGATTAAGATGCCATGAATATTCTAAATCTTCTTGGATATCCCCATTGCAATTGTGGGGCTCACCAGGCTTCCCAATCAACCTACTAACTTTCAGACACAATACAAGTTGGTAAATTCCACCACAAATAGAATTTAGCAATGTCCAAAAGTATTTCTTGACTTTTCCCCCAGCAATTTGGAAGCTCTAAGAAACCCTGCAGTTATACAAAATGAAATTTCTTAACATAGAAAAGATTCTGAACTTCATTATTTACTTTGATGTGAAAACTAGAGGTATGACCTTACTTGTGCCATTATTATATATAAGTATGACTTAATACCATCAGTAGCAATAACTGTATCCTACTGTCTTGGAATTTCTCATACATTTCATGTTCTTTGCTGGTGGAATCTCTACCTAAGCCTTCCAGATTCTTATCCTCAAAGGGAACAGGGTTCCATGAGAGAGATTATTTAGCAACTTTTGCCTATTCATTCCATTCACAACTATCTTCCTATCAAAAATATGAATGGGAATTTCTCTGCCTTTCATGCCATCTTGGCCAAATAACAAATTCCAAGTGTTCTACATTTGTCTTGGTGTCAGTTTTCTGTAAGACAATCAGTATGGGGTGATAAGGAAATAGATGGGTAGTTTTGTGAGGTGTGCAGAGTTTTTGTTGAAAAGGTAATCCCTCTCCTCAAGAGTGAGTGAAGGCTTTTTTTTTTTTTCCCTACCCAAAGCCACATAATATAAGAATCAGTAGAGTCACTGCTAAAGATCAGTGTCATCTTTGCAAATGGAATGTGGATATCCAACTCCATGACTGAAACTTGATGAATTGACCATCCAGTAAGTTTCTTTTGGTTTTGCTCCTCTATCTAAGTACAGTGTAAGCATTTCTCTAAAACATTCTGGGGAATCTAGGATATTTGTCATTTTTAGTCTTCCCTTAGCATTTTGGAGAAGAAAGAAGGTTCTTAATATGTGTCCCTGTAAGTCTGGGCACATACTTGAATGCAGAGTTTGGTGTCTACTTCTTGTCTAGGAATTATGATAGATAACTTGAAGGGATCATGGTTTTATGTACCCGGGTAGAAGATAGAGCTAACCCCCAGTTCATCTTTTAAATCTTTTGGGGATATGGAAGAAATCTGTCAGTTTCTGTGAACAACACTGAAGGAGCTTAGATGTTAGTGAAAGGTCAGAAGTCATTGGACTGCCTGAGTGGCTACTGGGCCGTGCAGTGTGATGCCCAACCCAGAGGAAATGTTGGGGTAATGTACCACTAGTAGCACCAAAGACAGAAACAGATGATCTTCTGGAGGATTCCTCAGTCTTGGATGTCACCAAAGAGAATCTAAACGTTACTTCAAGAAACCAAAGCACAACACTTACATGGAGCTCTCTACATCAGTAGAGAATATAAATATCAGGCAGGCCTAACATTGTACAAAAATGAACTTAAGGAGCACCCCACAAACCACATCCATTGAAATAAAGTAAGGAGACCTCTACTTCCCTATGTCCTTCCTATCATTTTTCTAATACAAAATGAATAGGTTCCTATAAAAGAAAGAGAGAATCCATCATAGAGTCACATCACAATTGATATTATCCATTTCAAAGAGCCAAGGCCACAGCTCTAGCCTGCAGTTGGGGGAATAGAAGAGATAATTTTCTATCAAGTTCAAGATTAAAGTTTGAAAAATGTATTTACATATTTAATATCAAGCACAAACAATCTGGGTTATAACGTTTTCTTAAAAGCTATGGAATCTGATCAAGATATTATTAAGGGACCTGCCCAGTGGGAAAGGAGATTGCACACAGTGTAGTTGGGGCTGGCAACCATTATTAAATCACAAGCCACTTCATGTTCTTTCTCCCATGAATTGCAATTACACAATAAACCAGTTAAATTAAGAATCTGTTAGAAAGTTATTGGGTATCTCACTGAAGTTATGAAGGGCTAGAAAATAACAGAGAATTAGGACAGAAAACGGAAAAGACACCCAGTGCTCTCTTGACACCACCACGAAAATTAATGGACCTCAGTTATCTCTTACTTTCTTGTGTGATTAACTTCTAGATTTAAGTACTTGGAGAGGAAGTCTCTTTGGCTGATGTTAGGGCACAGACCTAACTGTTGACCCTACTAGGGATCTATTAGGAATAGTTTCTTAGACTCTCCAAGGATCATTTCGCATTTCTAGCAGAAGAACATGGCATTTCAATCTATTATCAATCGAATAAGACCTATAAGGACTGCACACAATGGTGTATGGTTAATTTTCTAACATGAAATTAGGTGGTTATCAGAAAGGGAGAAGTTAAAAAAATGAAAATATCCACTATCAAGAATTAGTACTGGTATGAAAAATGGACCAGGCCTTAGCAATAAGTAACGAGGTGATTTAATGGAAACTAGATCCTCAACATGAGATGACTTGATCCTACAAATGAGAATACTAAGTCAAAGAATTGTTAATGAAAGTGGAGGTGTGGAAGTTTTAGTGGAAGGTAGACAAGAGCTGAAAGGATACAAAAACAGACAGGACATACCAACCACATTGTGCCCAAACTCTAGGTGATAGATAACCCATTATCTCTCAGTTTATTTTCTCATGTAGTATGATCTATGTGCTATTCTCAGATTTACATTTAACTTCTTTTTTTACTTCACAATAAACTCAAATTTACATTCAAAATATACATGTTAGTATAATATTAATTGAGTCAAATTTATTATGTATTCAGTTTAGTGAAAATTTATTCTTCTTGAAAATTTTAATATATGGTTTTAATCCATAGAATTCTTAAAGAGCTAAAGGTTCAAAGTACTTGCTCATCTAAATACATATTTTTAGGGGATTATTCATGCATGATTGAAACTTTACTAAACAGTGAGCAGATCAAGAAAAGTAAAAGCAGTTAACTACTATAGGCACTAATTTTTATAATTATGTTTTAAAATCTTAAAATTTCCATATCTTATGCCATAAAGTTCAGTTCCAAAGAGATTTTTTTAGTAATTTACCATATTTTGCCTATTAACACAGTACATTTCCTGGTTGTACAATGATATGTATGGATCACATAAAGGTCCTAGGCAGAAGCCTATGGATTGTGCTATGAATTAGCTCATGCAAATTTAGCCTGGTGGTATAGTGATGGGAAAAGGCATTCCATGGGCTTGGTCCATGTTGGACCTTTGCTAAGGTCCAGGAAAATCTTTCCCACAACTTAAACTTGTTCAGGGAAATCCTCTCTAATGTCTCTATAGGAGATTAATATATCATAACTAGCAGGGGCTTCATTCAGGATCCCAACTTGTACACTTTAGAGATGGTTTTGTTATCTGAGTTTCTGTCTCTTCAATTGTTTAAAAATATATCCTCTAGACTATTGCAAAACAATATATGCAGAGTGCATGACCCTTAAAAGAATTGGTACCCGCTATACCTACTGTTCACCACCTTCTCTTCTTCACGTCTCAAACATAGCAATTTACCAAAGCATCCTGGAAAACAGCAATCAAAATAATCCCTCCAGGCACATTTATTTTGTATCGCACCCCCCCCCCCAATACCACAGAAATCATCACTAAAACATTTTGAAGGACATAAACTATTTATTAAGAATATCTTACTTTGCATTCAAACTATTACAGAGAAGGGGTATACAAAGGTATTTTTTTTCCAAGACAAGTATATAAACTACTATTTTGCAAACATCCTGCCTTCTTTGTTTTATATTACCAGGTAAATATTTTATGAAGCGATTAAATTTGTTATGTGTTCTGCATTTGCTTTAAATAGCATCTCTTCTTTCAAAACAGTACAACATACCACTTTTGTATAGTAACAATAGAGATCAGTGATATTTGGATAACAATTTGGTAGCCCTGTAAATGCATTAAAGAGCATTCTGCCCATTATCTCTCTAACACTGTGTCGAAAGACCACTATGTCTATTAGCCATGTCTTGCAACCCTGGTTCTTCATCCTGTCAACATCTAGTTTCAGTATTGGTCTTGAGTATGTTTTACATTTAATTCTTGTCAGTCATTGCGGGGAGCCCTGATTTTTTTCAGTTCTGAAATGCATGACATAGGTGTAATCTGACTGGCAAAAGACTTGTTGCATTTGACAGAAAACTACACATCTGCCCCAGGGATTGCTTTAAATTTGAGGTGCAAGGTTTTGATTTCCCAAGGGTGCTTAGAGATGTTTCCTATCATATTGGCTTTGCCTATTCCCAACTGAGCCATATTTTGATGCCATAAGAAGCAATGTGGTTTTAGAGAAAGAGCACTAGAGTAAAAACCCAGATGTTTGGCTTCCTATCTAAGCCCTTTTTTGCCGTGAATTTAGGTAAGTGAATTCACATTTCTAAATTTCCATTTTATAATCAAAAAAGGAATGGATGGTGGCTGTGGTGATATTTGTAAAGGACAGTGTATGAACAGACATTTTATTAAAGGATTATATAATTCTCGATTATAATATTAGTCATTTCTGACTTTGCTTACAGTATTTGACATTTGTTCCTGCCTGAACAATCTTATATATGTAAGATACATATTGTCAATATCTTTTTAATATGAATGTAGCTGAATTGGTATTTTTGGGGGAAGCTATTTATCCCCAGATGAAATATTATCACTCTGTAATATTTTATTTTTAGAAAATTTTGGCCATAAGTGAAACACAATATGAATAAACTAAATTCCCTTTCTCTTCCTTCATCTGAACATAGATTTTGAGCTTGCTTGAATCTATTGGTTTGGTCATATAACATTGCTTTTCACCTGAAACCTCTGTCACTTCCCATTAGTTCTTCCATTTCTTTTACACACTCACACACATACATGGTTGCACAAATATTCACAAAGATGTCTTGTTAGTTTTTGTAACTTTAGTGTATGATCACCTCAAAATGACAAATATTTACTGACTTCTAAATATGAAAACAATCACAATTGTTTCCACTCTGTTTACATACTTTGAACTATTCTTTCAAAGGACTTTAATTCATTCTTATTCATTTATGACCACCTAAATGAATCCATCCAGGGTTATATATTTTCAGGAAATATCATGCTATATTCTCCCTCTCAAATCCTTAGCATGTATGTGATGCATACATATCATTGTACAACCAGGAAATGTACTGTGTTAATAGGCAAAATATGGTAAATTACTAAAAAATCCCTTTGGAACTGAACTTTTTGGCATAACATATGGAAATTTTAAGATTTTAAAACATAATAATTATAAAACTTAGTGCCTATAGTAGTTAACTGCTTTTACTTTTCTTGATCTGCTCTCTGTTTAGTAAAGTTCCAATTATGCATGAATAATCCCTTAAAAATATGTATTTAGATGAGCAAGTACTTTGAACCTTTAGCTCTTTAAGAATTCTATGGGCTAAAACCATATATTAAAATCATGTATTCAAAGTAGATGCAAGACTATTGATTTTAAGAATGAATCCTGACTAGGGATGAAACTTGGTTTTGCAGCCAAATTTTTCATAAAATTATTTTAAAATCAGCTTTATGAGGTATATTAACATTATATAAAATTTACTTACTTTACAGGTAAAATTCATTGAGTTTTGGCAAGTGCGTATGGTTGTTTAACCTCCATCAAAATCCTGATATAGAATGTTACTATCACCCCCAAAATTTTGCTTACGGCCCTCTACAGTTAACCATGTCTTCCCAGCCCTGTCCCCTCACAACCACAGATATGCTTTCTGTCACTAAAAATTTTCCTTTCTATAATTTGCCATAAATGGAATCATACAATAGGTTGTCTTTCATGTGTGGATTATTTTCAAAAAGTATAATGCTTTGAGATGCATGGATCATTACATTGTGACTAATCTAGGTCCCATATATTTCCAGATAAGTTATAGAATAATCTTGTCAATTAAAACAAAACCTGGGAATTGATTAGGCTTGACTGAATCAAATTGTAGATAACTGATATTTTAAGATTATTGTGTCATCTGATTCATGGACATGGTATTTCTCTCCATTTTTAAAAACATTTTCTTTAATATTTATCAGTAATATATTATAGTCATCAGGGTACTAGTCTTGCCCATATTTTAATAAAATTTCTCTCTAAGGATTTCATAATATTGATGCTATTTAATGGCATATTTTTATTTAAATTTTCAATTGTTCATGGTCATTGTATATAAGATATAGCTTATTTTCATATATTGGACTTTTATCCTGTGATATTGCTAAATCTACTTATTTCTTTATTGTAGATTACTAGGATTTTCTGCATAGATCCTCATGTTATTTGTCAAAGGTATTTTATTTACAGTTTGCTTTTTTTTTTTTTCTTTCTTTCTTGTATTGTCCTGGTGAGGATCTCCACTCTCCACAACAATCTTTCCTGGAAGTGGTAGCAATGGATATTATTGGCATATTTATCATTTTAGGGGGAAATAGTCATTCACCTTTTAGTGGGATAAAATTTATACAGATGCCCTTTATCAATTCAGTTTGCTAAGAGGTTTTACTTTTTATTACAAATGTGTTCTAAGTTTTGACAGACACTATTTCTGCATCTATTGGTTATTTAATTTTTCCTTTTTAGTTGTTAATAGAATGAATTACAATGATTGATATTTGAATGTTAAACCATCCTTGCATTTCCAGCATGGCTCAAAATGATTGGTTGGTTATGATGCATTATCCTTTTCATAAATGGCTGAATTAAATTAAATTTGGGATAAGTATTTTTTAATTTATGTCCAAGGATATTTGTCCATAGTTTTATCAAAATAATTTTTTGGTAATTATTTTGGCATTGGATTAATGCGCCTTCATAGAATGAATTGAGAAATATACCCTCTTTTATTTCCAGAATATTTTTTGTAGACTTTGTACTCCATCCTGAGATGTTCAATAGAAATCACAGTGAAATCCTGTGGGCTTAGAATCTTCTTTGTGGGAAGATTTCTAACTACAAAATTAATTTCTTTAAAATATAATAGGGCTATTTAGGTTATGTATTCTTTTATGAAGAATATGCCCATTTTATACTGGTTTTCCCTTTATTGTCATTTTAATGCAGTGGGATCTGCAGTGATGTACCTTCTTTAAATACTGATATTGGAAATTTTCTCTTTTTTTCTCATCAGTCTAGCTAGAAGTTTTATCAATATTGATATTTTTAAAACAATTTTTAAAAACTTTTTTTTTTTTTGCTTTCAATTTCATTTATCATTATTCTTATTTTGGTAGTTCCTTCTTCCTGCTTGTTTTTGTTTTAATTTTTTTTTCTTTTTTTGAGTCCCTTCAAGTAAAAGCATAGATCACTGCTTTGAGAACTTTCTTTTTTAAAAACTGTAAATTCCCTTCAAGATTGCTTCAGCTATAACCAACAAAATATGAAATACTATATACTCATTTAACTCAATTCAAATCTTGTCTAATTTTCCTAATGATTTACTCATTGACCAGTGGGTTATTTGGAAAAGTATTATTTACTTGCAAATATTTGGTGATTTCCAGTTATCATTTTTCATTGATTCTAGTTTAATTCCAATGGGGTCAGAAAACATACTTTGTATAGTTTTTCCCTTTTTACTTATGACTCTCTTTATTGCTCAGAATATGATCTGTCTAGGTGTATGTTCTGCGTGAATTTGCAAATAACGTGTATCCTGCTGATATTGGGTGGCATGTTCTATAACTGTCAATTAATTTGGTTAGAATGTTGCATTAATAAATTCTATGATCTCCTACTGATTTTCTGTCTAATTGTTCTATGCATTACTCATAAGAAGTGTTGAAATTATCCAACTGTAATTTTGGATTAGTCTATTTTCCCTTTCAATTTTATGAGGTTTGCTTCATGTTTTGAAATCAGTTACTAGGTATAACACTTTTAGGACTATTTTATCCTCTTGAAAAATTACTCTTTCATCATTATGAAATTTCCTTCTTGATCCCTTATATTCTTTTCCTGAAATCTACTTTGTCTGATATTATATTGTACTTCTAAGTTTATGGCCATCTTTAGCATGGTGTTTATCCCCCCCCCCCCTTTTACTTTTGATCTATCTTTGCCTTTATATAAAGTATTTTTTGCAGACATTATATGCTCGTGTCTCACGTTTTTATCCAGGATGTCAATATAATTATTGCAGCGGTAAGGTTCAACTCTGCCATTTTGTTGTTTTCTATTTTTGTGCTCTATTATCTATCTTTTGTTTTTCTCTCTTCCTGCCTTCTCTTGGCATAACTGAATATTTTTTTATGATTCCATTATATCCCCACTACTGACTTATCAACTATAACTCTTGTTTAATTTTTATCAGTTTTCCTTAGGGTTAACAATATGTATCTTTAACAGAATAATATACCAATTCTACTTTCACAGAATAATATGCCAACTCATGAATCATGAATTTTTATAGATTTGTTACCAAGCCACATATTTATTTGTACATATGTTATGAACTTGACTGAATTAGTTTCCTATTGCTGCTGTGACAAATTAAGATAAATTTTGTAGCTTAAAACAGCACAAATTTATTCCCTTAGAATTCTGGAGGTCAGAAGTCTAAACGTGATCTGTAGGACTATGTTCCATTTGGAGACTAGGGGAGAATTTGTTTTCTGGTCTTCTCTAGCTTTTGGTGGCAGCCTGCATTTTTTGACCCATGTTCCCTCTTTCCAACCTGTATTTCCATCATGTTTTTTCTTAAGGAACCATTTGATTATATTGTATTTAACGAGATCATTGAGGATAATCTTTCCATCCCAAGATCTTGACTTAATCACATCTGCAATGTCCCTTTTGAATATAAGGTAACACATTCACAAGGTCTAGGAATTAGGAAGTGGACATCTTTAGAGAGCCTTTATTCATTTTACCACACTCATGAAACATTGGTATTATTTTCACTTTAATCAATAGGTTTTCTTTTAAAGAGGTTGAAAATAAGAAAAAAAAAAGCCTTCTGTATAACCCCAACTATTTACTATTTTAAAACAATTTTATAGCTTTGTTTAGATACAAAACCATTTGGTAACATTTTCTTTCATTCTGAAAAACTTTCTTTAACGTTTCTTGGTAATATATTGCCTAAGCTGCTATTTTCCTGAGAAACTTTTTATTTCACCATCATTTTTGAGAATTTTGATGGATAGAGAATTTTAATTGAAAGTGATATTTTAATTGCAGTATTCAAAAGATGTTGCCCTATTTTCTTCCCATTTTCATAGTTACTGTTACTCTATCATGGCCAGTAGCAGAAAACACACATAATTTAAAACATATTTTATATATTTATATTTTTCCATGCTTCTTCCTCTTGTGCATGTCTACAATGATAAGAATATATGATTGCAAGATTTATAAAGGAAGTAAAATTTGCAGGCCATGTTAACATAGCCAAATTTATCCAGAGAGGTAGAGCCCTTGCCCAAATGACTACACTACTTTTTTCTGCTATTCTGACTTATACTCAAAACTTCATTTGGAGGGTCTTGTGCATTCTGCTTTTCTAGTGATTTGTAAACCCAATTTATGGAATCAATAAACTGGATAGAGTTTCTTAAAGTTCTTATTTGCTCTTTTAAAAATTCTGGTTGATAAATATGCTAACCGTGATTAAAATAAATATTAACATAGGAATAGAGATCATGATATTAAACATGTTTTTTTTTTTTAATTATGAAATATCTCAGGAATATATAATAGTATGGGAGTAATATATTTAGCACCTTGTAGTAGTTGGGCAGTTTGATGTAATTATGAATTCCAAAAATAGATATTGGATCATGCTTGTAAATTGGTCTGCTAATCTGGGCATGATTAAGTTATGATTAGGGCATTAACTGGGCCACTTCAGTAGGGCATTGAGCCCACCCCTTGGTGGGGCAGGAATCAAATATAAAAGGCAAGGCAAAGGACAGAGGGAGCAGTTTTGATGTTGGAGTTCTGGTGAGGAAGGAGAGAAGGCCCCGGGATAGAGATGAGCCATTCGCCTGAGAGTTCACAGCTGGCCTTGTGGAGAGAAGCAAAGCCTAGGGAGCCTCATAGTCTACAGCTGGTCTTGTGGAAGAAACAGAGGAGCTGAGCCGGGACAGAAATGCAGCCCCAGGAAGAGAGGAACCCCAGAAGCCTGAACCCTGGCAAATACCGGCAGCTGCCTTGCTCCAACACGTAGCAACAGACTTTGGTGAGGGAAGAAACTTATGCTTTATGGCCCGGTAACTGTAAGCTTCTACCTCAAATAAATACCCTTTATAAAGACCAACCTATTTCTGGTATTTTGCATTAGCAACCCTTTTGGCTGACTAATACACACCTAATATTTGTTTTTTCATTATAAATGTCTTTCCCTAAAATACTCATTTATATTCTCATTCATTCATTCATTCTCCAAACAATATTCTTTTGCCTAACATCTAAGAAATTAATTTTTATTAATTTAAAGAATATTATCTCTTCCTCTTTTCACTCTAAATCTCTGAGAGGCATCAGTAATCATATCATGATGCTACCATAGTTTGGAAATAATTAAAGGAATGTAAAGGTTTAATACTACCTTTTCTATCCACATGGCTGAATTGATTTCTGTCTTCATCAGCTTCGTGATGTGTTGCAAAGCTTTGAGGACTTATGGCCTTTCTCTTATATTTGTTATTTTAAGCTCTTATATTTCTAACTCTGTACTTAACCAGTAGTGGTCAGAGGTAGTGCTAAGGTTGAGTTCTGGCAGAAGAAACAAAAACATATATTATTTATGTTACCTACTCAGTGGGCTTTGTAATGGGATACTGGTAGTTCTAGAGGGGAGTGCAGGCAATATGTGTGATATTCTCATACTAACGGCAAGCATGTTTGAACAGTAGGTGGGTAGAAAGTGCCCTCTCTGGTGAATTCTTCAACCACGATTTCCTAATCCAAGAATGAAGGGTGTACAAACTAATTTGTTACTCATCTCTATTTAATATTTCATAGCTCTTGATGGTTTTCCAAAGTTATTTCTTGAACCTGGGGAGATTTTTTTTCTCAGAAATAATTTGTTCACTTAAAACGACAGAAATTTATTGTCTCACATCTCTGAAAATCAAGGTGTTGGCAGGGCTCTCCTCCCAATGAAATCTGTGGGGGAATCCTTCCTTGCCTCCCAATTTTTATCGCCATATTTAATATATTATTGTTTGACTACTGGGTCAGGCATCATGTTCACTGCTGGGGATATAATAGTTAGCAAACTACACACACACTGTTAGGCACATAGAAGAGGTTCATTTAGCAGAGGTTGACTAAACGAATACATAAATGCAGAGTTTAGAAGATTTCACAGTGGTATTTGTGGAGAGGTCAAATTGCTATTCTGCTTCACATAAGCATCTATAAGTAATAACAATTAGAAGAATAACCATTTGGAATATGTATATTTGGAAAGAATGTTACTCTAAGGAGCCTTTGTGATTTAACTGACAGGGCAGTATGTGACAGTCAAGGCCCTTTTTCTATGTAAATACTTTTATCAACATAACGTTGGTGAGATTTCAGAATTAAAAAATCCAGCTTTCAACCTTTAAACACTGTTAAATTTGGCATTAGAAAAAAGATGATTGGTACTGGCTTAGTAGGATCGATGATGTGGTTGAAGCTTGCTGTTCCTCTAGTGAAGTACAATGCTATAAAGGTCCTGGGAACAAAATTGATGTATCCGAGATGTTATCAAGGATGTGCTCTTATGCTATTTTTGCAAGCTGCTTTCATCATACTCAGAAGGATTTGTCAAGATGCTTAGCTGTTGTGAAATTCAACATGATTTCTTGAGGGTGCAATCTAAGACTGAGTTATATCATCTCTTCTTAGCACTGCTCTATCAATGCCTATATGATTGTAATTCTTTCTAGGCTCCTCTTTATTCAGTGGTTGCTGCACAAAATTGGAGACCAAACAAATGTATTTCATATTGTAAGACTACTTATGCCATATGTATTTACCCAGAGTAAAAACAATATACAGAATATTTCTTTAGGCATAAACTCTCATGAACCATTTTCACTGTTGGCTGGTTTACATAAAGGTTACAAAACTCCTGTTATGTTTTTACACATACTGAGTCGATTTATTTTAAGGAGTTGAAATTCATGAAGTTAGTGTATTCTTATTAAAATAAAAAATTAAATTTGTACATACAAATTATTGGTCAGAAAATGAGGGATGACCTTTAAAAAAGAATCAAGCTATCATAGAGGTGTTTATCTTTTGCCTTTATTGCCATTTTGCAACACAGCCACATATTAATCAGAAAACCCACTGGAAACATTCTTATTCCAAGTTTACATAGGATTATGCTATGAGTAACTCCTCTAAATTTCAAGAATTTGGATTGTGTGTTTTCAAGATAGCCCTGAATTTCTAAAAGTAGTTTTCCTCTAATAAAGTAGATTTTATTTCTAATATATTAAAATGAGAACATTTATAAATAATGAGTCAATGCCTATAATTAGGTTTCATCATAGCTGTGCATTTCTATTTTGTTGATAAAATATAAATCATTTTATGATTATATTGTGTTCTATGTATAAGCAAGTACTGAGTAGCATTAATTCATTGGAATGTGAATCTAAGAATAAAGTTTTCACATTTCTGGTGGCAATTGAAATTAGACATCTTAAGAAAATAAGGGGCTATGTAATTTAAGTATGTTGGCTGCATTATCCCCATACCCACTGTCCTTTCTATCAAATGTATACTGCTCTTTTCCTTCTCTTTATTCTTCTATTTCTCATCTCTACTGGCTCTCTGACTTCTTTCTTCCCTTATCTCACTCACTTCCTCCTCATTGAAGTACAACACTTTGAAACTTACCTTTTTTCTTATCTTTCATCTGTTCTTTCTCACAACCCTGTTCTACTATATTTTGACGAAGTTTCATGGGAATCTTTATTTCTTGCAAAACTCTAAATATACCTGACCATGGCGTACAATCTTTTATTAGAACTAATAAGAGAGTAGAAGATATGAATGTGCGATCCAGGAATGCAGGATGGGCGTGAAGGTATTGGTCTATGGCAGGGGTTCTTAACAAGGGGTCCGTGAGCTTGACTTGAAATTCAAAACATTATTCTAATGGAGACGTGTGAGTGCCGGTGTGATGTATTTATTAAACAATACAGAGCATAGTGTGGACCTAGTAAGGGGTCTGTGGTTTTCACCTGACTGGCATAAAAGGTTAAGAAGCCCTGGTCTGTAGTCTTGTGAGCTAGCAGATAGAAGCCTTATTCACAAGGGGCTCTCGCCTTAGGTAGTAAATCCATTGCCGTGGTTTTCTCCCGCCGGTTGCCCTCGCGTTTAAAGCTGCTGCTTCACTGTGGCACGGCTACCTCCGTTCCGTTGCTTCCCTTCTCTTAAGCATGGTTAGGCACGTTCTTATTCATTTGTGCCTGAGGTCGATGACCCAGATGTACTTTCTTCTTGCTTCTGGCTATGTGTACTTTTTCATGTGCGATCCTGTTATTGATTTTATTCCTTACTCCCTTCCCTTATCCATTGTTGCCATTAGTATAAGAATGACAATATTAATCACACTTCCAAAAGTCCAGTATCCCATACTGTGGTCCAAACATCCTAATTTAGCCTCTATATTCACTCTTAATTTCTATTTCGAACGCTGGCCTTAGGAACTTAAAGTAAATCTAAAATGCTAAAGTTTAAAACTATTAACTTTTAAATATCCGCCATCATATTATTTATTGCCATTTATTTTGTAATTATTGCTTAGATAAAAATATATATCATTGCTCCATGCCAGCTCTAACTGCAGCAGCAGATTTAAAGATGAATTCAGACTTGTGCCTTCCCCTGAGGCTGATGGACTTCTCCTTTCAAAGTAGGACACTTCTATCTGATGGCATTAACCATAAAATCCTCCATTTCAAGTCTATGATATCCTGAAGGAGAACGGCTCATTTCATTTCTTATCAAGAAATCGGGCAGATCAGTCATATTTCCCGAATCAAATGGCATTTCAGAAAATTCATTTGAACCAAAAATGAGGTTTCCTCTCTGCAGGTTCCAATTAGTTTAAAAGTGGTTTTTGATGAAAAATTTCAAAATAATTGAGCAGTACATAAAAAAAAGTCCATATTTGTATGTATATGATTATATCAACTCATACTTCACACACACAACCATACACATGCTGACACACATGCATGCACATCCATTCGCACACATACACATACACAGACACAGGCTTCCCAAGAGCCACAGCTAGCCACCCCGTCAAGCAGTATATATCTTTAATTTTAATGATCAGGATTAAGAGTAAAATACTTAAGATCTTTCCTCCCTGGCCCCCTCTCTTTTTTTTATCCCGTTACCCTTGGTATTCCATTGGGAGTGCGCTCGCTCATTTGCTCCCTGAGTACACAAAATGAGCTGCTTATCAGTTGATCTTCTTACATGATCCTTTAAAAATCCTCTCTGTGTGTGTACGGGCACTTACTCAGTGTCCAAGGCCGCTTTTGCCTTTTGAGGCAGCTTAGACAAGGCACCCCAGCCTTTTCCTTACCCACTCACAGGGGGCTCAGGCCTAATTAAATTGCTCTCAAAGACAAGAAGGGATGAATTTTCTTCTTTCCATCTCCCTTGTCACCCATTTAACTCATCTGACATTCACTGACTCCTTTTTACTTATGTTCAAAAAAAAAACACGCACACGTGTGCCTACACACACACACACACACACACACACACCCCGTAAAGGCGGGTTTAGGGAGCGGGAAGAAGCAGACAGGGGCCGTGTTCGTGGGTAAACTTTTAATCTGGTTACTCTGTGTGATTGATAATCTCAGAAACAAACAATGGAAAGAAGACAGAGAGTGCCAGAGGAGAGGTTCCGTTTCTCTCGCTGGCTTCGATTTTATTCCATTAAACCAGCGCAGAAGAAGACTAAAGTGTACACACACACACATTGGTGCTGCTTCTGGCCAATCCCGAAGCCCTTCTTCTCTCTTTCTTGGGCTCCGATTAATGCAGGAGTTTTGGGAACCTGGGATGAACAGAGCCTGCTAATGCAGCTCTGCCAAAAAGGGGCAGAGGGGGGGCTGCAGCCGCCGTGGCTGGCCTGCTATTGATTGGACTAGAGGTCACCCGACCCTGGGGAGCTGGGGAGCGGCTGCTGTGCTGCACAGCTGAAGCAGGGGGCTCAGGGGGAGCCTGGGAGCTTTGGCTAGACCAGACAACAGGAGCCCTGTGTAAGTCAAGCTCCAGTAAGGGCCTAGGAAGAGCCCAGCAATTAGCCTTTGACGGTCATGGAAAGTTGCCGCCGCCTCTTCTCTCTCTCCACCACAGTCTCCAGCCTGCCTTCCCTCCTCCTCCCTTCTACACCACCCACAACTGAAAACACATCTGAGGAATCCATTCAATTAAATCTCTCTTGGCTCCAGCTGGCTCCTGCTGGAAAGGTCAGTAAAGTCCAGGAGGGAGAAAAAGGCACAAGGAGGAGCTAGAGCTCCTGGCTGCTTCAGACACTGCCTTTCCTCTCTGCCCACCCTCCCCCACACCTTGCCACACTCCCCTCTTCCTTTCTTCCTACCATCTTTAATGATACCCGATGGTCAATCACACCCCAGCAGCGTGAGAGATGCCCTGAAGCATCATTGTGGTAGGGAGGGATCGATCAGGTAAAAAAAACATACACAGACATGATAATGATAACCTGTGGACATAAAGTCAGTCTGTTCGCTGGGCTTCTCGGAGACCCATCAGTGCTTGGGCCAGCCAAGCTGCACGGAGGGGCTGTGAGGAGCTTTGGTTTTCTTCCCTCCTCCCATTTTGTCTTGCCCTAAAGAGACCTAATTAGACTGAGGGATAGTCCGCTGGCTTGCCTGTTTGCTGGCCTGCTTGGGCCCATAAATAGAAGAGAAAAAATAAAGATGACTGATCCTATTTTTGCAATGCATATGCTTCAAGTTAACCTTGAAACAGCATATTTAAATAGCTATGTTAATATAAGAAACTACCTTGGGAGATTTTGTTTGAAGGATTCAGCTTGGCATATGTAAGCTTTTAAAAATCATATTAGAGATATACAGTTTAAATTAGAAACAGTAACAAAAGAATTTAGTGGAAGAATTCATTAGGGAAAAGTAGTTCAGAATGAGAAAGTTCAGTGAAAGTTTGCATACTTACATATATACACACATGCATGGCCATTATACACAGAGGCACATATTTTCCTTTTTTTAGGGGACACTGATCTCAAATGGTTTCCCTTCGTGCTGAACGTTTAAGTTAATGTGGTAATATGAACGCAGGGTTATGCAAAGTGATATTTATGCTGATTTGAACAAGGAGTACTTTTTAACATAATTTAGAATTTCTAACATTGAATATTTAGGTATAACTATTTTATAGTATGTCACCAATTCATTATTGTTTTCAAAAACATGATCATCTTACTGTGTCCAGAAATTTATATTCTGCTTATAGTCTCAAGACTCTGTACTTTCCTTTTTGTCACAAAGTGTGGGGATGCAGATTATAGTACAAATAATATCTTCCTTGCAATCAGATTTTTTGTTGTCACGTTATTTTCTGCATCATTTGATGAACCGAACTACATTTCCTTATATTCCTATTAAACTATTTGATGATGCCTTTTATTTTGTCGTATAATTGGGTGAGCAATCATGTGATAAACATAAGTTTGGTATGAAATCAAAGAAGCAACGTTAAAAACAATGAATATATTTTCAGGAATTTTCTAAGATGTTAAATCTTTAAGAGAGAAGAATTGTAGAAATGGTATAACCTCTTTGTAAGTTTTATGACCACAAAGATAAAACTCTGAAAATACACCTAGCATAAGCTAATGTATCATAGTTATCTTTTATAACCTAACATTATGCTTTTTGAAATATATATAAGAGGTGGAAGTTTGTGTGTTTGCCTAAATTAAAAATGCTTGTGATTGAAATATATATAAGAGGTGGAAGTTTGTGTGTTTGCCTAAATTAAAAATGCTTGTGATTGAAGTATGTATGTGCGTGTGTGTGTGTGTGTGTATTGCTTTTTGTTTGTTTTTACTTCGGGAAGGTTTTTGGAAGTTAGATTCATGGGAAGAAGTGACATATGCAATAGTATACATTCAAGTGCTTCAAATTTAGAATTTTCTTTATAAAATTACACAAAACAGTACTTAGTGCCATTTGGTATTTTATAAACAATCTGTCTAGAACTTCTCCGTTTATATGTACTTAAAACAGGATGCAGCATATCTTATAGATGTCGATATTTGTGTATGTGTGCATGTATATCCCACCTATATGGAATTACTTGATCTGCCCAACTAAAAACACAATTATCTATCCTGGCTTTGCCCACTCCACTTAGGTATCTCTCAGGAAGTCTTTCAGTAGGTGAAGGGATTCTTATGTCATTCATTCAATGAATTTTATAAAGGTCCTACCATTTGCCAGCCATTATACCAGTTGCTGTGACCACAGAGAAGAAAAATGAAGAAGTTACACGTGCTTCCTGCTCTTCTCCAGTGTGACTCTAGGGAAAGAAACACATCACACAAATATTTTTGGGTGAGTTAGGTCAACTGAGAAGTTTGGGGTGTTATGGGAGCATATAACAATCAAATCTAATTAAAATAACATATTTCTACATCATCAGTCATTGGCTAAGGGCTTGAAGGTCATAAACTTCCAGGTAACTCTTGATTTCTGAGCCAGGGACAAAATAGATTTAGTAGCCTAAGGACAGTGCTCTGAAAATCAATTGAAGGTGTAGATGATTGGAAATAAAAGAACAAGGAGCTTGGAGAGGGCCACAAAGACACATTAAAACTCAACCTAGGATATCTGAGCAGAGCCCTAAGTGTCCACAACAGTCATCAAACAGGATTATTTTTTAACTTTTTATTTGGAATTAATTTCAAACTTAAGGACAGTTGAAAGAATAATACAAACCTCATACAGAAAACTTCATCATACCTCCCCATGCAGATACCCAGACCAATCAACTTAAAATGCTTTGGCGTATTTGTCTTGTCATTCATCTCTCTATCCAGCTCTCTTTCTATTTATCTATTTTCAAATAACGTGAACGTAGGTTGTATACCTCATACTCCTTGAATACTTATACTGCTACGTACACTTCGTAAGAATGAAGATAATCACTTATGTTACCACCTTAAGTGCAGTTATCAAGTTTAAGAAATTTAATATTGATATAAAGGTGACAGTCTATACCTCATTTTTTCATATGTCCCAATAATATCCTTTTAGACATTTTACCCTCAATTATCAGATCCAATTCCAGATCATATATTGCCTTTAGTTGCTATTGTCTCTTTAATATCTCTCTCTCTCTTTCTCAATTTTGGAAACACATATATAACATGAAATTTCCCATCTCAACCACTCCCAAGCATACAATTCAGTGGGATTAATCATATATAAAAAGTTGTGCTACCCTCACCACCACCATTACCATAACTTCCTCATTATTCAAAACAGTGACCCTGTACCCATTATACATCGACTCTCCATCTCCTTCCTTCTCTCCCCTAGTAACCTATGCTCTACTTTCAATCTCCATGAATTTGCATATTCTAGCTATTTCAGATAGATAGATCATATAATATCTGGGTCTTTGTGTCTGAAAGTTCATGCAAAATGAGATCTTCAAGGTTCATCCACGTAGTAGCATGTATCAGAACTCCACGCCTTTTAGGGCAGCATAATAGTCCACTGTATGTGTATAACACGTTTTGTTTATCTTTCTTGTGTTGATGGGCATTTGGGTTGCTTCCACCTTATGGCTGTTATTGTGAATAATGCAATGAACATTGGTGTTCAAATATCTGTTTGAGTTCCTGCTCCTCATTCTTTTTGTTGTATACTTAGAAGTGAGATTTCCAGGTCATGTGGTAGTTCTGTGGTTAACTTTTTGGGGGAACTGCCAAACTGTCAAACAGTTGATTTTGAGGTTTATATCTTTTAATATCTGTTATACATTTTATTTGCAGGCATAGGGAAGATAGGAGAAGGAACATGTTGGGCAAAAAATCATAGTGTGTAAGAAGAAGATGAATGAAATTTTAGATTGGTTGATTGAAATGTTTGTGGAACACCATTTAAAAATGTTTGGTAAGCAGTTGGATATGTAAGTCTAAAGCTCAAAAGATAAAAACTTTGGCATTCTAGACAGGTAGTAATTGAAAGCTGGGTAGTGAATAAGATCATCTAAGCAGAGTGAAACAGATGAAGCAAAAATGTCTAGAAAACTCCCTGAGTATTCCCAGCACTTAATAGACAGGGAGAGGTAAAGAATATTGAAAAGGAGATTGGGAAGAAGTAATAGAGAGTAGGGCAGCCAAAGGAGTTTGGTCCTTGAGAACGTAAGTAAACAGAACCTAAGTGATGCTGGTCTTCAAATAAAATATGGACTTAAAATAATTCATTGGTTTTAATTATAGTATATTCTTTCGGACTGTAGCGAGCAGACTTATAATGTAAGAAGGAAAGGACTCAGGATGTGTGAGAGATAAGAAAATGAAAACTGAAACTCATATTCGGGAACCAAATATATGGAGTTTTTAAAGGTATCTTAAGGGCAAATATTGGCATCAAATGAAATACCATCTACAGGTATGCTTTAATAAGGGATAAGTAAGATAGAGTTCCTGACCTCATTCTGGTTTTGGCCCAGATCATATCTTCCTTTTGTTGTCTTGTTTTTATATGTCTAAACATAGTTCATATTTCTGTATTCCACACTAGCTGGAATCACTAGGATTAATGCTAATTGTACAAGTGACTTGCTTTCTGATTGTAATTTTTAGCATGTGTGATTTTACTCTTAGATTTTCTGCCTCTAGCTCACTGTATTGTTAACATACACTTTCTCTGTTCTTCTAATGTGTCTTTATCTAACTACTTTTGTACAAATCCAAGGGCCTGAAAATGGAAGATTCAACCTATATGCTGAAAGAAGGAAGAGGTAGGTAGGGAAAGATCCTGGTAGATTTCTGTAACATTAGGTGGGAAAAAAATGTTCTGTGTAGACTACAACCCAGAAATACTCTGCCAAAACTCAAATGCCGTTCTTATGGCATTTTCTTGAATCTCATCATAAATGTTTTCACTGCTAATGCATAATATGTACCCAACAATGAGATCTGTCTGAAAGCCTTGTATCTTTGTTTTTTTGGTTTTTTTAAACTGTGTCATACACGTTGTTCTTAGTATAGCAAGGGGCTGTGTAAAATGACAGCTTCCCACCAAATCGAGAGGGATAGGTCAGACCAAAGAATGACTTGGACAAGTCCAGTTTAGCGAGTGGGTGAGTGTTTAGTAGGGGGATTAGGTGGGGTCCACATCATCGACGGCTGCAGGAGAGATGACGGTTCCGAGCTCGATCGTCTGTACTTGCTGCCAACAAGAAGGGCCTTTTATAGTGCATGTCTGTGCAGATGGGGAAGGTATGTGAGGGGGGAGTGTGGCTTTTAAAGAATGCAGTGCTTTGGACATGTAACAAAGGAATGGACATTCACAGTGTTTATCAGTGAGGCAGAAGTTACATATTCACAGTGACTATGTAAAGACCTATTGCTATGGGGGTAATCAAGCAGTCCAAGGGAACAAATGTTCCTACAGCGTCCTAAAAGAAAAGGTCAAGCATTTATGATACAAGGTTTGCTGACTAGTCACGAGTTCACAAGCAACCATCTTCTATGGCTTACATTTTAGCTACTGAGGAATTGAATACTGCTACAACTGGAAGGGGAAAGATATGGAAGAGTTGGGGAAAAGGTGCAAAGCCATATATGCCACAATCCACCCCATCTCCGAACTCTTATAATCTTTCTGCCACCTCTTCTGCATGAAGCCCTGAGCTTGGAATGGGGGTTCATAAGCGCTGGTACTGTATTATAAGACCATGGCTACAGTGTAAACAATAGGATGAACTATTGTTTATAGTAGTGTAAACTGCTACTGTAATAAAAATACCAGGTAGTAAAAGTGCAACTCCACTGAGAGGGTAGGTTTGTGAGTCAGGAGGAAAAAGCTTATGAAGTTTCAGGTGTTCACGTGAGAGATGGATTTTTGTAAGTGATTTAAGGCATTGGTAACATTCGCATGTTCATCAGGTATATAGGTACAGCAAGCCGTGTGGCCCTGGGCATCAGTAAGTATCTCGAAGGCCATGTGATTTTGCAGTATGACGTTTCTCATTTGAGTGGTTTTCTTGTTGAGGAGGCTTATGTTATGATTGGCACTGCCAAGGTCTTGGCCAGTGAAGTCAGCTAGGGCCATTAGCTGTATTAAAGCATCTGAAGCTCATGTGCCGTATGGAAAATACTAAGCAGCCACTCCCACTATGCTAGAGGGTGCCTTCTCTTATGCCAAACTGGTCCTTTAGAGCTGGAAGCTTCTGAGGGGTGCTGGGTAAAATTTTGTGTACGCTCCCTGGTAGGAAAGGATATCCTAGTGTACATCTTACTTTCCAATTATATGGAAATGTGTCCCACATAACCTCCTGCTTGTGGGGGTTGTATATAAGCTCCCTGAAAAGAGAGTGCCATTCATGAGTAGAGACTGCTGCCCGGTACACTCAGTTTGCCAGACAACGATATTCTGGTCGCATACTTGCAATGGCAGCCATACCTTATGATGGTGGTTTCTTGATTGGAGGGTTTTTGTTTTGTTTTTTCCCCAAGACAAAAGGATGTTCAAGTGTCTAGGACGCTATGTTCCACCACCATCCGTATAAGGACATCTCACACTGATGTGGGGGATGGACAGGACTTGTTGAAATGTTCCCTGACAATAGAAGAATAATAAGAGTTTGTGGAGTTGCCACCTAGAAAGGTAGCTATGATTTATAGTCATTAACCAATTGCTCCAATTAGTCAAAGACAGGGGGATGATATTCCAGGGGAGAGAGGAGCTACTAGAAGCTGTTTTTTTTTTTTTTTTCCAGGGATTCCAAGTTTTAGGATTCCAAACCTCTTTTGCTAAGGTAGTTGGTACCCAGGTTTAGGTTTTCTTGTGGCCTCTGAGTCTTAAGAAACAGCAGGCTAATTTTCCATATCCTCATCCTTTTTATCTAGATGTTCAAAAAGACCTGTCACTAAGGCAGAGGTAGAAATCCACATATCCTGTTCTAGCTGTAAATCCTCCCTCAAATTGCAGATTTCTTTGTCTTTCTCGAGACAATTTTCTGTGGCTAATTGAATAACAGCCACTGGATTGCTGCAACAGTGTGCTTACCATCTTTACTGAATTTCACAATCTGTTCCTACAGTATGCACTCTATTCCTTGTACCTACGCAGAGGTCCTCAACAGTCAAGCAAGCAGGTGACCCCACCCTATGTGGAAGCAGCAGCATACCAGAGGATCTCTGCTGTAGATTCCCCACCCTGGCTCATGCTTTGGTCTGACAAATCCTGTTGATTATGCCAATTGTTGTGAGTATAGCGAAGGGCTCTATAAAATGGCACCTTCCTTCTTAACTGAGAGTGATAGATCAGACCAAAGAATGACTTGGACAAGTCCACCTTGGTAAGTGAGTGTTTATTTGGGAGCTTACTTGGGGTCCTTGTCCTCAACAGTGGAGAAGAGATGACAGTTCTGAGCTCGATTGTCTGCACTCACTGCAAATAAGGAGTCTTTTATAATACATGTCTAAGTGCAGATGGGAAAGGCATATGAGGGGGAGTGTGACTTCTAAGAAATGCAGAGCTTTGGACATATACCAAAAGAATGGATATTCACAATGTTTATCAGTAAAGCAGAAGGTACGTATTCACAGTGACTATTTAAAAAGCTATTGATACGAGATTAATCAAATGTTCATGCAGTGTTCTAAAAGGAAAGGTCAAGCATTTATGATACAAGATTTACTCATTAGTCACAGGTTCACAAACAACCGTCTTTTGAGGCTTGTTTTTTTTTTTTTAACTATTTAGGAATTGAATACTGCTGCAACTGGGGAAGAGGGAAAGAACTGGAAGGGTTGAGGAAAAGTACAAAACCATATATGCCACACCCGTTAATATAGATTACATTTATGAGCTTGAATATATTTCTGTTGAGTGGATTTCTGGCCATCTTATGGTTAGCACTTAAGATAAACAGGAAAAGAGGCACTGTTGGCAAGAAGTAAAGCTAAGCTATGATGACTTAATTTCAAAAGCATCATCAGGCTTACCAAAAGTCAGGATAAAGAGCCATAGTCAGATGAGACATTTTTTGACACTTTTTAAACTACAGTGTATTTGTGAGGGACTTTCTACCCTTCCTCTCTGTAGTACATTATATAGTTTAGTAGTTTTTTCCCTTCCTTTCTCTTCATTCCTTCCTTCATATCTCTCTCTCTCCCTCTTTCCCTCTCTCTCCCTCTACCCCTTTCTTTCACTCCCCTTATTTCCCTCCCTCTCTTTTTCCCTCCATCTCTCTCCCTTCCTCTTTTCCCTCCTTCTTTTCTTCCTTTTCCTCAACACCATCATCTTCATTATTGAAGTCTGCTAATTTTTTTTTTTTACTATCTTTTTTAATGCTGGAGGCCCCTCTACTGAGCTTTGTATATGATCATGGCAGTTGTGGTCCACTTCATAGGTGACTAAAGGTGTTTTACTTTTAAAAGGGGGGGGGGGGCTGAGATGATAGTGATGATAATTATAATAAAAATATTATGGGATGATATTTTTATATTGCCATGAGATACTGATAAATTGTTTAAAACACCATTAATTAAACAATTGGAAGAAGGAATAAAAAAAGGAATTCCATTCACAATAGCAATTAAAATCATCAAATATCTAGGAATAAATCTAACCAAGGATATAAAGGACTTGTACACAGAAAACTATAATACATCGCTAAAAGAAATCAAAGAAGACCTAAACAAATGGGAGGGCATTCCATGTTTATAAATTGGAAGACTAAATATCATTAAGATGTCAATACTACCTAATGCAGTTTATAGATTCAGTGCAATCCCAATCAAAATTCCAACAACTTTCTCTGCAGAAATGGAAAAGCCAATAATGAAATTTATGTGAATGAGAAAACAGTCCTAAATAGCTAAAGTCATCTTGAAAAAGAAGATTGATGTTGGAGGACTCACACTTCCCAATCATAAACTTATTACAAAACCACAGTAATCAAAGCAGCATGCTTTGATTGGCACAAGAACATACATACAAACCAATGGGATAGAATTGAGACCTCAGAAATCTACTTTCACATTAATGACCAACTGATTTAGACAAGGTGACAAAGACTACTCAATTGGGAAAGAATAGTCTCTTCAACAAATGGTGCTGGGTAAACAGGACTTCCATTAGAAAAAAAAAAAAAGAAGGAAAGAAGAGGGCGCCTACCTCCCACCATCTATAAAAATCAACTCAAAATGTATCTAACACCTTAATATAAAAGCTAGAACTATCAAAGCCCTAGAAGAAAATATAGGGAAGCATCTTCAGAACCTTGTGGTAGACAATGGAATGGCACAGAGATAAATGCAGCCTCATTAAAATAAAAACATCTTTTGTTCCTCAAAGGACTTTATCATAAAAGTGAAATGACAACCTACATAATGGGAGAAAATATTTGGAAACCACACTTCTGATAAAGGATTACTATCCAGAATATGTAGAGAAATCCTTGAATGTAACAGTGTTGGTGGTAGGGTGGTATATGGGAATCCTGTATTTTATGCGTAATTGTTCTGTAAACCCACAAATTCTCTGATAAAGAAAAAAGCTGGAAAAACATTCTTTTCTTGACTTAGACTGTTGGGTAGATAGTCATGTTGGTGGAAATTAAGGGACAAAAAAAAAAAAAAAAAACATTTATGGACTGACATTGACTCCTCAAGGTAAGGAAGAAAAAATGTCTTCCTTTGGTGAAATGTGTTAAGTATTTGGGTCAGTTGTATTGCATTGGGAATTTTCTCCAGCTATAATCCTCTCTGTGGAAAGAAATTTGTCACATATTACTACTGCTATTATTATTATTCATGTAGTAAACAATTATTAAGCATTTACTCTATTCCAATAATTACTCTGAGTTTTTATAAATGTTCTTATTAAATATAAAAGCATCCTACAAATGCTTAGGCAAAGCCATTTTTTTCTTGAAATTGCAATTATATGTGGTAAAATTACTTCTAGATAGAAAATGGAGAACTAAACAGATTTGTAGCATCTGAAATCATTACTCAGGAGAAGCTAATGGGAAAAAAATCCTTTGATCATGTTCAAGGTCTTCTTTATTTATTTTGAAAATGTCATTATAAATCCTCTTACGTGTCATTGTGCCAGGCTCTAGGGATAGTTTGAGCATCATATGTTTAAACAAAATTATTTGTGTTAGTAGTAGGGACAGATGCATAACCTCTGGTCTTAGATTTAATTCTGCAGCTTCATATTACTCAAGTTACCTTGTTATGGCAATCTATAGAAAAAAATATTTTGTGAATGACTCACAGAATGCTCTTTGGAAGTAACATAAAGATTGCTTAAATAGTATTATTAGAGTGAAGGACTCCAACCATGTGTTAGTTGGACTTTATGATGATATGGTGTTACAGAATTAATTTACATCTGGCATATGGAAGTCTAACTCTTCTAGAAAAATGAAATAAAATATAAACCTCATTTTTAGTGTTTTGACATAAAATATTCCTGTTATTAGTATATGTTAAAAGTTAGCATTTAAATTTTTATCTTAAAAATTGACTCACTAATTCTCTTCAAGGAACATTGGTAGTAACCACTGAAGCAACATGAAACTGAAGTTTCAGAAATGGAGTTTCTTCCAAATATCATCCAGGCACAGGCAAATTTCATCATCTCTCTGTTGGATAATTTAGTCTAGACATCTGGCATCTGCTGATCTAGATTCCATCCCCATCCCCTTGTACTCATAACAGAACCACAATTTTCTTTGCAAACCCATTTATCCTCATTCTCAGCCATGTAGTTGGGCAGGATTTATTAATTTATTTCAAAATTTACTAATTGAGTGACTTATATGTGCCAGACACTATTCCGGAATCACACATATAGAAATGAAAACCACACAAAAAATGTCATCCCCATTATCTAAGGATACTAAAAGCATATAAGGTGAAAGGTGATGTTTGTTGGTTCTTGTGAATAAGAGAAGCTATCACACATAATTTAAATTTGATGAGATAAGGGGCTTGAAAGTTCAGGAGCCATCTGGTATGGAAGACATGGACACAAACAGCCATCTTCCAGCCCTTGCTTACCACCCCCCCCCATACTTTCCCCTTCTTGGTTGTTGTTTGCATGCAAGTGTTCAGCATGTTTCCATTTCTCAAGAGACTACAAGCAAACTTGAGAAGACATTAAATATCAACAAGCCTCAGCTGCTTTCCACAGCACAAAGGTTGCTTGATTATTGCTTTTTGCTCACTGGCAGGGCTCTCTCCCCTAGAGTATATAAAAACCCAATACTTGGGCAGCACAAGTGTCCCTCATCTGTGATGCAAAGTGGTATCCACCAACCCTTACCTGTGAATTGGTCCCTCAGGAAACTGGCCATGATTGGATCACTTCCCCTGCTCTTTTGGACCTTTTATGCTGTGTAAATATTAAGGTCATCGTTTGCTGAAAGTCTCTCTTGTGCCTCAGCCTGTGTCCCCATGATGCACCATATTGCAACTCACCATCTCACCACCATGTGGGAAGCCAGCCCAGTAATGGAAGAGTCTAATAATGGATGCCAACATGGAAAAAGACAGTGTTGAAAGAGTCATGTAAAAACAAACCAACCAACATAAAATAAAAAGTTATGGCATCTTTTGAGATTCTGTATTACATCATGCTTGAAGGCAAAACTAAAGTAATGTGAGCCAGTAAATTTCATTTCTAGGCCATTAAAATTTAGGTTTTTTAACATTTGCAAATAAATGAATCTTAATTTATACACCAAAATTTTCAAGAGTCTGAAGTAAAGATGGAAATAATAGTAAATATTTCCTTGCTGATAGCTGAGTTCCAGAGAAAACTAATCTATATTAGCATTTTTTTGCATTGATGTCTATAATAATAATTATTTTTAAATAATGTTATATAGATAACAATCTACTCCAAAGTCTATTTTCTTTCCATTTTTTTTTCACATGTCAACATTGAGTGAAAAGCATTGGCAATTCCTCTAGACTATTTATACACAAGAGGAACAATTAGGAAAATAAGACTTTAACACCTCAAAATTATAATAGATTCCCATGTTTAAATTTCTATTGGATTATAAGATTTCAGATTTTGTGTTTCTGCACAAATGTTTAGTTTGGTAAAAATGTAAAGCTTGTAAACACTTAACACCATTCATCTCTCCATATCTTGGCACCTAGAACAGTATAGTTAGGCATAAATGAACTACTCTCAGGTACATATACAAACTGTTTTTAAAAACCCTGATTTAATGTTAATTTCCACAGCTCTCTGGCCTGTGTGTATTCTAAAACTCATCTATACTTTAGTACCTCATCAAATCCCAACAGATCCAGACCAAATCTGACCACATATTGAAGTGTGTATTCTGTCTGACATACCTAATAACTGTACTTTGCACTACTTAAAATAAAAAATTGTGCCATTTCTTCAGGCTTTCCTAGGTTTTCACTATTTCTCTCCCTCCAATTAAATCATACATTACTTGATATTTAAAACTCTGCTCACCTTGATGTCTCTAATTGAAAATTGCAAAATTTGGAAACATTGAATTATACATAAAATGGGACCAGTGGTGAAATCGTGAATGCAAAATTTCTGACATACTGTTGTTTCCATTTACAACATAAGGTACATTGAATAAATGTTCTGAATGCTTACCATAATATTTGCATCTTGCTTATAACAAATTGCTAACCGGTAAGTTTATGGGGTAACATATGGGTCTCAGTTCTTTAGTTGGCGGCAGTTAGACAAATCCTACATTTTTGCACGCAAATAAATGCTTGAGAAAGAAACTACCCATTTTATGTACTCATATGTCCATTTGGATGTAGGTCAGGAAGGACTTGCTAGTGTGCTAGTAGCCATAAAAAACCTGCCCAATGCTAATTACTATTTAGTTGCAGGGGGTTGGTTCAGCTAGCTATGCATATGCTGTGGCCCATATGTACAAATCTTCCCATTTGTGGAGAGGCCAGATGGGCCCTCCCTAAGCATGAACCTTCCCTGCTCCATAGATTAACTATGAAAGGTTTAAATTGCTAGCTTTTGTTTTTTGGAAAATAATTCATTCTAGCACTCATATCATTTATAGTTATGAAGGACTTTTAAATCTGAACATGTAACAAACCCTATTTAGAATATGCAGATTCTGCAAATAGGCCATCACTTTTACTTTAAAGTACCATGTAACCATCATTCTTATTACGTCAAAGATTTTTTTCATGTGAATTTATTAGATTGTTAGAAATGGGTACTATGGAAAGAGGTTATATATCTTGATTATCAATATTAACTGCCTAAACAAGGGTATATAAAATTGGGGTTCATTTCCCCCAAACCTAACAATTTGAAATTTAAGTTAATTTCTGTGGAAGAGTAGAATTTTGATATTTCTATTAAAACAGAATTTATGAAAGTAACTAATCTGTGAAAGAAAACATTTCAGGTGCTAAAGTAGATATATTTTTTATCTATTTTTTAAAGCAGTGATTATGCTTACTATAAAACATTCTGCAAGAAAATCAACATGAGAAGTTCATCTCCTTGACATAATTCTTGCCATTATATTTGAATATAATAAAATTTATTTGAAATATTCTGAAAAATGCTTTTCAAAAATTTATATCAAACACTATTAGCATATGTATATATACACATTTTTAAGGAGGTATCAGGGATTGGATCCAGGATCTCGTACATGGGAAGCAGGTGTTCAACTACTGAGCTACATTTGCTCCCCAGTAAGAGTTGGTTTTTTCATTTTTTGTTTTCTTGTTTTTAAGAGGTACCAGGGATCGAACCTGGGACCTCCTACATGAGAAGCAAGCTCTCAGCCACTGAGCTACATCCTATTAGTCTTAATTAATGTATAGTGAATTAAATGTTTGATGTTGTTCTCATGATCACATGGCTTTGTATTAACTGCATCTGAAAACCAATAGTTAAATAAATTTGCAAGGATGTCCTACAGTATGTAATTATTAAAACAATGTCAATATCCTCATAGTCTTTCACATTGTATACTGAGTTTAGTAGAAAACAGATATAAATTTTCTAAATTTCTAGAGGGAAAGCAGTAAAGCAAGTGAACTATCTCATCCAAATTAAGTCACTCAAGCTAAATAAAAGTCTAAAGGCAATACTGTATTTGAAATTTGTATGTTGACCAAAATATTTTCAATTATGTCATCAGGTTTCTGAATCATCAGATATGGTATGCCATTCCTACTCACTAAACATTTTCACACATGGTTCAGGAAATGCAAATAAAAATTCATTAATTCTGAAAGTTACAATGAGATTTATTGATACATTAAGAATATAACATTTACAGCAGGAGTTCTTAACCCTTGGGGGACCAGGGAAACATTTCAGGAGGTCCATGAATTTGAACTGAAAATCCAAAAAAAAAAACATTTTTTTGTGGGGACGTGTTGGTGTATGTGAGATATATTTATTAAATAATACACAGTATAGTGTGACTTAGGGGTCTGTGGTTTTCACCTAACTGGCAAAGTGGTCTGTGGAATAAAAAAGATTAAGAACACCTGATTTACAGGTTTTAAGAAAGTATGTGAATATATGGATATTAGAGGAATAGGGAAGGAAGCTCCGAAGATGAACAAATTAGACCAGTTCTGACACCTCTAGTGTTTGTGCAGTTATTTGTTATAAGAATTGAAGTGTCTCTTTAATCTGTTTATCTTTTTGACATTTTCTATACTTTAACCAGCAAGATTTCTATTTCTTTAGTAGTATTTAGAGGATAGGTTAATCAAAATGAAATTTTTCTGTTAGTAGAAAATAAAAGCAACATGGTGATCATGAATCAGTCCTAAAAAACTCCGAGTGTATGGAAGAACACCCTTTTTAACATCATGAAAATTAACTTATTGAAAATTGTATTCATAAACAAGCTGGATGATGATAGAGGCCCTTTAAAATCTTATATTCCTATATCTTTTTGATGAAGAAAAATAAGCAGTTTTTTCTGTTAGACATAATAAATTATGGTATTTAATTGATCAATTTAGTCAATACTTTAATCATTTCTCATTAAAACTAGAAAATATTTAGATTTTTCTATAATTCTGTTCAAACATATATAACAAAAGGAGAATTTTGCACAATAATTTCTGAATCAGTGTAGGATTTATTTTGGAAGTAATAATAACCAGAATGTGTATAAGAAAGGGTTTCTCAACCTTAGCATTATTGGCATTTGGGCTGGTAACTTCGCTGTGGGGTCTGTCTTGTGCATTATAGGATGCTTAGAAGCATCCCTGGCTTCTACCTTCTAGATGCCAGTAATACTCCCCGAAGTGGGACAACCAAATGTAGCTACAGGCTTTGCAAATATCACCTGGTTAAGAAACATTGACCTAGCCATAACTATTTATAAACACATTTTTGTCTTTTTTATGTCAAATATGAGAAGTGATTAATAGTAATCAAAAGTCTTTTGAATTTTTAAAAATAAAATGTAAAGGTAAGTCCATGGGTATATCTTCTGTTTTTATAATTAAAGAGGACAGAACTTTGGAATTTTTAAATAATACTTTCTCAAGCATGGAAAGATCCAGAAACATCAAAAATTAAAAATTAGGCAAATTAATCATATTCTACATACTAAGCCAGAAAAGAGAAATTTTAAAAATACAATTTGACACAATTGAAATTGAAATTGACTTTTGGCTCATGAAGAAATAATATCCAAGCTCTTTCATTTTAATATTTTAATGTGATTCAACTACATTAGCACACCATCTTTCATCAGTAATGGGGTATGGGTATTGGGAATCAAACACCCAAGAAAGCAAAAAATTACCTTTCTAAAAAATCTGGAATCTGTTTTTTTTTTTTAACTTTTTCTGTAATAACTTTATACAAGTCAGAATTTCCCATTTTAACCATACTCAAGTGCACAATTTAGTAGTAGTAATTGCATTCACCATGTTATGCAACCATCACCAATATCCATTAAATTCTATTCATAATGGCTCTTAAAATAATAGAATAGTTAGGGATGAATTTAACCAAGAAGGTGAAGGGCTTGTACATGGACAACTACAAAACAGTGCTGAAAGAAACTAAAGAAGATAAATAAATGGTAAAGTATCCTGTGTTCATGGATAGGAAGACTTAATACTATTAAGATTTCGTTACTACCTAAAGCAATCTACAGATCCAACGTAATCACCATCAAAATCCCAGCAGCCTTTTTTGCAAAAATGCGAAAGCCAATCCTCAAATTCCTATGGACTTACAAGAAGTCCCCCCAAAACACAAATTAATATTGCTAAGAAGGAAGAATATTGGAGACCTCACACTACTTGATTTGAAAACTTATTACAAAGCCACTATAATAAAAACAGCATGGTGCTGGCATAAAGATAGACATATAGACCAATGGAATAGAATTGAAAATTCTAAGATAAAGCCATACATCAGTGGCCAACCGAAGTTTGACAAGGTAGCAAGTACATTAAATGCAGATAAGCAGTCTTTTCAGTGCATGATGCTAGGAAAACTGGATATCCACTTGCAAAAGAAAGAAATTGGACACCTACCTCAGACCATATTAAAAAAAAATTAACTCAAAAGGGATCAAGGGCCTAAACATATGAGGTAAAACCATAAAATGCTAGAAGAAAACATAAGGGCAAACCTTCATAACTTTGAATTTGGTAGTGATTTCTTAGATATGACGCCAAAAGCATGAGCAACAAAAGAAAAAGATAAAGTGGACTCTGTCAAAATTAAAAATTTTGTACATCAATGGGTACTACCAGGAAAGTGAAAAAATCTACAGAATGGGAGAAAATTGCTAACCATATATTTGATAAGGATTTAATATTCAGAAAATATAAAGAATTGCTAAAACTCAACAACAAAAAGACAACACAATTAAAATCGGATAAATAAGTTGAGACATTTTTCCAAAGAAGATATACAAATAGCCAATAAGCACATGAAAAGATGCTCAATATCATTGATTATCAAGGAAATGCAAATCAAAACTACAAAGTGATAACCATTTATACCCACTAAGATGGCTGTTGTTAAAAAAAATAATAAGGATTGCCAAAGATGTGGAGACATAGGAACACTTATACTTTACTGGTACCATTTTAAAATGGTACAGCCACTGTGGAAATCAGTTTGGTGGTTCCTCAGAAACTTGGGAACAAAATTAACTTTTTATTATTTAAAGTTTCTTGACTCCAAGCTCTGGAAAGAAATTGTTGTTCTGTCTTGGGATGGGTTGGGTAAGAGCTTTCCAGGGGCATAACAGGATTGTTATTTATGCATACCCTCTGAGGAATTTTCCCCCCAGTTAATGGGAGTCATACAATTAGAAAAGATGGTATAAAATTCATTCCCAATATTATTTGAAGTGATCCGTGATACTGCCTTAGTCATGGAAAGCATTTGGATCAGGTTTAAAACCTACTGGCAAGAGTTATTCTATATGAGAGAATTTGCCCTACTCTTCCTCTCTTTGGGCCAACTCTGGGTCTGTGCAATCACTAATACGTCCTGCTACACCTGGATTGACTCAGGCTGGTGGAAAGGTCAGTACAAAAACATAAGCATAAATCTATGCATCTTTCTCAAGTAGACACTGAAGTTTTATGGAATTTGTTCAGTTGGTTGGGTCCAAGAACCCAGAAGGTTCCTACATGTTGGCCTCATCCTGTTGCTTGTAGTCTGTTTCAAAATAGCCTTCATTAAATAAAACAAATATTATACTAATTAAAGGTATTTGATCCAGCTTCTGTTTTGGGGAAATTTGCCAGGAGCCAAGATGGTGTAAAAATGATTGTTAGACAATTCTCCATGTGTGTCTCATCTTTCTGTACATTTTACAAGCAGAAACACTGCCTTTGTTCTGGATTCTCTTTTAAGGATGTGTGTATGATGAATAGCCTTGGACGACAGACACATCTCCCACACCCCCACCCCCAAGAGCACAGGGCAGGTGCTCTTAATTTACAGTTGAATAAAGATGGTCTCTCTCTGAGGCAATTCCTTGGCTGGATTACTTGCAGCTCCTTATAAAATATTAGAATTCCTAAGCCTTAGGTTCCTCGGTTATGATGCAAGTCATTCAACTGACCCTTTTCACGGGGCCCCAATGGATTTGTTGTGTAGTTATTTTTAAATTATAGTGCTTTTGTCTGGTTTTTGTATATCAGTATAGTTAAGTAGAATGAGTTGGTAAGTATTTCCTACACTTCTAATATTATTTCTTCCTTAATGTTTGGTGTAGATGACTCATTGATTTTTTTTTAACTTTTTTTTCCTACATAACCATTTAAATCAGTAACTTTCTCCCTAAATTATACATTAGCTGCATCCCGCCAGTTTTGTTATGTTGTATTTTCTTTATCATTCAATACAAAATATTTTCTAGTTTCCTTTGTGATTTCTTCTTTCAACAGGGATTATTTGGACGTGTGTTGTATGAGTTCCATAAGTTTGGGATAGTGTAGATATTTTTCTACTTTTGGTTTCAAATTTAATTCAATTGTGGTCAATAAATATACTCTGTTGTTTCAATCTTTCTAAATATTTGATACTTATTTTATGGCCGGGCATATGATACATCTTAGAGACTGTTTCCCTTGCACTTGGGTAAAAATGTGTATTCTGGGGCTTTTGGGTGTAGTACTCAGTATATCAAATAGATGAAGTTATTTGGTAGCATGATTCAAGTTTTCTATCATTTTAGCAAATTTTCTTTCTACATTCTTTTTCAAATATATTCTTGAGAGACAAATATTTCAAATGTTTAATTCCAAATGTGGATCTCTCTATTTCTCCTTTCAGTTTTATCTGTTTTTGCTTTATTTTTTGAAGCTCAGTTGTTGTGTATTGTTTTAGTTTGCTAAAGTTGCTGGGAGCAAAATACCAGAAATGGGTTGGCTTTAATAATAAGAATTTACTTGGGAAAAATCTTACAATTCAGTGGCTGTGAAAATGTCCAAATCAAGGCATCATCGGAGATGCTGTTTTACCAAAGGTCGGAGCTGGATCCTGGACTCTTGCCACTTGGCAAGGCAAAATGGCGGGCCTGCCAGTCTCTGTCTGCCTTCTCCTCCATGCTCACCTTCTCTTTCAACTTCATGTTACTCCTTGGGCCTAGCCTCATCACTTCAGCTTCTCCACTGATTGTGTGCTCTTTCTTGGCCTCACAGAGTTTCTGACTTTCTGCAGCTGTAGGCAATCCTGGAGTCCTCTCTCACACAGCAGAATAAAATGGCAGCTGTCTTTCTCTGAGTTTCTGCTTTCAGTTCTCCACTTATATAAGATGCCAGCAAGAGGGTCATTCCAACCTGGGCCGTGACTCACTTAGTCCAGTCAAAGGCCCTAAAGTGATCTAAATAAAAGATCCCTTAACTGAATCTAATGCAATAAAAGGATGCCACTCCCACAGGAATGGAGTAGTTCCAAGAACATGGTCTTTTTCTGGGATTCACATAAGCTTCAAACTGTCACAGGTATATACCCATTTAAAATTGTTATTCCTTCCAATGAATTGTCTCTTAATTATTATGCAATATCTTCCCTCATCCCTGGTAATATTCTTTGCACTAAAGTGTACTTTGATATTAATAAAGTTTGCCAAGATTTCTTATGAGGAAGATTTGTAATATAATATTTCCCACATTCTCTTACCTTTATTTATATATTTGATATTCAAAGTAGTTTTTTTTTTTTTTTTAAGAAAAATATAATTGGGTCTTGCTTTTTATTTATTCTCAGAATTTGTCTTTTAATTTCCATATTTATAACAAGTATTAATATAGTTATCAGTATGTTTTAGTTTAAATATATCACCTTACTATTTTCACTTATATTATTTTTGTAAACTTTTGCTCTTTGCCTTCATAGTTATTATTATTATTTTAGTATTTTATTTTATTTTCTCTATTGATTATTTGCTATATATGTTCATTTTTGTTTTGTTGCAGCTCTTGGGTACATTATATGCACTTTTATGAGTTTACCATCAAATAATACTATATAATTTCACATATGACTTTACAACATTATACTTCATTATACTTCAATTTCTCCTCAGTCATTTGTGTTATCACTGTAATATAATTTACTTTACATTTAAATCTTGTAATATACTGTCATATATTATGCTTACAATAGTTATCTTTTAAATATATTAAAAATGATTTTAAAATATGCTGTTAATCACCCCATTTTTTACTACTCTTCATTCCTGTGTAGAGAGTCAATGTCATTTTCCTTCTACCTTAAGAACTTTTGCTAGTTTTTCTTATAATGTGCAGCTGTGGAAGACTATTTATCTCAGCCTTTGTCTAAAAAGTTGTATTTGCCTTTATTTTTAAAGAATATTTTGCCTGGATATAAAATTCTAGATTTATAGTGCTTTCCTTCAGCAACTCATGATATTGTTCTTTTGTCTGTGGTTTGAATAACTTCTGGTGAGAAGTCTGCTGTCATTGCCATATATTCTAATATTTTGTTTTCCTTTGACTGCTTTTAATAATTTTCCTTTAAACATTGGTTTTTGGCAATTTAGTATAGTGTATTTATCCTGCTTGGGGTTTGATAAACTTCTTACATATATGAGTTTGGAAAAATTGGAGCCATTATATTTTCAAATATTTTATTCCCCTCTGCTCCTTTGCTAGGAGACCACTTGTACATTAGTGTAATTGCCTGAAATTGTTCACAAGTTACTGAAGTGCTGTTGCTATGGTTGTGTTTTTTCCCCCGTTTTGTTTTTTCTTGTTTAGCTTCGGTTTGGAGATTTTGTTTTGTGGACTCTTCAATTTCATTGATCTTTTCTTCTGCAATACAGAATCTTTACTTAAATCCATCCACTAAATATTTCATTTCAGATATTGTGTTATTCATTATTTGAGTTTGTTTTTTTAAGTCTTCAATGTCTTTTTTCATTATGTTTGTGTTTACTTTACATCTTTGAGTGTCTTTATAATAGCTATTTAAAGTCCTTGTTTTCTAATTTCATCATCTGTCATTTCTGACTGTTTCTATTGACTTATTAAAACTCTGTCCTGGCTATGAATCAAATTTTGTTGCTGCTTCTCATGTCTACTAATTTTGACTGGGTATTGAACATTATGAATGTACATTATTGAATGCTTAGATTTTATTGCCTTTCTTTCTATAATGTTGAAGTTTGCATTAATACACCATTAAGTTATTTGATAGGCACGCTAATCCTTTAGAGATTTGTTTTTAATCTTTTTTGGACAGGTCTGTAGTAATATTTACTCTAGCTCGAGTTGTCAACTATATTGTTACTAAGACAGGGCCCTCTGTGTATCTCTACAAATTTTTCTGTGTATTCAAATACATCTTTTCACTTGGCTGGTAGATAAGAGGCATGGAGGATATAATGGA
Source organism: Tolypeutes matacus (assembly GCA_026826555.1). Classification (NCBI taxonomy): domain Eukaryota; kingdom Metazoa; phylum Chordata; class Mammalia; order Cingulata; family Chlamyphoridae; genus Tolypeutes; species Tolypeutes matacus. The sequence goes on from JAKSZT010053837.1 coordinate 6,611,234, forward strand.
AATGTCTAATATAGGTCCAAAAGAATTACTGAAGAGAATGGTATGAAGATAGTCTTGAAGTAAGAGTTTCACATGTCAGTGAAAATGAAGAACATCAAAATGAAAGAAAATATCTCAAAAATAAATTCATGTATTTCAAGTTCTGTTCATATCTATCTCTTATCCTGTTATATAGTACGTTTAGTGACTTATTCAAATATTTTGGGTCACAGATGCATTGATTTTGTTTTAAATTTTAGTAACTGCACTTGTAATTTCTATAAAATTTTTGTCAAGTCACTCTAGTGTAATTTAACATCCTGATTTTTCTTTAATATTTTTATCCTTTTTATTGCTTTGAACATACTACTAAGGCTCATTTCATAAAGTCTTTATGATTATTCTATTATTTCTATATCTTGGTGTGAAAAATTATTCTTTTATCACCTTACTTTGTCTCATGATCTTTCACTTCCTTGTGTAGTTTATCCTGTGAATAGTTGTTTTATTTCTGGGAAACCTATATGCCCTGGCTTAGGATGCATCCCTCCTGGTTGATTTCACATCTGTTTTTGCCTTATGTCTAGATAACAGGACATGGACAAGCCTAAGGATTCTCTTTTATTTTTTCCTGGTGTCTGTTTATAGTCTCGTGACCACAGGATATTGACAAGTATTATTGTTTCAATGTTTTCCTAGTTCCTGTTTCATAGATTCAATAGCTCTCCATAACTACCTGCTTAATATAAATAGCTCAAGATTAGGCTCCTACAGGCTTATGGATTTCCTCCCCATTAGAGAGTTAGACTAAAACACCTAAGGATATATATCTGGCTCTGACACTCCACTGAACCATTTTGGCTTCAGCTTTGTGTCACTGAATCATTGAGATTTTGAGTTCTTTCTTAGTGTCTCAAAATTATGGATTTAACTGTCTTTTGTGGATGGCTGTTTATTTAAATATTTTTTGCTATATTTTATCTAGCATTCTTAAGTATTTATTGGGAAGGAAAGCCTTCCATGTCAGCTTCATCTCCCACATTGCCTGGAAATCTATTTAATCTCTTTAGGTCTATGTTCCTAAATCATTTTAGAGATAATAACTCCTACCTTACCAGGTGTCCATGCAAGCAAATTAAGTTAATGTATGTTAATGCTTAGCATACTACTTTGTAAATCATAAGTGTTCAGTAAATGCTATTCATTAATATAATTCTAAGCAACCTGCATTTAAATTATGGCATATGAGGTTACCAAAAGAGCATTTTAATCTATTTGAAATTGTTCACTATTTTAAATTTTTCTAATGAGTGATTGCTTCTTAAGCAGTTTTTCATAATATGCAAAATGTACAGCAAAATTCTGAAATACGTGGAAAAATTTTTGTTTTATTTGCTTTTGCCTTGTTTCTCTAATATATATTAAATTCCCTACAGGTGGCATGTTTTTTGTTACTCTCTGAGCTTCGCAATTTTGTACAAAGATTACATGGAGAAAAGACTTCAGTGCTTTGTATTCTGCTGGAAGAGTTTCTGAGTAAGTGTATTTTTAATTTTCTTTATATGGCATTGATGTCTAATGAATGAATGTTAAAATCTCATAATTAAAAGAGGTGTTTACGACTGGGAGCAGAGGATTTGTAATTCAGAACTTCTGATATTTTTTGATGATCCAGTTTAATGGATCTGAAAATCTATATATACACTATTTTTTTATTAAAATAGTTCTAAACCATTTGACTTATGAATATGAAAAATTTGTGAAATCTTTATCCTTCAGAGAATTAGAGAGTGAGGAAAAGAGAAGGGGGTGAAAGGAAAGAGAAAATGTAAATCTGTTGAGTTAAATTAGTAAATAATTAAGAGTGGTTAAAACAATCATTTTGACACTTTTTAAATTTAAAGCTTGTCCAATCCTTTTAAAATTCATTTGAATCTCTGATTACTTAAGCTGTGATCTGTGCACTGAAGAAAGAATAAAATTATAGATTTTAAGGATGTAACTGGAGGTAATATATAAATTCAATTGATCATTCCGGCAGAGAATTGATGTCACAATTTGTACTCAGTGGCATTTTCTCCTCCTTACTCAACTGACTTTAGAACATTATCAGAAAGTCAATATGATATGTCTATATAGTGATATACTTTCAGCCATAAGTATCTTGTTCAGATTAAAACTTAGGTGCCCATGTTGTGGATAATAAATTGTCTGACTCCATCTCAGTCTGTGTTACCCAAATTGTACTTGACTCGACTTTACGGCAAATTTGCATACAGTTAACAATGGTCCTAAGAGCCAGCAAACCAGTAACAGAAGGTGTCTGTCTCTTCAGGATAAAAAAATAGAGGGAAAGGATACCAGGTACCCAATGTGCAGTCTGGGCTCAGATCTCTCCTAGCCACCTCCTGTCTCTGATACCTTTCCTTATGTTCTGATCAAGTTACTTTTAAAATTCACTCTTGATTTCATGTTTTGATTCCCTTTCTCTTTTAATTTATTAATGTGTTAACCACCTCAACCTTATCTTTTCTGCTCACTCTCTTCCAAGCTTGCTCTTTCCAGTAAAACTATTGGGAACATTTAGCTGTCTTTCTCTTTCTTTTATTAGAATTTAATTCTGAACACAGCTTTTTATTCTCTAAGAGCACACAACTCTGTGAGAAGGGCCCTTAAACCATGTATTTTATCCTCAGTAAATATGTTCAACTTATTGGCAGCTTTCAGGCCAAGTTCGTGTTACACAAAGTGTTATACAGTATACACCCACCTAAGCTTGGCTAAGGCAATGTCCTACAATGTGTGCTGCTCGTGCAGTCGGCCTAACCTGTAGGTGAGGTCATTTCTTCAGTAGGCTGTTGAGACACTACAGGCCCAGGTATTTATCAATAATTATTCATAGAGGGGTCCTTCAATTTATGACAGTAGAAAGGCAACAGAAAGCTTAATTATAAAAATTTTAAACCTTAACTTCAATCTGTAGTTACATTTTAGTGTAGTTATTCATTCATGGATTCTTTTCATTCAAAAATATGTGCTGAATACCTCCTCTATAGCCAGGCACTGTACTATGGCTGGGTGGCAGGCAAACAAAGTCTATATCCCACGTGGGATACTTTATTGTACTGCAGAACACAATCACTTAGCAAACATAACTAAAAATACATCAGATGAAGAGAACGCTGGGTAGAATTGGATAGTAAGGTAGAAAAGTCTGGGCTGGCATGGTTTGAGGATATAATGTGGTCATGGAGGACCTCACTGATAAAGTGCTATTTGAACAGAGACTTGAAGGGAGTAAAGGAGTGAACCATGTAGACATGTAGGAAAATAACATTAGAAGCAGAGAGAAAGGCCCAAAGTCGGGACATGCTTGGCAGGCTCAAGGACAAGCAAGCTGACTAGCGTGTCCAGAGCAGAATGACCAAGTTACAAATTCACATGGAAATGATTTGAAAAACTAGTAATGGAATGGGGAAAGCAGAAAGGAAAAGGTGAAGAAGCCAAGCAAGACTGCAATTTCGGGTGAATTCCTCCCTCAACCTCATCCCTTGAGGGAAGAGCTCAAAATCACTGGGCTTTCAAAATTCTGTATCATTCAGTCATTGGCTAGGGACAGCCCTGGGAAGATTTAACCCCCCAGACCCAAACAGCTCTCTGTGTTTCTGGGCCAAGCAGCTTCCGCAGTCCCAGGTAGTCCTCTGAAGACGGTTATAGGCGCAAATGAAGCAGAAGCAGACAGATGGGTGCACAGAATCAGTAAGTCGTGTCCTAGGGCATCTGGCAGGACCTGCAGTCAGAAGGCTCATCCATTTAGATGTGGCCCTGCACTGTGACTGAAATCTAACAAGTGAAATGAAGAACTTTAGTCATTAAATGACTTTGTGGAGAACTCACCCTATCTCTAAACCAGATTTGGACTATGACATTAGTGAGAAACAATTTTTTATTGAACTTTTAATATTTTATATATTTAAATTTTGTTATAGACAAGGGATAATCTATGATGTCAACTAGAATCATTTACTTTAATATATCTGGTTTATGTTTTATATAGATTCCTCCAGCTAAAATGAAAATAAAAGACCATTGAAGGACAAGTGAAAAATAAGAGAGACTAGTTGGGAGGCTATTGCAATATTTTTGGAAAGAGAAACTGGTGAGATTAGAGTGGTAAGATATAAAAACAGAAGCAACGGGATTTCCTGATGGATTTCAAAATTAATTTTCTCTCTTTTTGTTCGGTCTGCATCTACCTCTCTCTCCTTCCTCCCTTCAGCTTTTTATCATTTCTCAACATTCATGTTTTAAATAAGTAATTATTAACTATATGAAATATATTGGTTAGCTCTAGTAATCTCAGATATTTACTCACCGCCAAATATTGGCTTTTGCCTTTAAGTGTTGTCCCTGCTTATTCTGATTTTTTTTTTCCCTCTTATCCCTGTGTTTCCTGTTAATATTTTCCACGTATGCCAAGGTGGTGGGTATTTTTTTTTAATGTTGTTGCTTTTGGGGGAAAATTAACATCTGGCTTCAGTCCAAGCAAAAGATGATGCTCCCTTTGGCAACATGAGCTCACTATAGTAAAATCTAAAACAGAAAACACTTAGGTTGATAAATAGAAAAGCATGGACATATATCAATATATAAACATATAATCAATAGAGAAATATTAAAAGTATTTATTCATCTGTATCAAGAGCAAATATCAAGGTAATATTTATTTTGTTTACTGCTGATTCCCTACTGAAGCAATGAGCTGTTATTTCTCTCATGAAGGTTATGTAAATATTTTAATTATCTTATTGAGAATAGTGGAAGATAAACCTTCTCCTTCATTATGGTTTTCCATTTTTCTCCTCTGATTGCCTATTGGGAAATAAATGTGAAGGTGAAGCATGTATATATGAGAGACCTTTATCCATTGAACCTGCAGCAAATAGTGTATGACCTCTAGCAATTAACATTCTGTCTGAAATTGTCAGTGTTTCAGGTTTTTTCTCTTATAGAATAAGCAAATTTCACACAAATCAATTTTATTGATACATATTAATAAAGCATACAATTTATTGAAAGTGTACAAGCAATGGTATTTGGTATAATAACATAGATGTGCATTCATCACTTCAATCATGATTAAAGCATTTTCATTATTTGAATAATAATAAACAACAAAAAACAGACAAACAAAATTCCTCACCTCTCAATCTCTCTGTTTCCCCTGCTGTACATAGCTGCTATTTCTGGTTATTCTTGCACAATTATTTATTTGTTTTTTAAGCAGTTTTATTGAGATATATTCACATACCATATGATCTATCAAAAATGTGTAATCAATGGCTTTTTGTATAATCACGATATTGTACATTCATCATCTCAAAAATTTTAGAGCAATTTCATTACTCCAAAAAGAAAGACTCTACACCCCTTAGCATTCCTTCCTCAACCCTATATAACCACTAATCTAATTTCATCTTTATAAATTCAATTTATATTTATATTTTATATAAATGGAATCATACAATTTGTAGTACTCTGTGTCTGGTCTCCTTCACTTTGTATAATGTTTATTTTTTTTTCTGATATTAACATTTTGTACTATTAACCTACATTTGTTCAGCTTCAAAGAAAAATGGTCTCATATATGCAATTTTACTCATTTTCATATTTCACATACTATATATTTCACATATTATATTTCATTCATAATTGGACAATCATACAGTATTTGTCCTTTTGTGTCTGGCTTGCTTCACTCAACATAATGTCCTCTAGGTTCATCCATGTTGTCAAATGCTTCCCTTCTTCATTTCTTCTTACTGCTACATAATATTCCATCGTGTGTATACACCACAATTTGTTTATCCATTCATCAGTTGATGAACACCTGTGTTGATTCCAGCTTTTGGCAATTGTGAATAACGCCTCTATGAACATCAGTGTGCAGATGTCTATTCGTGTCACTGCGCTAGTTCTTCTGGGTATATACCTAGCATGGTATTCCCGGGTCCCATGGCAAGTCTATATTCAACTTCCTTAGGAACTGCCAGACAGTCTTCCACAGTGGCTGGACCATTCTACATTCCCACCAACAATGAATAGGAATTCCTATCTCTCCACATCCTCTCCAACATTTACAGTTTTCCAACTTTTTAATAGCGACCAGTCTAATAGTTGTGAAATGATATCTCATTGTAGTTTTGATTTGCATTTCCGTAATTACTAGTGATGTTGAACATGGATAGTTTGTCTTTTTATTGTTGAGTTGTATGATCTCCATATATATCATGGATATCTGATACCAATATCAGATAAGTGATTGCCAAATATTTTCTCCCATTGAGTTGACTGCATTTTTACCCTTTTGACAAAGTCCTTTTTGAGGTGCAAAAGTATTAAATTTTGAGAAGGTCCCATTTATCTATTTTTTCTTTCATTGCTTGTGCAATGAAAAATGTTTAAGAATCTACCGCCTACCACAAGATCTTGAAGATGTTTTCCTACATTTTCTTCTAAGAGTTTATGGTGGTTATGGTTTATGGTGGTTGTTTTTATATATAGGTCCTTGGTCCATTTTGAGTTCATTTTTGTATAAGGTATGAGATAGGAGTCTTCTTACTTGCTTTTGGATGTGGCTATATAGTTCTCCCAGAACCATTTGTTGAAAAGACGTTCTAGTGCAGCTGGGTGACTTGCCAAAAATCACTTGACCATAGATGTGAGGGTCAATTTCTGAGTTCTTGGTTCAGTTTCATTGGTCAGTCTGTCTGTGCTTAGCCAGTACCATGCTGTTTTTATCACTGTAGCTAAGTAATAGGTTCTAAAGTCAGGAAGTGAGAGTCCTCCAACTTCATTCTTCTCTTTTAAGACATTTTTGGCAATTCGGGGTCCCCTAGCCATTCAAATAAATTTGATTATTGGCTTTTCAATTTCTGAAAAAAAGGCTGTTGGGATTTTTATTGGTATTGCATTGATCTGTAAATTAGTTTGGGTAGAATTGCCACCTTGATGCTATTTATTCTTCCAATCCATGAACACGGAACACCCTTCCATTTATTTAAGTGTTCTTCAATTTGTTTTAGCAATATTCTGTAGTTTTCTGACTACAGAACCTGCTTTTTTGGAAGAGCTTTGAGTAAGTTAGGTATTAGGTCATCTTTGAATGATAGGTAGAATTCACCTGTGAAGCCATCTGGTCTTGGGCTTTTCATCTTTGGGAGATTTTTGATAACTGTTTCAATCTCTTCACTTGTGATTGATTTGCTGAGGTTTTCTGTTTCTTCTAGGATCAGTGGATGTGGTTTGTGTGTTTCTACATTTTCTAGTTTTTTGGCATACAGTTGTTCATAGTATCCTCTTGTGATCTCTTATTTCTTCAGGGTCAGTGGTAATGTCCTCCCATCTCATTTCTAATTTTACTTATTTGTGTCCTCTTTTTTTCTTTGTCAGTCTAGCTAAGGGTTTGTCAATTTTGTTGATCTTCTCAAAGAACCAACATTTGGTTTTGTTGATTCTTTCTATTTTGTTGTTGTTGTTCTTGATTTCATTTATTTCTGCTCTGGTCTTTACTATTTTTTTCCTTTGGCTTGGTTTGAGATTAATTTACTATTCTTTTTCTAGTTCCTCCAGGTGTGCAGTTAGGTCTTCAATTTTAGCTCGCTCTTCTTTTTTAATGAAGAAGGCTTCATTGAGGGCTATAAATTTCCCTCTCAGCATTACCTTTGCAGTGTCCCATAGGTTTTGATATGTTTTGTTCTCATTTTCATTCATCTCAAGATATTTATTGAATTCTCTTGCAATTTCTTCTTTGACCCACTGATTGTTTAAGAGTGTGTTGTTTAATCTCCATATATTCATGAATTTTCCCTTTTTCCATCCATTATTGATTTCTAGCTTCATTCTGTATGACCAAAGAAAGTGTTTTGTATAATTTCAATCTTTTAAAATTTAGTGAGACTTGTCTTGTGACCCAACATATGGTCTATCTTGGAGAAGCATCCATGGGCAATTGTAAGAATGTATGTCCTGCTTTTTGGGGTGCAATGCTCTATAGATGTCTGCTAGATCTAGTTCATTTATCATATTTTTCAACTCTCTTTTTCTTTTTTTATCCTCTGTCCAGATGTTCTATCCAATACTGAGAGTGGTGTATTGAAGTCTCCAACTATTATTGTAGAGAACTCTATTTCTCCCTTCAGCTTTGCCGTTGTGTGCTTTATGTATCTCTGGGCACTGAGGTTAGGTGCATAAATATTTAGTATATTTATTTCTTCTTGCTGAATTTTCTCTTTATTAATATATAATGACTTTCTTCATCCCTTATAACAGTTTTCCATTTAAAATCTGTATTGTCCAATATTATTATCGCTACTCCAGCTCTTTTTGGGTTACTATATGTGTGGAATATCTTTTTCCAACATTTATCTTTTAACCTGGTTGTGTCCTTATGTCTGAGGTGAATCTTTTGTAGATAACATACAGATGTATCATATATTTTATCCGTTCTATCAGTCTGTATCTTTTGATTGGGGAGTTCTAGCCATTAACATGCAATGTTATTACTGTAAAGGCATTACTTACTTCATCTATTTTGACTTTGGCTTTCTATTACCACATTGTACTATTGTCTATCTTGTTACCCTTTAATTTACCTTCATTACTACACTCTTCTCCAAGTCTCTCACTCTTCTTTATTCCTTTCAGGCTGCAGCACACCCTTTAGTATCGCTTGTAATTCTAGTCTTTTGGTAACATATTCTATCAGTTTCTGTTTGTCTGTGAAGACTTGGAACTCCCCTTCATTTTTGAAGGACAGCTTTGCCAGATATAGAATTCTTGGCTGGCAGTTTTTCTCTTTCAGTGCCTTAAATAATCATACCACTTTCTTCTCTCCTCCATGGTTTCTGATATGAGGTCAGCACTTAATCTTATCAAGGTTCCTTTTTATGTGATGCTCTGCTTTTCTCTTGCTCCTTTCAGAATACTCTATCTCTGATATTTGTCATTCTGAATAGTAGGTATCTCGGGTAGGTCTATTCATATTTATTCTATTTGCAGTGTGTTGTCCTTTGATATTGATATTTATGTCTTTCATAAAGGTGGGGAAGTTTTCAGTCATTATTTCCTCAAATATTCTTTCTGCCCCCTTTCCATTTTCCTCTCCTTCTGGGACAGAGATAATGCATATGTTTGTGCATTTTGTGTTGTTATTTAATTCCCTGAGACCTTGTTGCATTTTTTCAATTCTCTTCTCTCTCTGTTACCCTGTCTTTTCCAGTTCAGATGTTCTGTCTTCGAAATCACTAATTCTGTCTTCAAGCAATTCAAATCTGCTCTTAAGTCCCTCTAATATATTTTTAATCTCATCCATCCTGTCTTTCATTCCCATAAGTTCTGTTACTTTTCTTTGCATACTTTCAAATTGTTCTTTATGCTCACCCAGTGTCGTCTTAATATTCTTTATCTCTTTAGTCATATTTTCTTTCAATTATTTAAATTGGTTTAGGAGAATTGTGTGATTATCTTTGATTAATTGTCTTAAATCCTGTATCTCTTCAGGATATTTGTTTTGTTCCTTTGGTTTGGCCATCTCTTCCTGTTTCCTAGTATGGCTTATAATTTTTTGCTAATCTCTCGGCATCTGAATATGTTGGTGAATTTCCTCTGTCGCCCAATTTCTCTTTCTTGCCTATTGTTATTTTTTCACAACTCTTCTTTGATATTTGGTTCAATTTATCCTAAGTTTTTAAAATTGCCCAGCTTAAGTTATCAAAATCATACCAGGTACTCACTAATGGAGTGCAGTTTTTCTCCCAGAAGTTAGAGAACAGAGATGCTCAATTGCAGTTTTGGTCCATTCAATTTCCAGACCAGCCAGCACATGGTGCTTGTTGGCGTACCTTTCCAAAGAAGTGTATCTCTCAGTTTTCCTTTATTTTGTTCTGGCAGGAGCCAAGATTCAAAGTGGACTCTGCTGGCCAAATTCGCTGAAGAAAACCCCATGACTCCCACTCCCTTTTCCCTTGTAACAGATAACAGATGACAGACAAGATGTCTGTTCTCCTCTCAGTCAATTGCAATGACCCAGGGATTTTACCGCCACTCAACATGCCCAGGGTGGGGGAGGGAAGCCCTTCCCCATGGCAGGGAAGTTTAGTAACTCACAGTTTACTGTTTTGGTTTCTTCGTCTTTCTGTCCCTCACCCTCCTGGGAGTTGTGAAGCACTATCCTGGTCTGATGACCCCCAAATCATGTCCCTTGGGCAGCTTTTGGCTCTTTCTCCATTGTTTTTGTGAGAAAACTGAGCCTTGTCTGCCTAATCCGATACTATCTTCCTACAATCCCCATACCCTCGAATATTAAGTAAGAAACAATGGGTTTGTATAATATTAAAGAATGTAAACTACACACATAGCTGGATATGTTTGTATATAAATATTTAACAAGGCTCTTCCTGTTGAAACAAAAGTCTTTTTGTACAAGGAGATATAGTGCCTTTTTGGAGATGTATATTCCTATCTACTATTTTTTTCCTTTGGCTTGGTGGCACTAAGTATGCTGAGTTGACTCAATACTTTGCACTTTGCACAGAGAAAAGGAAAATAATTTTTAAAGTATGCAATGTTTTAATAGATTGTAAAGTGTGTAAAAATGTTTTGTTTAAAAGGGAATGTGTGTATATACATAATAAAGCATCATTGAGAGAGCAAATTTCTAGGTCACTGTCTTAGTTTGCTAAAGCTACAGATGCAATGTACTAGAAATGGGTTTGCTTTTTTAATGGGAAATTTATTTGCTGCAAAGGCTTACAGTTCTGAGGCAGTGGAAATATCCAAATCAAGGCATCATCAGAGATTCTTTCTCATCAGTTTGGCTGCTAGCAGATCCTGGAGTCCTGCCACATGTTGAGCCAAGATGGTGGGTTTGTGGGTCTCTACTTTCTCCTTGAACTCCGCTGTGGGCAATCAGGCATCTTTCCCTGGGCCTTGTCTCCTTGAGCCTCTTGGGGATTCTCTGTCTTTCTGCAATTATAGGTGAACATGGAGTCCTCTCTTACACATGGAAGGGTCAGAATGGCAGAACTCCCTTTCTCTGCATCTCTTCTTTCTCTCAGTGTTTCTGCTTCCAGTTCTCAGTTTATATAAGACTCAGCAAGATGTTGGAGACCCACCCTGGTTCATGGCTCACTGACACAGCCCAGTCAAAAGACCTGACTTGAGCTAATCATGTGATCTAATCAAGGATCCCCTAAGTGAATTTAACAAAGTCCAAGTCTTCCCACCCCACACACAGGAATGGATTACTTCAAGAACATAATCTTCTGGAATTCACAAAATTCAAACCATAATAGTCACTTGAAAGTTAATTCTGCCAGTGTTTCTATGGACAAGCAAAGGGTTAACATATAAAGCCATAGTTTTCGATCATTACGTCTCAGTTCTACCTTGGGGTCACTTAAGTCTCCATAATAAATGATACTGTAAATTTTACAAGATTTACAATATTGCCAACACTAGAAGTATTCCTTTATGTTTGATATAAGAAAGGGGCATTGCTCTGAGAAAGTAACGATAAAAAGGCATATATGACTCTACCCAAGGCCCCGTCTCTATCACATTATTCTACTTTCTCTGTTTTTCTACAGAGGTTTCTAAAGCCAAGGACACAGTTGGAAAGCATGAATGGGGACAGTGGTCAGGAAACATCTGAGGCCTGAAGTATAAGCTTAATAGGGCAGGTTGTGATTGCTGCCTATATGGAGTAATGGATTAGGGACAGCATAATAGTGGCTGAATTGTACATGAAGAATGGGAAAAGATGCATAGTATCAGAAGAAGGTGTGTCTCCCCCACTGAGACAGGAAGTGCAGAAATAAATAAATTTTCCTTGGAGATGAACCTTGTGTTGCAAATGCCTATATGATGAATTGATTGTTTTCGCTTGGGTCTCTCTGAAAGCTAATAAATTTATTTTCAGGTGGTTTATCTAGAAGGCATTTATTAGGGTCAGGAGAGGGTGAGGGAAGGAAAGAAAGTTTTGTCAGGGTTTTATCACAGTGACCACTGTGGACACTGTGGACTTGAGCCCACTCCACGGAGAGTGTAGAATTCCTTTTAGAATTGTTTTTCCTGGCCGAGGAGGCAAGGATAGGTTAACTATTCACCAGCTCAACTTTACCATTGGTTGAGTGTTGTGCATTAATCCCCTGACACTTGTAAGCCATTCATGTGTGGATGAGGAGAATTCCACGTAGAAAGCTAAGATGCCAGCAATACAGGTAAAAATGTTGCCAGGGCAAAGTGAGTTAAAACCTGCACAAAAGTGTCCAGACTTGACTGATATCAGAAATAAGTACAAGAGAGTGTGGGTGAAAGTGCCAGAATGGGCTTTTAATACTGATAGCAACAGTGGTGGGTCTATTGGGAATGGATGCCTAGGGTATAAAATACTTGCGGCTGAGGTTCACCTTCTCAGAACCACTCCTAAATTCCTCATATATCTCCAGGGGGCAGGGGATAACTGCTTGGTGGCAGATGCATAAATCCGACTACCAATTTGTTTTGTTATGGATTCTATCAGAGGTTAGAAATAGACAAATTGTTGCTTTGGGAAAATTACTCTCAATGTTTCTTTCTAAATTAATCTTAAAGGGAGGTTTGTTTATTTTTGAAGGATGTTTTCTTAAATACTTGTATTTCAAGTCTCCTAAGTTTAAGGCCTGTGAATAAAACTACTGACATTTTGTTAGAGAGTTAAGTGACTGACTCCTGAACATTTTATAAAGCAACTATATTCACCATCTTTGTGATTTATTACTATTTAACCATAAGATTGAAATCTCAGAATAATCTCACGCCTGGGAGATTCCCATAAGATGTTCTATATTCGCTGTGTCTCTGGTAGACTACCTTGACCTTTCATGTTTCAAACTGCAGCCTGTTTCTATCATTATATTTTAAAGTTTTCAAAAATCTGGGGGGAAGGGGTTTTCCTTCTTATCCTCCCTTACATTTCCTCTGGGCTGGGGAAGAAAGTAGATAAAACAAAAGATTTTTGTTTGCCTTGAATACAAAAGAAGTTCAAATGGACCCCTCAAGTGCATTGACCTTGATGGCTATTGCTTTTTTATCATAACTGTATGCTTAATAGTTCATAGAATATTCAGTTCAGCTGGGCACAATTTGAAACTTCAGAAAAAAGTCATATCTCTGTAGGGAAAGTTACCTTTCCCGAGGGGGTAATTCCTTTGTGCCTAAAGTTTAAGCAAATTTCAAGAAAGAAAAGAAATGGTTGAGAATAAATTAAGGATGGCCAAACTGCTGGTATGTCATAAAATAAAGTCTACCTTCTCTAACTTTTCCATATCCACCTGAATGAAATTAGAGTGAATGAAAATTATTTTCTCATGAATTAATCTGCCCAAGTCATTGCAGACTAGTTAGAAAACATACTGAAATCCTAATAAAAGGTGATATTTATATAATATTTTGGACAAATTGAAGCAGTAAATATTGGCCATGCCATTACATTGGCCCAATATTTGTAGGTATATGTGTGTCTGTATGTGTACACTATCTGGCAAAAGCCCATGGTAAAATTTTGGAATTTTGTGAACTGGTTGTTAAACCCAGCCAATATTAAAAAATGAATTGTATAAACTTATAATTAAATAAATTATATTTAAAAAAAATAAATTACCAGTACTTAAAACTCATCATTTACTATTTTACTATATTTTACTATTATTTATTTGCATTTATTGTATCTTTATGGAGGGAATACTATATAATAGTGTACTATGGTATTATTTCTTCCCAAATACACTTTCAGTAATGTCAAATTAGTAGCTTGATACTGGACGTGGCACAGGTATTTATATCATAGAAATTGGCCAACACTACAACTCAAAGCTTGACTTACTGTTTGTTGATTGACTAGTAAAAGTATTGGAGAAAATGCTAATAATGCAGGTTAAATCTAAAAATGTGTTGAGTCTGTAGCCATTACATTGTCAGCACAGAAATTGAGGAAATATTATTCATAGCTTTCAAAAATTATCATCTGAGTCAATGAAGAAGTGGCTCCCATCACTGACCAATAAGTGAAGTTCTGACATATGTCTTTGTTATTTCACTTTTTTCTCATTAGTGTAAATGATAATATCAACCGACATTCTTCAGTTGCAATTATAAGTTGGTTAGGAATACAAGAGCTCAGAAAAAAGTCAATGAAAGTATTCTATGAGAATCAATTGAGTATATGGAATTTAAAACTAAAATAGTGTACATTTTATTATTATTTGTAATTTCCTATGTGCATTGTTAAACTTTTACTAGTACACCTTTGTAAACATATAGTTTTAATAACTACAAACATTTTATATAATTCTTAAATATGAGCGGCTTCTGCAGAACCTTGGGAATTTTTTTCCTTTGTATGTTAAAACTAGGGCATACAATAAAACATACAAATTAAATTTAATTTACAAAATATTATTCATTTGAAAAAATAGGTTGAACCATAAACAGAATAACCTATTATGAATACCATTAAATGCAAGATTTGTAGCTCTTGCCCTAGATAAGATAACTGCTTCTCAGACAGAATCTTCACTTGAAAAGGTCTACTCATAAAATCCAAAATTTCTAGATAATGTGGGATTGATGTTTAGTTTCTTTCTTTTAGGATCTTTTAATGATAGGTGGTTAGTGCTATATGAAGAAGAAATTCTTACTATAAACAGAATATGAAGTTGTAAATGAATACTAGAATAGTATTAGTACCTGAGAGGTGAAGTATATTTTTGAAACAAGTTAAACTGTTTGTATATAATGCAAAATTTTTGACTTATTCTAACATATGCAGAATAATTGTAACAGATATCTTTTTTATTATCACTTGGCAATAAGATTTTAATTCTTAAAACTTTTCCAGGAAAACATACTTGATTTTATGGCTAGGAAAAATTAATTCTCTAACCTTTATCTTTTCTAGTACCTCTTATGTATAAATACCTGTATAATAATGAATAATAATGAATTCATTTATGGTCACTCTTCCAAACTAGCCATTTTGTTCAAAACATTCGTAAGATAATCATCTTCTTTCTACTACCAGTTTAAACTACCCTACTTTTTTTTTTTTTTTTTTTTTTTTTTTTCAGATATCTAGAAAGGTCTATGATCTCCTCATTCTTGTTCCTGGATGAGCCACACTATTCTCCTGTTCCCCAATATAATTCATTCAACACTCTTGTTGAACAGATACATTCACATTTATCTGTTTACTGCACCATTGGCTTAGTTAAGCTTTCCATATGTGAACAATTTGAGGAAAAGTTTTATATGAAATAATTTAAAAGTTATAATTCAAACATACAGAAAATATTATATTCTCTCCTGTATCTACAATAGAAACCATTTTCTTTATTTTTCATCTCTCTCTCCCCCTCCATCCTTTCCTTTCTTTCTTCCAAAATAAACATAATGGATAATATGAAGCATATATTCATCTATACTCCGTCTGTGGAGTAAGTTGCTAAAAGGTAAATCATAGGAACACAGGATCAGGAAGAACAGAAACTTTTAGCAAATGACTGCTTTATTATTTATACAGTACAAAGTGGCCAAAAGTTCAGGGGAAGAGATCCCATTGTGGCCGCTCTCCTGGGGAGAACAAACTGCTTGGGTCAGCATCAGTGGGGGCAGCTGCATGCGCCCCATTTCGAGTCTGAGAAGCAAGTTGGTGCTGCCCAAGAGGGGTCTTTATCCACTCCAGTGGGGAGGGAGCCCTGCCCCTGAGTTTTCTGCCCAGGTAAGTATCTGGGGCTGCTTGTTCAGCTGTTTCCTGGTTTAAGGCCTGGTCAGTCCTTTACATTAGACCTACCATCTCCCCAGGGCTATGGAATGGAAACGGAATGAAACATCCATACATAATAGAAGAGGAGACAGGGGGCAGGCAGGGACTGGGAGATGACCACTGAGCCTGTGGCTGTGACTTCCCCACCACCAGCCCATTCCTCCATCCCTCTTCTCTCCCCTCTCCCCACCCTCAGAACACATTCAAGGAACTTGACTCAAGAAAAGCACAATTATAGTTTGTTTATAATTTTACTACATGCACTTCAAAACTACATAAAGTAAACATATAATTCTGCAGGTTTTTTGCTCAGCATTTTGTTTTCTAAATTTTCTTTGTTAATGACTGTATATCTAGATTATTTTTCCTGAGAGTATTTTATTCAATTGTATGAATGTCATTCCTCTATAGTTCTCCCTTGTCAGTTTCATTTTTTTTTAACTATTGAAAATAATTAACATCCTCATTCATAGCAAGATTTCTAAATTACATACCTAACAATGTGCTTATTGAATTTTAGGTTTTCATAAATCCATAACTTTAAAAATTATTGCAAAATTCATCTGCACAGATGTTGTAACAATTTACCTACCAGTGAGGATATCAGTTTTCTCACATACTTGTAAACACTTGATATTGTTAAAAATTTAAATTTGCTAATCCCATGGGTATTAAAGGATTTTTGTTATTATTTCAATTTGTATTTCTTGCTTACTAGTGAATTTGTGAATATCTTTATATCTTTATAGATCACTCAGGTTCACTTTCAGTGAATTGCAATGTCAATTATTTTGGGATTTAGCTATTAGATTGTTTTTCTTACTGGTTGATGCTGGAAGTTATTCTTTTGTGGTTTATATACTTAATAAATAACTTTTACAATATATCCTTGATTTTTTTTTTTTTACTTATGTTTCATTGTATTTTGCTTCATAGAGAAATTTTAAATTCTGATATAGTTAATGTTTTCTTTATTCTTAAAAAATTCTAAATAATCCCAATGTCATAAATTTATTTCTTTTTTCATTTTTTCTATTTTTTTTGTTTGTTTTGCTTTCCACATTTAGAACTTTAATCTATTTGAAATTTATTATGGAAAAAGTTTGAATTAGGAGATATAATTTATTTATTTTTATAGATATAGCTAAGTTTCCTGGCACTATTTATTCAAAAGTCTATCTTTCTCCCTCTCATTTATATTATCACTCTCTAACTTAGAAGAGTTCACATCTATATCTACCTATATCTGTATATCTTTCAGGACTATTATGTTCCATGTATCTCTTTGTCTATCCTTACCCCAGTAAGAGTCATCTTTAATTTCTTTAGAATTACAATACTTCTTCATATCTAATAGGTTGAGTCCTCCCACCTCATTCTTCAAAATTGTCTTTACTACTCTTGCCCCAAAATTTACTCATGTGAATTTTTTAGTCAATTTTAATCATTCATGAATAATTTGACTGGATTTTCACTTGAATTTACAGATTAATTTGAGAGAATTGAGTTTTCCTAATATTAAGCCTTTCTATCCATAAACATAATTTAGGTGGTGTTTAAGAAGTGAATGGCATTTTATAGGTTTCTCTATAAAAAGTGTTGAAATTTGCTTGTCAGATTTATTCCTAGATAATATTTTTATTCTTTTGAACATGATCTTACTAAAATAATTATTACATTGACTATTGTTGCTTTCTTTGTAGGACTGTTATTGATTTGTGTATTTTGATTTTGTAACTTGCAAACATGATGAACACTCTTACTAGTTCTCATCATCTGTCTTTAGCTTCTAAGTTTCTATTCACACAAATTTTTTTAGGGAATAACTATTTTTCTTCCTTTTCAATTCGTCTACCTCATTTTATTATCTTCTAGCTTCTAATAGATCTTCCATTAAATATGAAAAGAAAGGTGATAGCTTTCATCTTTGTCATGTATGGAATCTGTACTTCTCAGATCATTGAATGCAAAATTAGCTTTTTCATTGTACAAAGGCCACACTGAAAAGGAAATATGAACAAAAACGTTTCTTTATGAGCTTCCTATAAAGAAAAATATTTAATTATTTAATCTAAAGTTAGTTAGCTAAGATTGTTAATAACTGTCAATTATTCATTTATTTATTCATTTACACAAGGCTCTATTGCTTTAAGTTTCCAGACAGAAGAGTTCTTTTTTTAAAAAAAATTTTTTCCTTCTTATATTCTTTTTTGGTAGTCTCACTACTGTGGTTGACTTTCTGCATATATCATAAATATCCAAGTAGGGATGCCTGATCACTTAGTTTGTGTTGATCTTTCAAAGGAACCAGTTGGAAAATATTCGTTTTTACTGTCTACAATGTAAGTCTAGTCATGGATAAAAGTACCAGCTCTCATTTCTACTAATTTATTTCTTTCATTGTATGTAGAGATCAGATTACTTGTACTTTATTAGTGATATGTGCCACTGCTTATTATATGCAGCTTAATAACAAATCAGGGACATAAAATGAAATCGTTATTTTTAATTTAGCATAATATATTCAATTTGGAATTAATTTAACTCTATCAGGACTGGGTCAAATTAAATAATTGATACATATTATTTATATAATTATAGAAACAGCCCATAGTTTTGGCAGTTACCTTAACTGATTTTGGATATATATATAAAGATTGCATGCATTTATTATTATTATTTTTTTTTTATTAGAGAAGTGTGAACATACAAAAGAATAATGTATAATTTGCAGAATTCCCATACAACATCCCTCCACCAACACCTTACATTGTTGTGGAACATTTGTTACAGATTATGAAAGAACGTCATCAGTCTATTACCACTAACTATGGTCTATAGCATACATTTGGTATATTTTTTCCATATCCTCCCTATTATTAGCACCATGTAGTAGTATTGTACATTTGTTATAGTTCATGAAAGAACACTCTCATGTTTCTACTGTTATCCACAGTCCATCTTCTACCACATGGTTCACTGTGCTATAGAGTAAATGCCTTGTACATTCTATCCTAAGTGTACACTTGGTGGGTCTCACTTTCATCAGAGAGTTGTGCAGTCATAGCCTCAGTAAATTTTTTAATTTTTTCCTTAGTCCAAAGGAAAAAATCCCATATGGCCCTATTATTGATCCTTAGTGTTGATATACTACCATCTTTGACACTGATGCAAGAATATTACAATATTGATGTTAACTATAGTCATAATTTACATTAAATGTATTTTTCCCATGCATCTGCATATTCTTACCACCTTGTAGTAGTTATGTACATTTGTTCTAGTTCATAGAACTTTCTTGTATTTGTACTATTAGCCAAAATCCTCATCCACTACCAGGTTCACTATGATATTCAGTCCATAGATTATTCTCTAGATTTCTTTCAATTGACATTTACATCCCTAGACTACTTCTTTCAGCTACAATCCCCCTTTATAGACCAGCTGTGTTAGTTATACTCACTATAGTGAGTATAACACATTATAATGTGTTACCATCAACTCTATCCATTTCCACACTTTTACAGTCAAGGTAATTAAAAATTCTACATACATTAAGCATCAGTACCCTTCTCAGCTCTCATCCTTTCTCCTAGTAACCTATACTTTAGGTTTTAACTCCATGTGTTTATTCTTCATATTGAGTTCATATTAGTGAGACCATGCAATACTTGTCCTTTTGTGTCTGGCTTATTTCACTCAGCATAATGTCTTCAAGGCTCATCCACGTTGTCATATGTATCTCAAATTCATTTCTTCTTATAGCAGCGTAGTAGTTCATTTTTTATATATACCATATATTGCTTGTCCATTCATCAGTTGATGGACATTTGGGTTGTTTCCATCTTTTGGAAACTGTGAATAATGCTGCTGTGAACATCAGTGTGAAAACGTCTGTTCACCTCACTCTTTTCAGTTCTTCTGGATATATTCCTAGTAGAGGGATTGCTGGATCATACAGCAGTTCTATATTTAGCTTCCTGAGAAACTGCCAAAGCTTCCACAGAGGCTGCACCATTTTACAATCCCACCAACAGTGAAGGAGTGTTCCTGTTTTTTGCACATCCTCACCAGCACTTGTTTTCTGTTTGTTTGTTTTCTTTATAATAGCTATTCTATGAGTTATGAGATATTTCATTGTAATTTTGATTTGCATTTCCCTAATATCAACATTTTTTATGTGCTTTTTCACCATTTGTATTTCTTCCCTCTTTGGAAAAATGTTTAAGTCTTTTGCCCATTTATTAATTGGATTGCTTGCTCTTTTATTGTTGAGTTGTATGATCTGTTTATATAGCGTCAAAATCAAACTCTTGTCGAATATGTGACTTTCTCCCATTGAGCGGGCTGCCTTTTCACCTTCTTGAAAACACAAAAAAGTTTAAATTTGAAGAAGTCCCATTTATCCTTTTTTTTTCCTTTGTTGTTCATGCTTTTGGTGCAAGGTTTAATGAAGAATCCACCAACTACCATCAGGTTTGAAGATGCTGTCCTACATTTTCCTATAGGAGTTTTATGGTTCTAGATTTCATATTTAGGTCTTTGATCCATTTTGGGTTAATTTTTATATAAGGTGTGAGATAGGGATCCTCTTTCTTTTGGATATGAATATCCAGTTCTCTCAGCACCATTTTTTGAAGACTGTTTAAGCTCACCTGAGTACCCTTCACAGCCTTGTCAAAAAATCACTTGACCATAGATGTGAAAGTCTGTTTCTGAACCATATATTTGGTTCCATTGCTGTATATTTCTATCTTTATGCCAGTACAATGTTGTTTTTACCACAGTAGCTAGGTAATATGATTTAAAGTCCAGAAGTGAGAGCCCTCCAACTTCATTCTTCCTTTTTAAGAGATTTCTGGCTATACAGGGCCTCTTACCCTTCCAAATAAATTTGATAATTGTGTTTTCCATTTCTTTAAAAAGTGCTGTTCACAATTTTTTTCTCCAGGGAAAAACTGCCCTCTCTCTATATCTCTTGGAAAATAGGACAACAGTATTTCTCCTTTGCAATAGCATTTATAACAGATGTGAAAACAAATATACTTGACTTTAATAAGATTATACAAAAGAGCATGGATGCATTTCAAATGTTAGATTTTGCTACTATAATCAAATGATTTCATATTGACCTTTTTATCATGATTCTTCCCTGTCAAGCACTAAAATGTTGAATCATTATACTTTATATCTGTAATGATATTGATTATGAAATTTCCCCTCAACGCATTGCAACCAGTAACTTTTTTGAGTCATTGACTTCATTTTATATTTTAAAAAATTATGAAAAATCATTCTAAATTAAAATTGTGCATAATGCTTTGGGAAAATGGGTCTTTTATAGGAAAAAAACTGGGATAACTGATTTCTATGGCTTTCAAATAAAATATATAATATACTAAACCAACTCTAATATTGCTTCTTGTGTTTTACTGTCAGATTAAATTACAGCTTTTTTGGATGATTAAATTTTAGTACATTATCAAAAAAGCTGTTGGAATTTTTATCAGGATTGCATTGAATCTGTATATCATTTGGGGTAGAATTGACATTTTAATGATATTTAGTCTTTGAATCCATGAACAAAGAATGTTCTTCCCTTTATCTAGGCCTTCTTTGATTTCTTTTAGCAAAGCATTGTAGTTTTCTGAATGCAAGTCTTAATGTTCTTGGCTAGGTTTATCCCTAAATATCTGATTATTTTATTTGCACTTGTAAATGGAATTTCTTTCCTAACTTCCACCTCAAATTGTGCATTACTATTGTATAGAAACACTACTGATTTTTACATATTAATCTTGTATCCTTACAGTGTGTTGAACTTGTTTATTAACTCTCATAACTTTGTTGTAGATTTTTCTGGACTTTCTATGTATAGGTCATATAATCTGCAAATTGCCAAAGATTTACTTCTTCCTTTCCAATTTGGATGCCTTTTATTTCTTTTTCTTGCATGATTGCTCTACCTAGAAACTCCAGCACTATATTGAACAACAGTGGTGACAGTGGGCATCCTTGCCTTGTTCTCAATCTCAACGGGAAAAATTTCAGTCTTTCACCGTTGGGTACAATGTTGGGTGTGGAGTTTTCATATATGTCCTTTATCATGTTGAGAAAGTTACCTTTAATTCCTATTGTTTGGAGAATTTTTATCAAGAAAGGATGCTGTATTTTTTTCAAATGCCTTTTCTGCATCAATCAATCAGATCATGTGATTTTTCTTCTTTGATTTATTAATATGGTACATTACACTGGTTGATTTTCTTGTGTTGATCCACCTTTGCATGTCTGGTAAAAAACCTACATGATCATGATGAATAATTCTTTTAATGTATTTTTGGATTTGATTAGCAAATATTTTGTTAAGAACTTTTACATCCATATTCATTAGGGAAATGGGTCTGTAATTTTCTTTTTCATAATATCTTTATCTGGATTTGGCATTAGGATGATATTGGCTTCATAGAATGAGTTTGGTAGCATTCCTTCTTGTTCAATTTTTTGAAAGAGCTTGAGTAAGATTGTTATTAAATCCTTGAATGCTAGATAGAATTCACCTGTGAAGCCATCTAGTATGGGCTTTTCATATTGGGGAGTTATTTGATGATTGTTTCAGTCTTTTTGCTTGTGATTAGTTTGATGAGGTCTTCTATTTTTTCAGGGGTCAGTGTGTGTTGTTCATATGTTCCTAGGAATTTTTTCATTCCATTTATATTGTCTAATTTGTTAACAGAGATTTGTTCATAGCCTTCTCTTATAATTCCTTTTATTTTTGTGAGTTCACTAGTAATATCCCCATTTTCATTTCTGATTTTAGTCTAAGTGTTTGTCGATTTTGATGGTCTTCTCAAAGAACCAACTTTGGTTTTGTTAATTCTCTCTGTTGTTTTTTGTTGTTGTTTTCAATTTCATTTATTTCCACTCTGATCTTTGTTATTTCATTCCTTGCTTACAGGATAGTTTGTTGTTCTTTTTCTAGTTCCTCCAGCTATGTAGGAGCAGTTCTTTCTTCTTTTTAATGGTTTTTGCTCTTCCTTCTTTTTAATATAAGGATTGAGGGCTATAAACTTCCCTCTTAGCACTGCCTTCACTGCATCCAGTAGGTTCTGATATGTTGTTTTCTAGTTTTCATTTGTCTCAAGATATTTATTGATTTCTCTTGCAAGTTCTTCTTTGAATCACTGATTAAGAGTATGTTGTGGGGGGTGGATGTGGCTCAAATGGTTGGGTGTTAGTCTCCCATATGGAGGGACCCGGGTTCGATCCCCAGGACCTCCAGTTAAAAAAAAAAAAAGAGTATGTTGTTTAATCTCCATATATTTGTGCATTTCCCCCTTTTCTGCTTGTTGTTGATTTTGAGCTTCATTCTATTATGATCAGAGAAAGTTCTTTGTATAATTTTTATCTTCTTAACTTTATTGAGATCTGCTTTATGAACCAATGTATGGTCTACCCTAGAGAAATATCCATGAACACTTGAGAAGAATGTATATATCCTGCTGTTTTGGGGTGCAATGTTCTCTATATGTCTATTAGGTTTAGTTCATTTTTCATATTATTCAGTTTTTCTCCCTCTTTATTGATCCTCCTTCACAGATGTTCTATCCAATGATGAGAGTGGTGTACTGGAGTTGCCAACTATTATTGTAGAGATATCTATTTCTCCCTTCTGTTTTGCCAGTATTTGCCTCATGTAATTTGGGGCATCCTGTTTAGGTGCATATGTATTTATGAATGCTATTTTTTCCTGGTGAATTGCACCTTTTATTAATATATAATACCCTTCCTTGTTTTAATAACAGCTTTGTTTTTAAAGACTAGTTTATCCATTATAAGTATAGCTACTCCAGCTTTTTTCTTTTTTTTTTTTTTTTTTTTTTGGTAGCTGTATACATGGAATATCTTTTTCCAACCTTTTATTTTCAATCTATTTGTATCTTTAGGTCTATGTGAGTCTCTTGTAGACACCATATATATATAGCTCATATTTTCTTACCCATTTCACCAGTCTGTTGATTGGGGAGTTTAGTCCGTTAACATTCAGTATTATTAATGTAAAGGCAGTTCTTCACACATTTTTGACCTTTCGGTTTTATCTTTCCTATCTTATTTTCACCACTCTTTCTATACTTTTAGTTACTTTTATGATGTAATCTTCATTATTAGACTCTTCCAAGCCCCTCTCTCCTGTCTTTTCTATTCAGGCTGTAGCACTCCCTTTAGTATTTCCTGCAAAGCTGATCTCTTGGTTATAATCTGTCCGTTTCTGTTTATCTGTGAATATTCTAAATTAACCCTTATTTTTGAAAGACCATCCTGCCAGATATAAGATTCTTGGCTGGCAGTTTTTCTCTTTTAGTATCTTAAATATATCATACCACTGTCGTCTTGCCTCCATTATTTCTGATGAGAAATCCGCATTTATTCTTATTGGGCATCCTTGTATGTGATGAATCACTTTTCTCATGCTGGTCTCAGAATTCTCACTTTATCTTTGTCATTTGAGTCTCAGGACTCTCTCTTTATCTTTGTTATTTGACATTCAGATTACTATGTGTCTCAGAGTAGATCTGTTTGGATTTATTCAGATGGGAGTCTGTTGTGCTTCTTGGACATGGATATCTATGTTCAATAACTGGAAAATACTATTATTTCCTCAAATATTCCTTCTGCCCCTTTTATCTTCTCCTTCTGGGGCACCCATTACACATGTGTGTGTACATCTTTTGTCAACATTTAATTCCATTAGACCCTGTTCAATTTTTCCATTCTTTTATCTGTTCTTTTGTAAGTTCACTTTCATAGGCTATGTCTCCAAACTCACTGATAACATTCTTCTACCTCTTCAAATCTGCTGTTATATACCTCCAGTGTATTTTCAAATTCACTTAAGGTGCCTTTCCTTCCCATAAGAGCTGATATTTTTCTTTGTATACTTTCAAATTCTTTGTGATCACACAGTGTCTTCTTAATGCCCTTAATCTCTTTAGGCATCTCATTGAATTTATTAAGGAGATATGTTTGAACATCTATGATTAGTTGTCTCAACCTGTTTTTTTCATACGAGGCTTATCTTGTTCCTTTGACTGGGCCATATCTTCCTGTTTCTTGGCATGGATTGTAATTTTTGTTGGTGTCTTGCCATCTGAATTACTAGATATTTATTCTGGGTGTAGTTTTTCTCTTTAGTCTAGGGCTCTTTGTTTGATTAGATTTGTGTTACAGCCCTTTTTTGATACTTGGTTCAACATAATTTGGAACTTTATAGTGGCTCATGTTTAGCCAATCTGAATTTTTTTTCAGGTCTTTTTCATCTGATTCTTGTCCTTTCTGCCTTGCTGGTTCCATAGTAGGAGCCAAGGATGCAGTTGGTTCTGTATGCTGTGGAGGCTGAAGCAGCCCATATTTCCTTAGGAGCCAATTAAGTTTCTCCCATGTTTCTCCCCTGCCAGGTGTAGGGATAGTGCTATATCTGTGTGCAGTAATCCAAGCCATGCAGGCCAAGACTGTTTGTAGTTTCCCAGGAGAGACTGATGAAGCGCCATACCCCTTCCTCTGCTGCACTGTGCAGGGGTGGAGCCAGAGGTGTGGGAAGAAAACTAAGCTGTGTGCATCAGAACTGACTGCAGTTACAGGTAGACTGATGAAGCACCACCTACCACTCCTCCCCTGCCAGGGGCAGGGATGGGGCCTTAAGAGTGCCTAACAATCTAGTTCATGCAAGCCAGCAGGGGCTGTAGTTACCCATAGAGGGTGAGGGATCACTTTTCATGCTCCTGCCCTATCAGGGGCAGGGATGGAGCCACTGGTGTGCCCAGATAGGTTGAGGGAGCACAATTCCTCCTCCTCACTGTCAGGCCACAGATGGAGCCACATATGTGTCCAACAGCCTATGTCCATATTTGTTCGGTCCATGCAGGCCGAAAGCACCTGCAGTTGCCCAGAGATGCTGGGGAAACACCCCCCCACCTACTATCCTATTGGGGGCCAGGGGTAGAGCTACAGTTGCCCAACAATCTAGTCTGTGAAGGCCAAAAGTGACTACACTTGCCCAGAGAGGCTGGTGCTGGCCCCCACAACTTCTTCCCTGCCTGATTCGGGGCTAGAACCTAGTCAAGGGATGTCTTCTGACCTGGCTGGAAGGAAGCATTCCCCACCATCACTGGATTTTCAGTCAGCCCTATTTCCTCTCATGCTAGAGGTAAAGTTAAAATGGAGGCTACTAGACTCTTTCTGACCTGAACAGGCTCAAATGTTAGCTGTTCTTAGGATTAGACTTTAGCCAAATTTACTAATCAGTAGCTTAAGTCGGTGCCAACTTCTCTTTCTCCCCCATCTTTGGGAAATGTAACTTCCAACTCCAGCCAGGGAACAGCTGCCCAGGTGGCTTGTACCACCACCAGGGAATGGGCATTGGTCTCCAGTGTGGAGGGCTCTACTCACAAATCTTCACTGCAGATGGGCAGTCTCCTCCTTCCATTATTCCAAGGATATTGCAGGATGCTCTTCTGGACTCCTGGGCCCCTCAGACAGGTATTTTAGGTAGGTCTGGTCATTACTAATGTGTTGATTCTTGGAGCACCTCACTCTGCTGCCAAATTGACCTTCTCTCCCATGCTTTTATTACTTAATAGAAATTAAAGATCTATGATGTGACTTGATTTGGGGAAGTTATATTTGCAAAGAAAGGAAAAATAAAACTATTATTCTATTTCTTGGGTGATTTAGACTTTTCTCAAGTACTTGTCTTTTTGTTGTTTTTTTTTATCTCTACTTCTTCCTTCTTTCAGTTCTCTGAGAATTCTCTTTCTGATTCTCCTTCAGTAAGGTATGAAGTTTAATAGTGTAGAGGAAGATAGCAGATACATTGTCATTGTTATGAGCAGTGTAGATTTAGCCATTAGGCACAGAAAATACAGCTCCTAAAGCCCACGGTATTTTTAGAGATTATGGGAGAACTTTATTTTTTTTAAATCAGAAGAAAAACATGAATTTTAGAGTTGAAAATTATATTTGTCTTTAGACTAACAGTCATAAGATATAATTTTAGCATTTAATGTTTTTATAGAGGAAGGGGCCTACAAAGCAAAAGTGCCTTGAGCCCACAAAAGTCATAATGTTGCCTTGATAATGGGTGAAAACATAGTTATGAGTTTGTTATTACCATTTCTTTCATGAATCCACATTAAATTTGGGGCTGTTGATTAGGCTACAGCTGATTAGGTGTTTCCTCCCAAGTTCTTTAATTGAAATGAATATGTTGCTATATTTAGTATATTTAACATAACTGTCTATTAGGTTATATTGTGGATAAGGTGGTTAGGAATATTTATTATTCAATACTTTTGAAGAGATGTCAGCAAACTATGGTCTATAGGCCAAATACAGCCTTACACATTTTTTTTTTTTTTGTATTAGAGAAGTTGGAGATTTACAGAAGAATTATATAAAATAATACAAAGTTCCCATGTATCTGCCCCAATTATTAACATTTTTTATTAGTGTGGTACCTTTGTTAGAATTGATTATTATTATAATTGTACAATTAACTATAGTACATAGTTTATATCAGGGTTCACTCTTTGTGTTCTACAGTCTTATGTTTTTTGTCTTTTAAATTTTATCCTAGTAATATATACACCACCTAATATCTTCCCTTTTAACTGCATTCAGGTATATAATTCAGTGGGGTTAATTACAGTCACAATATTGTGCTATCATAACCACCATCCATTACCAAATCTTTTCCATCACCTGATACAGAAATTATGTACCAACTAAGCATTAACTCCCTATTCTGTACCCATCCCAGCCCATAGTAATCCATATGCTAGTTTCTGACTCTCAATTTGCTTATTATAATTATTTAAAACAGTGAGATCATACAATATTTGCCCTTTTTTGTTTGGCTTGTTTCACTCTACGTAATTTCTTCAAGGTTTATCCATGCCAGTGCATATATTAGAACTTTATACCTTTTACCTGTTGAATAATATTCCATTGTATGTAAAACCGCTTTTTAAAATCCTCTCCTCAGTTGATGGACACTTGGGTTTCTTCCATCCTTTCAACTGTGAATAAGGCCACTATGAACATGGGTGTGCAAATATCTGTTTGAGTCCCTTCTTTCGATTCTTTGATATATATACACCAAAGAATAGGATTACTGGTCGATGTAGTAATTGTATACTTAATTTTCTGAGGAACTGCCAAACTGTCTTCAAGAGTCGCTGCACCATTTTACATTTCCAGCAACAATGAACGAGTGTTCCTTTTTCTCCACATTTTCTCCAACACTTGTTTTATATATATGTATAGTTAACAGTAGCCATTCTAGTGGGTATGAAAAGTTGTCTTATTTTGGTTTTGATTTGCATTTCCATAGTGGCTAATTTTTTTGAGTATCTTTTCATGTATACCTTGGCCTTTGTATATCTCCTTTGGAGAAATGCCTAAACATATATTTTACCACTTTTTAAATTGGGTTGTTTGTCTTTTTGTTGTTGAGTTGTAGGATTTCTTTATAAATTCTGAATATTAAACCCTTAACAGATATGTGGTTTGCAAATATTTTCTCCCATTCTGTAGGCTGTAGGTTGTTTTTTTTTACTTTCACAATGACGTCCTTGGATCCACAAAAGTTTGATGAGGCCCCAAATAACTTTTTTTTTTTTTTTTTAAATTTTGTTGCTTGTGCATTGTGTGTAAAGTCTAAGAAACCATTGCCTAAAACAAGGTCCTGAGGATGCTTCCCTATGTTTTCTTCTAGGACTTTCATATTTCTGGTCCTCGTTTATAGGTATTTTATTCCTGGAGTTAATTTTTGTATATGGTGTGAGATACGGTTCCTCCTTCATTCTTTTGCATATGAATATTCAGTTTTCCAGCACCATTTGTTGAAGAGACTATTATTTCCCAATTGAGTAGGCTTGGCACCCTTGTTGAAAATCAATTGGCTATAACATGAGGGTCTATATCTGAAATATCAATTGATTCCATTGGTTTACTAATCTGTCCTTGTGCCAGTACCATTCTGTTTTGACCACTGTAGCTTTGTAATTAGTTTTAAAATTGGGAAGTATGCATCCTCCATCTTCATTCTTTTCAAAAATGGTTTTTGGCTATTCAGGTTCCCTTATCCTTCCATATAAATTTGATTGGCTTTTCCGTTTCTGCAAAGAAGGCTGTTAGAATTTTATTACTATGGCACTGAATCTGTAAATCACTTTGGGTAGAATTGACATATTGGCAATATATTTAGTCTTCCAATCAATGAGAATGGAATGGCCTTCCATTTATGTAAGTCTTCTTTAATTGCTTTTAGCAATTTTTGGTAGTTTTCCATATAAATGCCTTTATATCCTTGGTTAAGTTTATTCCTAGATATTTGACTCTTTTAGTTGCTATTATAAAATGGAATTTTTTTCTTGATTTCCTCTTCTGATTGTTCATTAGTAGTTTATAGAAACACTACTGAATTTTGCTTGTTGATCTTGTACCCCACCATTTTCTGAATTCGTTTATTAAGACTTGGAGCTATTTTGTAGAGTTTTCAGGATTTTTATATGTAGGGTCATGTCATCTGCAAATAGAAAATGTTTTACTTATACTTCTCACTTTCAATTTTGGATGCCTTTTATTTCTTTTTCTTGCCTAATTTCTCTGGCAAGAACTTCCAGTACAATGTTAAATAACAGTGGTGACAGTGAGCATCTTTGTCTTGTTCCTGATCTTAGAGGGAAAGCTTTCAGTCTTTTACCATTGAGTATAATGTTAAATGTAGGTACTTCATATATGCTCTTTATCATATTGAGGAAGTTTCTTCTTAAGTGTTTTTATCAAGAAGGGGTGCTGGATTTGTCAAATGCCTTTTCTGCATCAATTGAGATATAATGTGGTTTTCCCCCTTCATTCTTTATTTGGTTTTCTTGTGTTGAATATCCCTTGCATATCTGGAATAAATCCCACTTGAACATGGTGTATAAATCTTTTAATAAGCTGTTGAAATCTTTTTTGCTAGTATTTTGTTCAGGATTCTTGCATCTCTATTCATAAGGCATATGGGTCTGTGATTTTCTTTTCCTGTGGTCTCTATCTGGCTTTGCTTTTAGGATGATGGTGGCTTCACGGAATGAGTTAAAGAGTGATCCTTCCTCTTCAATTTTTTTTGGAAGAGTTTTAGCACAATTTGTGTTAATTCTTCTTGGAATCTTTGTTAAAATTCACCAGTGAAGCCATCTGGTTCTGGGCTTTGCTTTGTTGGGATATTTTTGAATACTGATTCAACCTCTTTACTTGTAATTGGTCTGTTGAAATCTATTTCTTCTTGAGTCAGTGTAGGTAGTTTGTGTGTTTCTAGGAATTTGTCTGTTTCATCTAGTTTAATTTATTGGCCTACAGTGGTTCATAGTATCCTCTTATATTTCTTTTATTTTTCCTGTTGTGTTTGTAGTAATATCCTTCTTTCATTTGTGATTTTTAATTCTTAGTGTCCTCTCTAATTTTTACTTTGTCAATCTACCTAACTGTTGTTGTTGGTTTTTAAAAATAATTTCAAAAAACCTACTTTTAGTCTCATTCTCTCCATTTTTTAAAAAACTCTATTTCATTTATCTTTTCTTTAATCTTGTTATTTCCTGCATTCTGCTCTTTGGGTTTAGTTTACTCTTCTTTTCTACACACTCCAGTTGTGATATTAGGGTTCTGATATGAGATCTTTCTTCTTTTTTAATATAAGTATTTAGATCTATAAATTTTCCTCTTAGCACTGCTTTTGCTGCATCCCATGGATTTTGGTATTTTCTATTTTAATTTTCATTTGTCTCAAGATATTTCTTAATTTCTCCTGTGATTTCTTCTTTGATCTATTGATTGTTTAAGAGTGAATTGTTAAAAAATAAAATATAAAAAAAATAAAAAAAAATAAAAAGAGTGAATTGTTTCGAAATCAGTAACTACAGAGAACTGAAACTTAACAAATATGTCATAATTATAGTTGTAATTATATATAGTTATTATTATAGACCACATTCCATTGTGGTCAGATGAAATATATTTTATGATTTAAATATTTCTGAATTTATTGCAACTTGTTCTTTGACCCAACATATGGTCTATCCTGGAGAATGATCCAGGTGCACTAGAGAAGAATATGTGTTTTGCTGCTGTTGGGTAGATTGTTCTTTACATGTTTGTTAGGTTTAATAGGTTTAAAGTACCTTTAGAGTCCTGTATTTTTTTATTGATTTTCTATCAAGATATTCTATCAAGAATTGAAAGTGGTATATTAAAATCTCCTATTACTATAGAGCTGTCAGTTTCTTCAAATATGTCAGTATTTCATATATTTTGGGGCTCAGCCATTAGGTGCATATGTATTTATAATTGTTATGTGTTCCTGTTGAATTGACCCCTTTATGAGTATGTAATGATCTTCCTTGCTTTTGAAACAATTTTGACTTAAAGTCTATTTTATCTGATAATAGCTATGCTATCCAAGCTCTTTTTTGTTTACTATTTATATAGAATATTTTTCCATCATTTTATTTTCAACCTCCTCTTGTCTTTAAGTTTGTCTTGTAAGCAGCGTAGAGTTGCATACTGCTTTTTCATCCGTTCTGCCAATCAATAACTTTTAACCAGATATTTTAATACATTTACATTTAAAATAACTACTAATGATGCAAGATTTTCTTCTGCTATTTTGCTACATGGTCTTCATAAGTCATACACCTTTTCTGTCCCTCAGTTCTTCCATTCAAGCCATATTCATATTTATTGAATTATTGTATTTTACCATTTTGATCCCCTTCTCATTTCTTTCTGTGTATATTTTGCATGTATTTTCCTTGTGGTTACCATGAGACTTAAATTTAACATCCTAAAACTATAAAAAGTCACATTTGATTTGATACCAACTTGTTATAAATTCTATCTCTATACATAATATTTCCCAAACTATAGAGTTTTCATTCCTTTTCATGAATTTACATTTTTGATCCTCTAAGAAGTAAAAGTGGAGTTACCAAAAAATGCAATTAAATAGTGCTGCCATTTATAGTTACCCAAATAGTTATCTTTACTGGACGTCCTTATTTCTTTTTGTCACTTCAATGGACTATTTAATGTCCTTTAATTTCAGCCTGAAAAACTCCATTTTTAAATTCCTATAGGGCAGGTCTAGTGGTGACAAACTACCCCAATTTTTGTGTATCTGGGAATGTCTCAGTCTCTCCTTCATTTTTAAAGACAATATCACTGGATATATAATTCTTAATAACTGTTTTCTTTCAACACTAAGTATTTCAAACACTGCCTTCTTGCTCTCATTGTTTCTTATGAGAAATTAGCACTTAATCTTATTGGGACTCCCTTATACATAACATGTTGTTTTCCCTTGCAGCTTTCAGAATTCTTGCATTGTCTTTTCTTTTGGACAGTGATGATTATGCATCTGACCATGTCTCTCTTTGATCTTATTCTGTTTTGGCCTTTCTGAAACTTTGTCTTGTCCTGGGTTGTACTTGCTAATGGCCTTAAGAATTCCTGTGTTTAGGGAAGAGGATGTGGCTCAAGCAGTGGGCACCCACCTACCACATGGAAGGTCCCAGGTTTGGTTCCTGGTGCCTCCTAAAGAAGATGAGCAAGACAGCAAGCTGGTGCGATGGCCTGGTATGGCAAGCTGATGCAACAAGATGACGCAATGGAAAGACACAATGAGAAAACACAGTGAGAGACACAAAAGCAGGAGCAGAGGTGGCTGAAGTCATTGGGAACCTCCCTCCCACTTGAGAGGTCCTGAATTGGTTCAGGTGCCTCCAAAAAAAAAAAAAAAAAAAAACAAAAAAAAAAAACAAAGAAGATGAGCACACAACAGACAGACAAAGAGAGTAGACAGTGAATGCAAAACAATGAGGTGAGGGTGAGGTGAGAAATAAATAAATAAAATAAATCTTAAAAAAACAACAAAAAAAGAATTCCTCTGTTTACAGGGATTCAAATACTCCCTCTACTCCCTGTGAAATAGACTTTATCACTCCTCCCGGTGCTCTACTATACGACTTAATGCAGGTAAGCCTTTGCCCCAGGCTGCTTTAACTTAATTTTTTCTTATACTGCTTTAGCTCGGTCAAGCTGCTTCTGCCTGGAGGGCAACTTCTGGTAGGGGGAACCATAGAAGAGTTTCCTGGTTCAGGCTTTCAGGCTTTCACGCTTCCACATGACATATTTGCACCAACATACAGGCACCCCAACATGCCATAGGGGGTTCTCTGCTCACAACAGGGCCAGGGACCCACAATTGGTGCTCAGGCTGGTTCCACACCGTACTGAGGAGGGAGAAAGGCCAGAGGTGTGCCAGAAGTTTCTCCTGAAGCAGTTTTTCAGTAATTGCAGCCTTTTAACTATTTTCTGTAGTTTTTAAGGAAGGGTATTGTCTTTATGATGACTGGGCTGCTTTTGCCTGAGGGGTGTTAGAACAATGGCCCTTCTCAGACACAGTCCCCACCAATCTGAAGCAGCTGATCAAAAGCAATGAGCAGTAATCAGACCCCACACTTTGGATTATGTATGCCACCCTGGCAATAGCAAGCTGCTTCAAGAGCCTGGGGTGTGGACCCCAAAACTTCCTTCCATCATGGGGATGGTAGCCACTGCAGAGGAGGTGAAATTCACCAGTATTTACCATAGTTTACCAGCCTCTTCCTCCAGCGCATTCCTGGATGCTGCATAGTGTTCCACTAGACCCCAGAGTTTTAAAATTGTTGATTCAAGTTCTTGCCACTTCAATAGTTGTTTTTGTAGAGGACTGATTTCTGGAGCTTCCTATGCCACCATCTTCCCACCACAACGCCTGTTTTTGCAAATGAGTTTTATCGGGTCATACTGGCACTTGCTCTGTTAACTATTTTCTATGGCTGCTTTTGATCTTCCAGGGCAGAGTTGAGTAGCTGCAACTGAGACTTTATGGCCTGCAAAGCTTAAAATATTTACTATGCAACCTTTAGAGAAAATTTTTGCTGATCCCTGGTATAAAGGAGCGATAACCAGCCAGCATAAATCAGTTGGCTATCTCAAATACAGTGGTTAATATGTGATCTCTGTGATGGTTGAAACAATAGGTAGCAGGTACATTTATACCAGATATTTGTTGTGCTTGGTCAAAAATATATAGCCATTTCTCAACAATTACCAATTGAATCAAAATGAATAGATTTGTCATTTTCCTTTTCCTTAAAGGAAATCTTTGAAAGAGCTAAGCAGAATCACATAATACAATTAAAACAAAATTTTGTAGTATAAACATAAGCTCAATTTGTTGCCTTTCTCATGATTTCCTATTATGAACCATAGAATTTTTCCTCTTTCCTCTTCTTAACTTTAATAAGAGTATCTTCTTAGCTACAAAAAGTAACTAGATATGGCTTTATAAATTAGCCATGCATGTCATTTTGTATCCTGTCTGTCCGTTCTCTCCATTCTAATCTTTCTTTTGCCATACCTCATCAGAGGTAGACAACATCAGGAAAAAAGTGACAAGCAGCATGATGCAGTGGGATCAGTATATATTTTGATTTATCTTGTGTTTGACTCTTTAAGCACACCTAGTCTACCCAGTTAATCACATATTGAGAATGTATGGAAATGAAGCAGAATTAAACCAGAATATAATGTCTCATTCCTCTGTTAGAGACTTTTTGATACTTTCTTTCAATTTTTTCATTCTTTATAACTTAGTTTTTGTTGCTCTCCCTCAGCATTTATTACTTGTTGACTTATTGAAACTTCTGTGTTCTGACCTAGATACCTTATTTTATACAAAGTTTTTATATTTACCTTCTGCTCCCCTAAAGGTAGACTGTAGATAAGAGCCACTCCTGCCCTTATACTAACCCAATAAGCTGACATTGGCAGGTTTCCATGTGTTGTTCTCTTCTGTAAACAGTTACCAAGCAGACTGGATTATGAGGAGACCTGGATATGAGAACTGGCTGTGTTACTAATTTTTATGTGATTCTGAGAGTTTTCTAAAATTTTCTTGTTTTACTATGAGTTTAGCATAGATGATTCAATTCCTTTAGCAACATCTTTGGTTTGAATTATTCTCTTTATATCTCTTTTTCCAGCTTTACATCCAAACAGTTCTTGAAAGAGATACCAACCCATAGCAGCATGTGCCCAGCCTGTCATCTTCTTGACTTACCTGCCCCCACCACTTTTAGTTTCACCTTCACCCCACTCTCATCTTTTCTCTCTTCCTTCCTTCCTGCCTAGGAAACACACTTTTTAATCAGACATTATATGACAGCTGTATCCCACTGTCTATTCTACTAATCAATTCATAGATAGGTAGAGCTTGCTGTTAAAGGGATTAGATGATAAAACCATCAGCTAAATTAGGATTTAATTTTTTAGAATACTTTAAAGCAAAACAATTATAAATGCTTTATAAATGAAAAAGAATGGGTTAATTACATTTCATGTTGCTAGGTATGCTTCTGCAAATGGAGAAACTACGTATTCTTAGAGACACTCTTTTTTCTTTTCACGGATGGGTTATTAGAGTAAGGTTAGTACCCGGATTTAGATGTTATTCCACGATGGCTTGCAGTCTATCAGGAAAGACTTTGTGGTACATGAGAAGTATGTACAAGGAATGTCATCTCAATACTTCAAGGGGCTTTTCTTTAATAAAAAGGGCAATCGGGATCAAACCAATCCACTGAATTTGCATGTTTCCCCCCTCACATTGCTGAAAACATCTTTTCAAACCAGCTTCAAACTAGAGCAATTAGTTGGGTAATTGCCCTAGTGTGAACTTAGCCTTAAAAGCTTATTCTATGAAACTAGAGTAATTAGACTTAGTTCTTGAGTCTTTTTTCTTCACCTCATTGTTCTCCTGCATTAGGCTAATGTTGCTGTGCTTGGGTTCACTTCAATGCAAAGGAATGGAGGCTGGGGATGGGGAAATAGTGACTTAAATGGATCAGAAACCCAGCAAACAAAACTAAAACCCAGCTTGTGACAGCAATCATGAAACCATTTGCATTCTAATAGTGCTTGTTTAACAGCATTTTAATTAATTGGAAATCTGCAACATACCTGCTTGTCTTTATCCCTTGTGAAAACTAGTTTATGTTCTTAAAATAGATATAGAAAATATCTCATGTTTTGCCAGATTATTTAGCAGTGCTTTGCTATATCAAATTAATCTTCGTTGCTAACAGGATAACAGTTTTAGTTGTTTTTGCTTCACTTTATCATGTTACAATCATTATCCAAAGGGAACAACCAGGTCAAGTGTTAACAATATGTGACTGCAAAAATAAAAGTTAAGATTTGCCATCTGTTCCAAAAAGATACTATTACATTAGACAATTTTAAAAAAAAATCCCTTTGATCCTAATTACATTTTTATTTTGTTTCAGTTTTTAAAATGATACATATATCTTAGTGAAACAGAAATATAATATATAATCAAATCATTAGAATTAAAATGTAGGGTATTGTAATATATCTTTGTGTCAATATTTGAAGTAAAGTGCAATTTCTTCAGATATCTTCCATGGATATAAATTTAAGGCTAAGGCTGGCATGTTCAATGTAATGCTCATTAACTATTTGTTAAATTCGGTAGATTCTTAGATTAAAGCCTTCATTATTGCTTTTATGATATTCAAAATGTCAATCAGAAATGCTGGCTGGGCCCCTATTCTAAGGATCTTATCCCACAGCCCCTCTGCCTTGCTCCAGATTTTAGTGCATTACACATTAATGATTACTAATGGGGCAAGCAGAGTTGTCCTGATACACTGATCCAAACATCTGATGTTCATAGAGAAAAAACCGGACCATGTACATATCACTGGGACTACTTTTTCTGCCGTAGCCTGTCTATTGTTGTTTGGTTAGTCCATTTCTTGGCAATGTTGCCTTGTTTACCTTCATATATTTTCTCCTGAGCAGTAGTAGAGATGATGTCACATGGTTTTCTTCAGGTTCCACACCTTAAAGAAATGCTCATGACACCCAAATTAAATGCTAAACAATACGATATTAACCTCTATTTTGAGAGATATCTTTTGAGCTCCTCAAAAGTTGAAAGATTTGAGAAAAGAACATATATTTAGTTTGTTAATTAGTCTGGAACAGAATACTGGAGTACCTTTTCTTTCAGTTCTGTGTTCTGAGCTAAATCATCACTGTACTTTGAATATAGACTGCTCTTTGAATGTAGACTGCTCTTGAGGTTTGCTTTTAACATGAATGTATCAATTTCCCACAACCAAATTTTCCTGTAATCTATGAGATAGATATATATTTAATTTTGGTCATTTTAAAAAAACAATACCAAAGGGAGATAGCATGAGAAAGAGTTTGAACTTTGAAGTCAGATCAGAAATTTGCTCTGAATACATTTGAAGGGGTTTTAGTTAACTTCCCTGAGACTCAATTTTCTCATCTGCATAATGTAGTCAATAACTCCTATGTCTTAGAATTGTGGTGAAGATTAAATGACATGTCATGCAAAGCCGATAAACATTACCTGTTATATAATAGAGTCTTAGAGGGTGGCAAATAAATGTATTATCCAGCACCTGCTAGGGCTGATCCCCTGGCTGTGACATCCCTGGAGGCAGGGTGGTTGCAATTCTTAGATATCTGGTGCCCGTCTCTGAAATATAGCAAGAACTCATAATTTTTGCTGAAACAATAAATGAATGTATGAATAAGTGCTTGGAATGCAAAGGCATCTAGAAACAGTACAGTAGAGCAATGAACACGTAAACAGTTTATACTTATGAACCTTCATTATCTACCTGATATTTAATAAAATAGCTGTTGTCACATAGAGGTAGGGTAGAATGGGAAAGATCTTGGAAAATGACTTGAGAAGCCTAGCTCCACCACTAATTAGCTGAGAGAAACTGAAACAAACCTAAATCTGCCTAGGATTTGAATTCTCTGTCTATGAAACAAAGGCTTTGCATAAAATGATCTCTAACACGCCATGCACCCTTTCCTTCTTGAGTTTCATGAAGTCCATCACTTTGAAGGGTGCCAGAGTTTACAGTGAGAATGTCCTATTCTCCTCACTCCTGCTCTCAGATCTCCAGCCTGAACCTCTTTCATAAACAGATTTCAGCAAACAGATTCACAAGATAAATAAACAAACATGTAGGAAGACAGAGACATTTTGCATATGGATTTAGTTTTTAAAGAAACTGGAAAAATATAGTCAAATATGCTTAATTAGCACAGATTCTGAAAAAACTAAATGTGCTAATTAATCCCTCATCTTGATTATCGAAAGGTCATACCCATTTATACAACAGCTTATAAACCAGAAATTAGAAAGAGATGCTTTGCCACCTAGCCCCTATTCTGAAAAACTATTCCAAACACTAATATAATTTGCAGGAGATGAATATATTGGGAAGTATCTGGTGTTCCTTTCCTATTAAAAACCTCAGAATTATTTTCATACTGTGGTGTTTTGTGGTTTTCTTTTTAATATGTCCACTATATTTCATTTCTCTTTTTACCATCTAATTACTCACTCTTTCCCAAAATATGTACTTCTTGCTTTGAAGGTTAGTGCCTTGCTCATGCGAAGATGTTTATAAAGAATCAGAACTCCAAAGACTTTCTCACCCAAAGTAGGGTAACCTGATTTAGTAGCTGTAGGAGAACAGGAAAGCAGCATGAGCCAGAAAAAAAAAAAGTTGCACAGTGAGAAGTGAGTGCTGGCAAATACCAATTCACACCTGTTTCAGGCCTGTAGACAACATCAGGGGTGCTCTGTAAATGGATTCTGTGTACAGTTTTCCATTGTTTGGCGTCACTACACTGATTCCTTCTCTTGGCAGTTATACTGATTAGGTGGATATACCATTAAGTGGGTTCAGTAGCAGGCACCAAAGAAAGACTATGAGGAAATCTATGAAAGTGACATTCACACTTTCTAAAGTTTCTTTCATAGTCATTAATGTCTCATGTTATGTGGTTAGCAAATAGACCAATCTGCAGAGAATATACTGCTGAGACCAGAGTTAAGGACATGGTTAAATGTTCCACATAAGTACATTGAGATTTCAAATGTCAGCTTGATGAGAGGTAATTTTTGGTTGAAACTACCTGCCCTTCTCAATATTGGATATTGATATATTCTAATTATAACAGGCTTCTTTTCTGAGAAAGGGTCAAATTTTCCTGTACAACTAACTTGACTTTATTTGGAGGGTACACAATGACACCCTACCTCAAATCATTCAGCTTACATGTTAATGATCTCCACAGAAGAAAGAAACACATTTGTAACCACTCAATTTAACATTCTAGATTATCAAATTTAGGGTGTATCTGATTCTGTTCCATGTTAATATTAGTTTAACAAAATCCAAATTTTTCTTATTAGTTGTTTGCATGCTAAATATATTCCATTGTATACCTAATTTTCTAGAATATTTCTCCAGAAAATTGATGTCATAACACATTTTTATAAACCAATGATATTTTTTAAATGATGGTAAAAATATAGTGAATTGATATATATGGCAACTGAACTGAATTGTGAAAAATAAAATGACCATAATACTTTGATACAATGAGTTTAATTTGTTTACTTTTTTTCTTTACTATCATATTGATCCAGATACTGGTGTTGACCATGTCTGAATTTTTAATTGCCTTTTCTACTGGAAATGACATACTAAATGCTTGGTAGATTAAACTATCTATGAAAATCTTGACAAAAAGAAAAATATTAAATGGACATCTTAAAAAGAAATTTAGATCTACCTTCCAAATATGGCTATAAATTAGTAAACCCAAAAAGTTGAAATAAAGACGATAGCATGTTAAATAATAAATCACTTTAATATTAACTTTCAGACCAGGTAAGGTGAAATAACTAATCCAGGTTTACAGAAACCCAAACCAAAACATTCCTATCACAGGAATTTTAAGTTCCATCCCCTCTCCAACTGCTTCTGCTGGCAATTCCTTGTTATGTTCTAGAAATGTGTTTAGGAGCAAATTTTCTGTTCACTGTCAAGAATTGCCAAGGATGATACTTTTCTCTACCTGCAACCTGTTAGCCTGCCACCTTTTATGGATGTGAGCAAAAGACACAAGTCTCTTGGACCAGAGGTGTATTACTCACAGCGATAACAGGAGCCAGACTATCATATATTTGCTTCAGTTACTTGAGCACTAATTCCCACAGGGTGACATGAAAAGGTCCCAATGATACCTGTACCAGCTAGTGAAATTTAGGAAAGGGACTCTGAGCTTAGAGAACCTGAATCTTTTATACTGGACATGCCTGTTTATTACTCCAGAGGAAGACACTAATCCTATTTTCCATGGCTATAAGCAAATCTGCACTTTGCTCCAGAGGGAAATGCTACTGCTATCTTCCACAGCTGTTCACAATACAATTATCCTTGAAAAGGCACTCCAGAACATGATGTAGTCAGTGCCTCTGCTTACAAGATGTACAGAAGCAAGAGATCCATAAAAAATTCTCTCTCAACACTCACTAGCACAAATTAAAGCAAGTAACTCTTATAGGCACAACCTTTAATATGCTTTAATTTATTACTTTAAAAAATGCAACTTTCAGAATTCTCATCATCAATACATTATTTGTGGTATATCTTTGAACCAAGTCTCATATACAGAGTGTCAGAGCCTAATAATTGGAAACTGTACTGTTTTTGGGGTGGACTCATATGCAAAGTTGGCTTACATCCCTGGAGTTTGAGTAAACAGTGATACATATGAAAATCCTTAAGCTTGATACCATATTTAGATAGCAATCATTTCCTTTTTTTAAAAATGAACAAGTATCAAATGTTTTATTTAACTCATTGAATGAGAGAATCAGTAAGATATTAAAAAATAGTTCAAGAGAAAATAGAATATACATATTTATAATACATAATTATATGTATATATTATGGCATATATTTGTATATATGTGCATATATTTGTATATAATATTATGTATAATCAGGAATCCTAAAGTTGCTAATAGATGCAAATGTGGTTGATATCCTACAGGACAATAAAATGCAATGAGTTGGCTTGCCTGTTCTACTGGGACAGAAGTCAATTTTATCTAAAAATTTATTTACATCACCATCAATTTTCTACAACTTCTACATCTACTGAGTTGCAAATAGCTTAGTTAATAGGAAAACAATCAAATGTGCACACTCCTACACAACCATATAAACCCAGCACTTTATTGAAAGGGCGCCCAGTAATCACTTCTGCATCACGTCCTTTGTAGTTATACTTTATGGTCATTTTTGCTTTATTTTTATTTTCTTTTTAAAAGAAGCTTTAGATTACATAAATGTTACAATAACAGATGAAAAGACCTAAAACAAAAAAACTCAGTCTATAAATTCCTTGTCACAAGGTGCTGGCTAGGTGCCTGACAACCTGCTGGATCACTCTCTAGATCCCTTCTCTTAGGAGGTACCGAGAATTGAACTAAGGACCTAGTATATGTGAGGCAGGCTTTTCTCCACTGAATGAGCTATACACATTCCACAGGTTAGATAGGGTTCTGAAAGCTTATGTGGCTCTCCACACCCTCTTTTCCCTCAGGTGAGCTAGGCTTCTAACAGTTTGCTGACTATCTCTCCTCCTTCCTTCTTTCCCAGGCTGGTTAGAAACCTGTCTGCCTACTCCTTTACTGACCTAGTTCCTCTCTCTGCCAGGGTGGTTGGGTGTGACAGCATGACTGATCAGATTCCCCCCTTACCTTTCCTTGGATCTGCTTCAGTGCTGGCTGGGGTTGGGTTTGTTTTTTGTTGGTTGGTTGGTTGGTTGGTTGGGTTTTTTTGAGATTCATAGGGGGGCCAGCTGGCCAAACTCACTGAAGAGAAACTGCTCTCTGCCCTCTGCCAGACCCCTCTGCCTCCCAGGGAGGAGGACCTCCTTTCCCCACTCAGTTGGCTGCAGTGAGCCAGGGGTTTTACCAAGGCTATTTGCCTTGAGGGTGGTATATATGTTCTGTTACCAGCCACTGGGGCAAGTAACTCACAGTTGCCATTTGGACTCTTTGTCTCTCATTCCTCTCCCTCCTGGATGATGCGCAGCATTCTCCTGGTCTGCAGATCCCCAAAGCAGTTGCCTTGGTAGCTTTTTGCTTTACTGCTGTTGTTTTTGTGAGAGAGTTGAGCCCTGTCTACCTACTCTGATTCCAGAAGTCCCCATTTCCTTTTTAAACAGAATTTTGATTTAATGAGTTTTATCACACCTGCCAATCTGTTTCAACCACTACTCAGGTAACAAGCCAATGACCTAAGGTCTAGAGAAAATAATGATCAAATTGATTTGACTGACTTAACATGACTATCTTCACTTTTATTGAAAATGTTCAAATGAAAATCAAATGATCTGGACTCACAAGGTGATCTAGCAAGGAACTTCACCAATCAAAGGCAAAAATTGAGAGCTAGTTTAGAGGACAAAATAAGGTAACTCTCAGGACTACATAATTTCATGATTTTAGAAAAATGTTCATAATGGGTGGAGTCTGTGAAATTTAGAACAATTTTAAAAAACAGCAGAAGGAAAATTTTATAATCACTTAATAAAGCAACAGGAAACTATATCATTGATGGGATCCTCAGTTTAATTAAGAAATTTATCAGTGATAATGTTAATAAAGCTAGTATATTTTCAGTTTAAAGTGATACAGTTCAAAGCATATCTAATCAGTTAAAATAAGAAATATCAGAGTAGGAGAAGTTGCCAAGTAGGTAGAGATAACTTCATGTAAAGAATTTGGTAAAATACATTTTGAGAAACAAGGTAGAGAATGTTGTAATCAGTAAATAAAACCACCAGGTAAAGACAACATATACAACTTATTTTCTTGTCTTTAAGTAGAAAATTGTAGATTTAAAAGGCAGATCAGAAAACATTATATTTTGTATATTTACATTACACTGCTAGGTTTACACAGCATTGGAGAGCTAATATTAAATTAAAAGGGGGGATCTAAAAGTTAATTTTAGAAATATACGTGTTGAGTGCTTTTTGTTTGCTATATATTAATATTACTGTAATGTTGAGGAAGAGTTGTCTGTTTTGTTCACTGCTATATTTCCTGTACCTAGAATAGTGTGTGAAATTCAGTAAATATTTGCTAAATGAATAACTTCACAACATCCCCATGAAATGTATATTATCAGCCTTATTTTACAGCAGATAAAACTTAGGAGAAAATTTAAATAATTTGCTCAAGAATAAATTAAGCAATTAATGGCAAAGTTGTAATTTGCAGTTACCTTTCTCTTACTACAAAATATTTGTTCTTTCCCTTTATACCTGAGAATATTCTGATGAACTCAACTTATAAAAGGACTGAGAAATAAGCATAATTTATTAAACTCTTATTGGGCACTGTATTAAATGCTTTGCATAAATTATTTCATTCAATCTTTATGGTAACTCTATGAGGTACAAAGTCTTGGTTAAGAATTCAGGATGTAGAACTATGCAGTCTGGATTCAAATTCCGATTACTACATAGGAGACATCAGTTGAGTTGCTTAAATTCCTCATGCCTTGGTTTCCATATAGTGATGCTATGGGAGATTACATTAATTAAAACCAGTAAAATAGTATTGGGAACTTGGTAATAAATTTTCTTTCATACATGAGGAAATTTAAGTGTAGATAAATTAATTTAGTTGAAGTTTGGGGGTTGTTGCCTATATTAGCCAATCAATATAGCATACTTTTTTTTTTTTTTGGCCTGAATTCTGAGACAATTGAGAAATAGAACCAGAGTATTGAATAAGTTGGCATTTTTCAAAAAATTTAAGACACAATCAGTTTTAAGATGCACACCAATCAGAGTTTTAAATGTAAATGATGAAAGAGAGTAGGCAGTAGTGCTAGTAAGATTTGTCTTAATTTCAAAGATATTAAAGTCTCAAACATGTATAGTTTAGAATTTAAAAATTATGGTAGTTGGTGATTTCAATTTTTACTTTTAATACTGGCTAAGCTGATTTTAAATAATGCAAAATATATCCATGAGAAAGTGGGCTTACTAAAACTGAATCCCATTATTAAACACTTTATTTTTATTCAGGCAGTCACAGGCACCATGGGGCTACCATAGGCTTTCCCTTCAGAGACAAGACAAAGATTAGCAAATGACATGAGAAACAGGCCAATTCCCCCAAAGGAAGGAGATAGGAAAAGTTTGGGTTATGGGTACTCAGTTTCTCCTTCCATGTAACCAATCAGATTGAATTACTCCTGTAAAAAGAAGTCAGGATGTTATGTTAGCATTGTTCCCTTCAAATGAAGGAGTACCAAGAATACGGTAGATGCTTACCCTATTGAGGGGCAGAGCTAGGTATCAAGCACAATTTTATCTGACTCCAACACCTATGGCTTACTCCATGTGTTAAACATATTTAAATCACAGGTAGAAGTGTATATACTTAAGATTATATTTTAAAAAAACCACAAATCTCAGGGTGAGCTATAGTGTATAGCATATGCTAATGGTTAAAAAAAGTCATGGAAGTCTAAATTTGGAGAAAGGCCTAGAGTTGCATAGGTGGACTCTGAGAAGGTCATTGTATATATTGAGCTATATACAATGACCACCGAACAATTAAAGTCCTAATTTATTAAAGTCCTAATTTAAAGGAATTATATTTAAATGAGCTCAAGTTTACAGATCGAAATAAATAATACCCAAAGTTAATAATATTTAGTTAAATAATTT
The DNA here is from genome assembly GCA_026826555.1 of Tolypeutes matacus. Lineage (NCBI taxonomy): Eukaryota > Metazoa > Chordata > Mammalia > Cingulata > Chlamyphoridae > Tolypeutes > Tolypeutes matacus. Next base: position 6,655,845 of record JAKSZT010053837.1, read on the forward strand.
CCAATATTAATATTTGAGTATTACAGGAGAAGAAAGTGTCTTCAAAATGAAAGATCAGTGTTGATTTTTCAAGGTGACAAAAAATGACAGTTTGGTCAGATGAAACAATTCCTGGCAAAATGTAATGACAGTTTATTACACTCATGATATGTAAATTCTTGAAGAAAGAAGAGATCACTTGCAGCTAGAATGGGTTTCATGAGAACAAATTATTCAAAATCTCCTCTGGGAGCTCTATGTCAAACGTTTGTACTTCCACCTAATCATTCCCATTACTATCAACACTAACATCTCCTGCTACTTGGGGTGATGCCTATGCCTCATTCAACTTTGACTCTTGATTGTCAATATTTCATCTCCACTATGTACTGCGTGACTGTGGCAATCATGGAAATACACTATTTAAATCTGATGGGAGGAGTAGAGTTGACTGACAACCCAGGTGCCACCCCTTTGAATCCAACTTGCCCTTATACTAAAGGCATGCTCTTCCTTGGTTGCTTCCAGCAGAGAGGAGCCTGGTGAGGTTACTAATGAACAACCATACCTGTAGGAAATAATACTCATTTGGTGGACTTTGTCACAGAGACCTCGCATTGGTATATGACTTTCTTTGAGCTGCACTATAGCCTGAGACTTCTAACTCAATCCCCCTTCCTATCTCCTCTTCTGCCACAAGTGTAAGAACTGCATTGTGGTCTCATTTTCTCCCTGTCAACTCCTGCTTCCTCCCCCTTATGCTTCATAGGGATTTCCTCCAATAAACCTCTTACATGTCTAACACAAGGGCTTAATATCATATGGGTTTCCCATCTGTAATAGAATTGTTATTTGCAATATTTAAAACTCTCTATTAAAAAGATACATTCCTGCCCCTTTCTTTGTGCCTTTTCAGCTCCTTCCATTAGGGATAGGATATATTTCTCCATTCCATCATTCCATTAATATTGAACTTATTTTGTGACTTGCTTTGACCAATGGAATATGGGCAAAAAATGACAATGGCTAGTTTTGTGCAGGGCTCTGGAAGTTCTGGATGTTTATGATTGCCTCTTATGGTATTGCCAATGTCCACAAGAAAAATATACCCTGTATAGCCACTGGACCAATGAGAAGGAAAATGCATGTGGAACATTTCTGGACTTTAAACCAATGCCTTGATTCAAGCACCTACAGCCTACAACCTGAAGCAGAGCTCATAGATGATCTGCAAAGATATGAGAGAGAAAAAAATTGCTTATTCTACAAACAAATGCATTTTAGGGTGATTTATTATGCAGCATTTTCTGACTAATTAACCATTAAAATGTATCTCAGATCTTTACTTCAATAATAAATATTTCTATTCAATTTCATCAATTCAACCTCGTGACCAAACATCAGATGATGTCATCACCTGGAGCTGTACCACTTCTAAGGTCTTAAATTCCAACATATCATTTTATATTACCACCTCTTACTGCTCCAGCTCCCTCCCACATATTAAATTCCCTCAAAATATCTGCTGTGTGATCTCACTGAAACCCTCAAATCCTCCTCCCTTCACTTTTCTCCTAGTCTATCTTCCAATCTGACTTCAAAGCTTTACTTGTTACCTCATTTAACCTTGATCCCAAGGTATATCACTTCAATCTCTACCTGTCAGCACTTTGGCCTTCCTAGGGCCCCTGGCTTACCAACACATCTGCTCTGAAAATTCTGAAGCTTGAATCATTCTAGCTACCAGCATTGCTTTCTCCTACGTACCTTGGCAGCTGAATGATCCTGGAAAAACAATTACATAAACTTCAATATTGGGAGATATTATCAACCCATGGTCTCCAACATCATGTAGTCATCAAATATTGTCAGTCATTTTATGGACCAAAAACTGTGCTCTTTCATTCATTCTTCACAGCTACTATTGTATATGAGGGCACTTAGTAATCTATATTATGGCAAGGGAATTTGAAATGTTGCGTATTATTATAATTATTATTCTATTTTACCTTTAAAAATGTTTGGTAATTGGCTCAAGATTACCTTTGTGAAAGATTAGCTTAGTTACTAGAGAGCAGGAAAAAACCCAACTAAATTCCAGACCAGGGTTTCTCAATTTTGACACTAACATTTGGGGCCAGATAACTTTTTGGTAGGAGGGGAATCCAGGCTCTCCTGTATATTGTAGGATGTTTAGCTGCATTCTTGGCCCTTCTCACTACTCACACATTTCTCCCCAGCTAGTTTTGGGCTAGGCTGTGGAAGCACTAGATGTTCATGCTTGTAGCAAGCAAAATTGTCTCCAAAGGATGCCAAAATATTCCTGGGATAGGACAAAATCAACAACAGGTGAAAACCACTGGTCTAGGCTGAATCTAGTGCTCAGAGTCAAGAATAAATGTTGCTCTTAATGTCTGGTGAAACTATATAGTGGGTTATCAAATTTTATTTTCCTGGCACTGTGTAGACTCTTTAGATAGCATTTACCTTAATTCGAGGAAGAGTAAAAAGCCAAATGTGATCCAATAATAAAGTTATAATAGTAAGGGTAGACAAATGAACAACAGCATATTATTCCTGGCCCTAAACCTGGTGGGTCCATTCTTTTGGGTGGTAGGGAGACAGCTGTTTTCAATAAAGAGATGATAGGGTAAAAGGCAATGTTGATCAGCATCTCTCCACCAAAGTATAATGCAGAAAAGGATGAGACAAATGTTACTTCATCTTGTGACCTCTCACCTTGACAGGTGCAGTGCATCAGCAGTGGTACTAGTAGTAGCAGAAAAGCTACCTGGCAGCTAATATGGTACCCATCAAGAGAGACAGCGTTCCAGCAACAATTGCAGTGGTAGTCACAGGACTCAGTAGTACCCAAAACACTGGGGGTGGGAAGAAAAGGAAACAAAAGAGGAAACAACTTATATCTGACTTATGGAATAGTGCTTGTCAGACCAATCCTCTTCCCAAAACCACTAAAAACAGGAAAATTTAAGACATTCAGGATTTGAAGGGCCAGCATTCTTATGAGAAGGAACATGCATTAAGGTCAGCCATACATTTGTCATTGCTGTCTCTCCTCAGAATACTTGCTAATTAACAATATGAGAATTAGAGACCTAGCAAAAATTAATACTCTAGAGTTTTAAGTAGTTTCCTTGGGCTCTGGAGACAAATATTGAACTCTAGGACTATCAAGGTATTCAATATTCGAGTCTCCAAAATCTCAGAGAAAAAATAAAATAACACATTGAAGTGTTGTCTCATTCTGTAGGTAATTTCCCCATTAGACATTTTCTGGCTTCTCCAATGTATATAAGTAGGGCAAAATGCATAAGGGCTCAAATGGTAGGAGGCTGAAAAACAAAGTGGAAAATGGAATAGTCTCACAGTGCTGAAGAGACAAAGATGACAAACAGGGATTTCCAAGGTGTTGTAGCCCAGGAAAAGACTACAGACTTCTACTTGGCAAAGTAGAAGGACTGTCATAGGAATAAGAAAAATTTGGAATGGACCAGCCTCAATTGTATCCATATATTCTGGTTGAATGGCATCTGATCACCAGAAGAAACAAATCGTGTGGAAGTATACAACAACATCCATCACCTTTTACATTTTTTATAGAAAATGATTAACATTCAATTAAAATTATCAGACTTGCCAGGAATCAGGACCAAATAAACAAAAACAAGAGAAAAACCAGACAATAGAGGTAAATCAGATATTGTACTTTATAATAACTGTGATTAATATGTTCAAGAAAACAGAGTAAAAGATGGAGAATATGACCAGTATCTTGAATCTATGAAAAATAATATATGGAAATCCAAAATTGTAAAATAATATAACTGAACTTAAGAATTCAGTGGACAGCTTTAACAGTAGACATAGCAAAACAAAAGTGATGAACTGAAAGAAAAGACATTAAAAAATCCAGAAAAAACAGGAGGAAAAAATATTGGAAAACACTGAAAAGAAAATAAATGGTCTATGAAGCATGATAACATTTTCAACATTCTATGGAATTTGTCATAGTGGGAGAGAAATGAGAGTTTCAGGAAGAAAAAAACATTTCAACAGAAATTGAAAAATTTTCAAATTGATGAAAGATAACAAGCCACAGATTGCAAAGAAACATACACATAAGCACAACATTGTAAATTGACAATTAAACCCAAAGAGGGAATCTCAAAGGAAAACTGAGAAAGAGATGAATAACCTTTTTAAAGGAGCCACAATATGACAGCAGAATTTTCAAGAGAAATAGTAAAGGCCAGAATACAAGGAAATTACAAATTTAAAATGCTGGGAAAAATAAAACAGCAGTAAAACCTTACCCAAAATATGTTTTAAAAGTAAGATGAAAGGTGTTTTCATAAAATTAAAAACCAAGATAATTGGTTGCCAGCAGGCCCAAATTAAAAACTTCTAAATGCAGTTCTTCAGATAGAAAGGAAATGATTCCAAAGAGACAAATGGAAATTCAAGAAAGAATGAACACCACCAGAACCCAAAACCTCATAAGGAAGCCTCACTAGATATTGACTCTTGAAAGGTCTTCTGGGATTTAAAATGTATGTAGATTTTAAAACCTTGGAAACAATAGCATAAAATGTTTGTGAGGACATTGCATTGTACAGAGAGTGATCAATGTACTAATTTAAGGTTAAACAATAACAGATCAAAAATGCATGTTGTACTCCCTAAGGTAACTACTAAAAGAAAATAACAGCTAGGGTTATAGATACAAAAATGAAATACTAACAGAACAAAAAGGAACAAAAACAAATGGAAAGCAAATAGTAAGATGGGAGATTTAAAACACTACATATCAATAGATTAAATGTAAATAAACTCAATACTTCAAATAACATACAACATTTCTTAAACTAAAAAAAGGGCAGCAATGTGCTGCTTACCGAAAGACAACCCCTATCTATAAGGGCACGAAAGTTTGGAAGTACAATTATACAATGATACTTTGCAAAAACTACCCAAAAATGCATTGCTGTAACTACAGTAATATCAAAACAGAGAACCAAAAAGTCCAGAAAGTCCACAAAGCAAGTTTAAATAATTTTCAGAGCTCAAATAATGCAGTGTATATGCTAGCCATAATTGAATTTAGAAATAACAGAAAGCATATGGAAATATTTCAACTATTGGAAATAACCCATAAGTTACAAAAGGTATCAAAAGGTAAAGAGAAAAGATTAAAACTGAATAAAATGTGTGGGATGTAATTAAACAGTACTTGGAGGTAAATTTATTGATAACAATGCTCATATTAGAAAAAAGATAAAATCAATGAGTAGTTTACAGTTTATGAAGATAGAACAATTTAAATCTAAAGTAAGCTTCAGAAAAAAATAATGAATATAAAACAAATTGAAGAAACATTAATAAATTCAAAACATGGTTCTTTGAAAAGATTAATTACTGATAAATGCTAGTAAGAATGATCAAGAAGAGACTAAAAACACAGTTTGGCAATAAAAGGATTGAGACGGGACATTATTATAGATGTTCTAGACATAAAAATGGTAATAAGGGCGGTTACTATGAACAAATTTATGCCAATACTTAGGCCAAAAAAAGAAAGAGATGAGTTATTTATTTTTAACTTGCCAAAACTTACACAAGAAGAAATAAAAAATAAACCTTATATTTATTAAATAAATTGAAACCCTATTAAGAAAGTCTTCCTCAAATAGATTTCCAGGTCTAGTTGTTGCACTGGTGAGTTCCATCAATAAGAAAGAAATAATGCTGACATTATGGCAACCTTTCAGAAAGCAGAAAGAAGGTAACAAAAATGAGATTATTTTAGGTGACCAGCATCATCCTCGAACTAAATTCTGTCAAAACAATTACAAGCCATGAAAATTATATACTAATATCATTCACGAATATAGATTAAAATTTTCTTTTTTTTTTTTTATTGGTAAAAATCAAAATTCTCAATACATACAAACATTTGCAAAAAGATATATATATATATACGCATATATGTGTATTTGCTTACAAAAATGTTGTTTATATATATATATACACATATATTTCAAGAGGTGCTTAGATTACCCAAAACATTACACGGAACCCACTGGGATTCCCATGTTGCCCACCTCCCACACCTCCCATCACATCCCATACAAACATCTCCCACAGTGTGGCCCACCACCCTCAATGAACTTACACATCCTGGAGCCTTGCCACCAACCATAGACCACAGTTCACACTGTAGACGACACTCTCTCCCACTCAGTTCTGAGTGGTGTGTGCTGATTTAAAATGGCCTACATCCGTTGCCACAACAGTACTCAGGACAACCTCCAACTCCCAAAGAAGCCACTGTATTTCAACTGCTCGTCCCTTCCCTACCCCAAAAGTGTCAAGTGGCCACTGACTCCACCTCATTGTTATAATTTCTTGCATTGCTAGAATCACCATATGTGAACAAGAGAATACCATCAAGTCCACTCTAGTCCATAGTTCTTCCCCCAATCCTGAGGGGACTGGGATGGTGATGTCCACTCCAACTCCAAGTGAGAGAGGGCTTATATCTCATGGATATGGTGGGTGGGATGATCCTGCCTGCAGATGCAGGCCCTCTCCATTCCCTGGGATGGCCATTGCCCATCGTTGTCTCCTCACCAGGTGACTTGGATGAGTCCATTGAGCTGTAGGGTAGGAGTTGCAGCTCCACCTAGATTTCATGCACACCTGGCACATAGGTAGGAGGGAGGCTCCAGTCTCTGGAAGTATACCTAAAAACTCCAGCATCGCATACAGGTTTGAATAGAAGGGACTGGTGAAAAATGTGCAGGGAGGACTTATTTGAGTCTAATTCTGTCACTCTCAGGAGCACAGATTCCAAAATAGAACCCACTGATAAGGCATCAGTCTCTGGGGCTATCCCCCCTTATATAGGACCAGGGTGTCTCCGGACCTCTCAGGAACCCCACTGAGTGGGGTGAAAGGCACTTAGATGTTCTATGAGCTCCTACTGAGGTGTGCGTAAGAGTTACCTCTGGGATGACCTCCCGACTCTCTTTGAAGTCTCTTAGCCACTTGAACTCATTTGTCTTTACCATTTCCCCCTTTTATGCAAGGTCTTTTTTCCAGTTGTGTTGCCAGTTGGCACTTGGGAAAAGTTTTCAATTAGCAATAATCATGCCTCGGATAAACCTCATTGGCTACGATACTGCCACTGCGCAAAGCTGCCAGTTGGCACTTGGTATTAATCCCTCGTTGCCAGGGAGGCTCATCCCCGGGAGTCATGTCCCACGTTGGGGGGAAGGTAATGCAATCATATGCTGAGTTTGGCTTAGAGAGAGGCCACATTTGAGCAACAAG